>JAFIRS010001710.1:0-306122 GCA_018342105.1 Gonioctena quinquepunctata
AATTTTTAATTCCCACTTTTCATTTTACGTTTGGTTTATTTGTCATAACTTATACAAAAAATTTTTTTTCCATTCTTATTAACTATTTAAAAAATTTCCCAATAAAAATTCCCTTTGACACTTTCCGTTCTTATTCTCTCACAATTTCAAATTACATGTGACCATACTTTTCCTGTTTGGTATTGTCATCAAAAGTTTGTGTTCTACCATTGGCTCAAAGCTCAATTTCATATACTGTATGTTTCAAATTGATAAATTTGTGATCACATTTATTCGGGAAAATTTTGTAAATCTAGACTTTTTTGTCTTTTGAATGATTAGGGTTGTAATCAGATACGTTATGAAATTGATTGTTTTATAGTTTGGACTTTTTTTTATCTTTCATATCATACAGAGGTTAAAAAAGGGAAATAGAATTTCAAAATTTGAAAAAACAATCTCTTAAAACTGATAGCTAATCAATAATTATTTTTTTTTGGGGGGTTTTTTTCTTTTTAAAATATCTAACGGGTTTTTTCTAACATAAAAATATATGTATGTTATATGTTGAATAAGTCATAACAAGTAATAACTATTGTTATATGAAAAGATAATTGTCTGTTGTGAGTTATTTGACATTTTAAATTAATGCCCTATTTCATGTTTATGAACAAAAAGGATGAATTTTCATTCTTTTTTGAGACACAGAGTGTTGTTCAACAACAAACAGTTTTCCCAATATCTCAAAAACCCTTTGTATTTTTTTTTTTGAAACAACCCTTAAAGGGGGTGAAAGGGTTTTGTTTTCAAGTAAGGGTCTAAAAAAATTTCGATTTGATTGGGGTCTTTTTTAATTAACCCCCAAAGGGATAAATAGGGGGTTTAAACTTTTAGGGGGGGTTCTGTTAGTTTTTAAGAAAGGGGTAATGAAAATTGTTACAAAAAAAAATCATATTCAAACTTAAAAAATTTCCCGTCCCTAAAGGGGATAAAGGTTAGTAAATTTGTAATAGTCGTTACAAAACATTACTTTAGTGTCAAATCAATTATCCACCCAAATTAAAAATGGGGTGAGAAACATGAAACGGGAAAAAAAGGGGTAACGGGGGAACGGGTAACGGATAGTGGGAAAAAGGAAAAACGGCTAACGGGAAGCGGGTGAAGCCACATGCATAAGCTGATGGAACAACACAGAAAAACATAGGAACCAATGACACTTTACCGGATGAACCCGAGAACCAGCTTTAAATTATAAACTTTAAAAAGTAAAAAAAACAAATGAAAAAAAATTTAAAAACCCCCACCCAAAATATCTATTCCAGAGGAAGAAATTTTGTGAAACAAATTGAAGATTGGATCAAGGAGGCGTTGAGTGCCAATAGTTTAGAATATTCTAGTAAAATAATTGGTAAGAAATAGATCTAAGTCCTGCAGATTTTAAGTGGAAAAAAAAATGGAGTGACAGACTATTTCTATTGCTATTTGTAGAAGAACTCGACGAAACACAGAGTCAAGATTACGAAACTTTTAAGAAAATGGAGAAAGTATATTCTTTGGGGCTCATAATGGCAAATATAAGTTCTTTTCGTTGCTATTCCCCTATTTACAAACCCATTTTAGGGATCCCGAAAAACAGAAAATATTTTTTTTATTTATAAATGCACTAGTTTATTACCTGCAAAAAAAAATCGGGGGCAGGTAGCAGGAGGCTAGTGACTAGGTTTTTAAATAAAATGAATGCTTATTCTTGTAAATCTTGGGATATTTGATAAATAATGGAAAGATGTTTCCTCGGGAGCAAAACTGTCCGTTTTAAATACTAAGCAAGTTTAATTTTAAGTTCAACAGAATGTTTGTAAGTGGTCCATTTTCCAAGGAGAAATGTGTACTTTTTGGGGAAAAAATGGCCTCCCCCTTTTATAGGGGGTTTACATGTATTCCGTTATCATTCACAGTTGGTAGTTCATCAAACTTTATATACTGAATTATCGATGAGAAAAAAATTTTCATGGGAAAAAGATTACCAGGAATAAACAGAAAATAGTAAATTAAGGGGGGGGAAGGGGTGAAAAATGGCCAAAAAACTTTCCTTTCAAATTAAGTTTCTGCCCCCCAAAACTCCATCGGAATTTGGAACTTAAAAATTGAACTCAAGTGCAGTTTTCGATTTTTTTAATTAGTCGCTCCCGCGATTTTTCAATTTTTTTATTTGGTCACCCAGGCCTGGCCCCACTAAAAAAAATCTTTCCCCTCGTTTTCCCGATGTAAAACCATAACATAGTAAAGGAACACAAAAACAAGCAAAAAGGAGACGTCGGATTTTTTTGGGTAAACGATTTTGGGGCCCAAAATTTTAAAAAAAGGTTTCTATTAGTCCGCCTCAACCTCGTCTTCGCTTTGTCAGATGATTACTATCACTAAACAAAATTTTCCCCAAGGAAGACATGAAAATCGTCGAAAAGTCATAGACATTTTCCCTTCGTAAAAAGGGGCCCAGCCCCATTTCAAAAAAATTTAATTTGGGGTTTTGAGGGATGGATTTTCCCCTAAAAAAGGGAAGCCCTATGTGGGTCATCGCGTCTCAAAACCCCCGGGTCTCTAACATATATACGAATAAAATAGGACAAAACGGGTTGAAAAAAATAACATTATTTTTTTTTCGTTGGGATATGTGATTTATACAGTGAGTCAATAAACTAGGCATTTTCATTTTTTTTACAGGATTGACCTAGATGGAATTTTTTAGTTCAGGTTACAAAAAACTCTGGTACACTTGGGCTCTTTCAAAAAAATAGTGTTTGTGGGGGAAAAACAACAGGTGATAATATCCCGAACCATCAGGGCCAATAACAATCTTTTATTTCAGGTTAAACACTTTGGGGTACCCGATATTATAATATAGGACTGGAATATATCCCTTTTATAAATAAATAGAAACGTCCCGTGAAATATATTTCCTTTTGCTTGATACTCAAATATGAATTATAAATTTGAAAATTTTAAAACACTTTATTGACTATAAAATAAAGTAAATATATTAATCACCAACCGCAAATACAGAGGGGTGTTTTGTTAGATACCATGTTTGTCGGTATGCGAACAACAAAATAACATTTTATATCTTTAATAAAAAAAAATGCTAAAACCCCTTTTTTATTGTTTATTATCGCGGACGTCCATCTTTGTTTAAAAAGGTTTTACGATTTCGTGCTTGATCTGAAATCGTTTTCCCAGGTGAATCCCGTATTTGATTCACCTGGAAGTTTCAATCCAAGAAATTCGAAACTCAAAACCCTTAAAAATCACTTTAAGATGGACGCCCCAAACTGTAATTTAACCCATCGTCACAACCTTAAAAAAAAACCCTTTTCATTATTCCACATTAACAACAGGGAAAATGAAAGATGAGTATTAGTAACGACATAATTAAAAAAACGGGAATGTTATCAGCATAGACTCAATAAGTTGTGAAAAGTGAAAATTAAAAACAATTATATTTTATGATTACTTCCCGGTTGAGAGAACACATGCCCTTTTTTGAGGGCCCAAACATATCCTTAAACGCTCACAATACCTCTTCAATAATTTTTTTGACAGACCATCCCCAACAAACATTATGGGTTAAAATTTTACGTCATTTCGCCCTTCCAATAGGTCGGCCCTAATTACCTTAAATTTCCATTAGGGGGAAAAATGGAAGTAATTCAGAAGTCGAAATTTGGGAAATTAAAAATTTTTTTCCCCTATGTTGAAGGCATAAAAGGTAAAAAGTTTACTTTATTGTGTATCTTAACCACATGCCTAAGGGTTGAAGGACATGAACATGGCGTATGAAAAAGAACTGTCAATAAACGTATAGCAGAGAATGAAAAAATGAGGTTTCCTTCACACCTAGTTGTGTTTTTTTTTTATACAAACTTTTCTGTGATAATGTTTTTTTTACTGTCTAAAACAAGGGGCCCACAAATTAAAAAAAGGTATAAAAAAAACCTTTAAATTTTTGTCTCTTTCAAAATTTTTTTCCATCAAACATTTAAAAAACTGATTTTATAGATGAAGTATGTGTATACTTCATATTCCCCTTTTTTTTTGACCCCCAAATTTTTAAAATGGGGTCGATTCGAAAAATTATCATTATTTTAAATTTTAAAACCAAACCAAAAAAATATGGCCAGGTTCCATAGGGGGCCAATGTCGAAATTCCAAAATTTTGACTATGAGAAAAATAGACTTTGTTCAAAGTCGAAAGTAACCTTTTTTCCTATTTGAAGCCTTTTTTATTTGGGTTTCAGACCCTTTCACATTGTGGTCACGGGTAAAATACAATATATTTTTTGGATTTTTTCATGCATGTCTATCGTTTCGTTCTCGGATGGTTGGAATCGTGGATAATAAATTAATATTTTATTATTCTATGTTCTTGAGAAACACTCAAATGTCAATACGAGGTAAAAAATTAAATTTTTTTGCTAATTTAATGGAAAAAGAGTATCCTAGGCCCCGGGAAAATGGATAAAACTAAAAAACCCTGTAAGAGTTTTTTTCCCCAAAAAAATAAAACCATCAGGTATTTGAAATGAGGATATTTATTTTCAGTGAATCTTCCCAGAATGAAACCATGATTAATGTTTGGTCTAAGGGGGGAATCTCAAACTTTTAAAATAAAATGGTGTGTTGTGATTCGGAAAATTTTGATTTGACATTTCGGGTTCCGCATGCGTCCGGAAGTATACAATTTATCGCAACTGAAATCCTAAATAATCGACAATTATGTTTTTGTTTTGGGGGTTTTCCCCCGGAAAAACAATGTTTTTTGAAATTTTCGAAGCCAGGGAAAACATATCAATCTTTTTTTTTTGTTAAAAAAATTTTCTATTTGATTTTTTTTTTTTGCGTATTCAAACCATTTTTTATCCTTTTTTCAAAAAATGAATTCTTGAATTCCATTTTTCGTGCATCATTGAAAAGTCGCGGGTTTAAACCCTGGGACAGACGGCTTTTAACCAGCCCCCTTATTTTTATGCTTTTCTTCCCATCCCTCTCTAACCGCTGACCTGGACCCAACCAAAGTTTTTAAGGTTAAGCTTTCATGTTTTTTTTCCAAAATGGATGAGTTTTTAAAAAAGTTGCCTAAAAAGACGTGGAGCCCCCTAGTTTACCACCAACTGTTGTATGGAACTTTTGGGGAAGGCCCACCACCCCTCTAAAATGGGGTTATCTTAAGCTTTGTGCCTTTTTCCCTTGAATCATCGTCTTTGATCCATATTTTTCCCGGTATTCATCAGTAAAAGCAATTTCAAATTACATTAATTTTGCAGTTGATGATATGGGGGAAGATGATGGCCTATCTTGGGGACGGAAAATATGGGGGGGTTTTGGATTATATTTTTTTTTTTTCTTATCCTGGCGCTAATCGATAATAGTTGGTGGTATACCTGTATGGTTAACTAACTCTATTCAAATTTTTGCTCGGCATTTTATAGATTTCAAAATTTAGGGCACAATAAAAAAATTAAAGGAAGTAAATTGTATCATGTCATCCTCATCTGAATCGACTTGGTCTTTATTATCTGATGATAGACTAGTTACTTTGGGGATTTTATTTTAGGTACTTTACTTCGTTGTAGACATTTGTCTGATTAGACAAAATATTGTGGTAATCCCCCCTCATTGTAGAGCAGTAGGATAAACTAGGTCAAAAATGTCCAGGCAACTCCTTTAACTTAATCGGTGCCAAAATAGGTAATGAAGAGGTTATAGTAGACCTGTTTATTGACTTGTAAATTTCCCCTGACTATATGAACACACATGAGGGTAATAAGTAGGTAAAATTCACCAGAAGGTTTTCAAATTTAACCTAGTAAATACTCTATTAACCCATGAGGCTGTGAAGGTATATTTGAAGTCCATAACAAGTTATTTCATACTACGCACTAGGCCTATTCAGATTTTGGTTTTAAAGGGGAGATTTGGTGGGGTCTCAATCATGGTTTTTATAACTCAATTTAACTTTGGAGCTAGTTGGTACTTGAAGGTAAAATTTTTGGTCAGAAATGGGTAACTTCGGACTTGAAGCCGTTTTACCCTTTCTTGGTATAATTTTCCTATAATGTTAGTTGGGCCGATATTCTGACTCAAAAGCGCCAACATGACGTACAGGAAACACGAATAGATATTCATTTATGGCGTATGTTCACAGTGTCAGTGGAACACTTCTTATAACATTTGTATTGACAGACACAGGGCATACACGAAAAAAAATCAATAAACATTCTAAGAAATTCTATACGAACTCAAAGCAATAATAGAAGACTTGGGGATCGTTTCTCTGATTGAGAAACTTTCAGATGATAAATCAATTTCAAGATTGGTAATTTTGGATTAATTGTGGGAAACTTCAATTTTCCTCTTTTTAGAAATATTTCAAGCCCTTTTGGAAAACACACTCAAAATAATGACCAAACACTGATATACAATTAAAAAACACATCAATGGGAAAAAAAGTAAACCAAGGATGCGTTATAATTTCACCAATACACAGACCCAAAGTGCCCAAAAAAAAAGTGTGCGGACATGTCAAAGATTCAATAAAATTTAAAAACCCGTACACACCAATCCACTCCTCTCTTCAGATCACATTTCACATGCAATAGTCAATGTTATCAAGCCTGATTGAGAATTAATCATGGAAATTTTCTACCACATTAACAAAGGGTATAACGTAATAACGCTCATGTACCTGTATAACTACTTAATTGCTGGTTTAATGTGATCCACTTCCTCCCTTAATTTAGTCATCAAGATATCTCCATAAGCTTTTGGACGAACAACACATATATTTGAAGTCATGCTGATATCAATTGCCTGTCCATCTCCTTCTTGCTGTGCTGTAAGTCTAACACTGTATCATCAATGATTGAAGTGATAATTTTCCCATCCATCGACCCTCTAACAATTGAGCAAAAAAAAACATTTGTCCCAATGTATATTACTTATCTCACACGCAATTATTTTTTTCAACTTTTGCTAAGTTCTTTTCATATCATGAAATTGAACCTATTTGTTTTATTTTCCTCAAAATAAAATAAGAGTAAAGTCAATGAACATAAAAGCTGTAGATACTTGGCCTCACATTGACATTATTTGCCCCCTTTAGGCTTCAGTACGTTTTCCCTGGAACCTCTTGGGGAATATGTACCAGTCAGCAGCTGTCTATACAGTTTTATTGTCGATTTGTCAGAAAATTATAAAAATTTGGGGCACGGAAAACTTTATTTGAGTTTTTAAAATTATAAATTTTGAATTTTGATCCGGAGTAAATTACTCTTATTATCGACATTATCAAAAAAAGTTTATCTAGAAAAGTTGTTTATAATGAAAACAATATTCAGATTTGAAAACGCCACTACACGATATTTCTGTTTTAATTTTTTATGGTTCACCTCATAAAAAGTACTTGTATCCCCATATATTAGGCGACTCTCTAATCAATTTAATGATATTTTAATGAAAAATGTATTTTTGTACTAGAATATCGACGTCTGAAAATGGTTTCCCAAATTTTTATTAGTTTTTTGGTGCAAATTGATAATTCCTTGTATGTTGTCCTAATAACTATTATGATATAATGAAAGAAAATTTAATTACATTGACTAAATGATGCTAAAAACAATTAAATAATACAAATCTACAAGTTAACGATCATTTCATTCATAGTGCCTTAAAGGATAGTTTCAATTTATGTATTAAACATAAGGAAAACCAATTGACAAAACGTTTAGAAACCTGAATAATCAATCATTGAATGCTTAATTTTCCACATGTCTTCCTATCATAACCCCATAAGTAGACAAAACTTTCAAACATAAAAAAACAAGTTATTGATAAATATGAATTCTATAGTCAGAAAAATAATTCACTGGAAAAAAAATAAATTTTGAAATCAAATACTCGACCAACTGATAAGCAAGGGTACGTCAAAAATAGATAGACACCGTCTAGCCCTGGAATGCAAATTAAAAAGTCCCTTTCACAAAGGAGCTATTAAAAATCATCACCCTCCGAGTTACGCATCTAAGGAATTCCATAGTAAACAAAGAAACTATAAATTATAGTTTTTTACAGCTCGTTGAATCAAAAACGACCACAAAATAGATAAATCATTCATTTTTATGCATTCTTTCGGCTACAGTAACGAGCCATTAGTTACTCCCGACGGTGATTTATTATGACAAACCGAAAATATTTAACGTTAGGAATGTGACCAAAGGGGCCAACAAAGAACAATCCATGGAACAGGAGATCATATAAAAAGCGCAAGACGACGCGGAACGATGCTCAGACGTATTTGAACTTTCATTCGATTAACATGTAGTGCAGATAAGATGAGAAGTGCTCAAACTTTCACATAGAAATCATATGACAATATAACTTATAGAAGAGCAGTAGCTATAAACAAAATAACAGCTCTTGACTAAACAGTTATCAGTCATGAGTTCATTGAAAGTAATGATCGTGCAGTGAAATTGCAGAAATTATTAAGAAAGATAATTCCAATCAAGTCACACAGGAACTGAAACAGTAATGACTTCACAAAGTGAATACCCAGTATTTAATATCAATAAAATTATGTTACCAACGTTCCAAGAACGAGGTAACACACCAAAACTCTAACCGATAGTTCATGCTCTCATAGAAAAAACAATACACCAATACAACTACAGTCCGATATACAGAGTGATATAAAAGTAAATAAACAAATTTCGGAAATAATTAGAATAGTAATACAATTAAACCAATATCCTGGGAAACAAATATCGAGTGAATACGTATTAAAACCTGATAGTCTGGAGTAAGTTCATATATTTTTCTGGACTTATGTTGGGGCAAATGTATCTCCATATTTTATGTTCCCCTATTTTTTCAAGGAATATTTATCAACAGTCTGTTTAACAATTGATGGCATTTTTACCTTTATTCAGTCCACTTGACTTTGAGAATGCCAAAAACTGACCTAATGTAAAATCTCAACTGTTCTTTGACTATTTTATCATTTTGTCAGTATATAGAACTGATGTAAATGGTATGTGACTATTATAAAATATATATGTATATTCCAATGCTTTTCCAAGTGCATTATTTAACAATCTTTCTGGGATCGGTACGTGCTAGTATCTGACCGCCCCACATTCCCTGTATTAAGAGAAAAAGAAATTTCTTGAAGCCGCTCTCGAGAAACAATCTCGGTTCGACCATCCTCAGACAGTCGATGCTCTTATTACTCAATTTCTCAACCGAACAACAAAGGAGTGATAAAGTAAAGTGATTAATTCATAATATTTGAAAATTCCTTGGCGTTTATTGGTCTTCTTTGAAGGAGTGTTCCCTCGATAAAAAGCCAGTGGCGTAACATTACTTCCATCGCCAACTATTTCATTGTTCGAGCACAAAATTCATGACATTAAAAAAAAGATTTCGGTGTACTGGCACAATACTACCTAATAAGATTTTCTAATTCATCGACATTTTGAATGGGCCTTCGAGTATACACCTTTTTCTAAAGGTAGGTACTCACATAGAAGAAAAGTATATTTTTTTCAAAACGAAAGTTTATATGTACATCCAGTTTTAACGTTTATCGTTTTTTTTTTTTTTTTTTTTTTATTTTCTGGTTCCCACGAAAAGGGATATCCTGTAATGTTCAGAGAACATCGTGGGAACCTAGGGAAAGAGGTAGGAGTTGGTGTTCTTCTTAAATTTCTGAAGGTTGTATGCCTCGGGGAACACCTCCCTAGGCAATGAGTTCCAAGCCTCGCTGTTCGTTGGATGAACGAGTCTTTGGAAAGTGATGTTCTGCAGGTCTCCAAAGTGACCACGAAGGGGTGTGATGACTGAACTTGACGGGTTAATCTCGAAGAGACTGCCAAAGCAGGAACGATTGTTGATATTTCAGAAGAGCATCGCCCATGAAAATATCTATAAAATAGAGACAAATCGCCAACTTTTCTACGGTGTTCCAGACAAGTGAGCGAGTTTGTAAGCGAGGCATCACCGACGAGACGAATTGCCCTTTTTTGGACAGAATCCAATAGCCTCAGGATATGTTTAGGTGCCGCACTCCAAATATGGGAACAGTATTCCAGGACAGGTCGGATCTGTGCCTTATAGATCATAAGCAGCTGACTGGGGGTGAAATAGCTCTTGGCACGAAACAGAAAACCAAGTTTTTGGGATGCACTTTTGGCAATGGACCTCACGTGATTTTCTCAGGAAAGGTTATTGCTGATAGTAATACCAAGCATCGATATGGATGGCTTCAGTGGTATGGTTATTCCTGACAAAGTTATGTTAGGCACAGTGAGATCCCATAATATTATGAATAATATTATGGGATATTCGTCTATGAATTACTAAAATCACTATACTTTAAACAGTAAACAATTTTCCGTTTCTTAACTGTGGGTGTTTACATTGTGAAATTTATTAATTAGAGATTTGTCCGTATAAATAAGAGATTTGTTCACAACGCTGGGTGGAAATCGCATAATTGAAATATTAATTCTCATTTATGGCGAAATTAGAACAAATCGAGAAACAGCAGAAATGTTTAATCTGCGTTATCCGGGGATCCGGTATGTCATACAACTGTGTAAAGCATGGCTTTATCAATAAATTTTGCAAGGACCAACATTCCTTCGAAACGAACGTCTGGTGTGGCATTTTCAATAACAAATTAATTGGCCCAATTTTTTCCGTGATAATATGAACAATGAAATATTCTTACATTTTTATATGTTTGAGATATAGCCAAATATGGGTCAGTCTTTAAAACGAGCGATTTTGCCGCTGTTCCCACCGGACTATCAATCCTCACAGCGGGCAAAGGGAACGGCTATGGTTCCAGCTTGACGGAGCATCGTGTCATAGTACACATTAATTGAAGAATATCTTGACGACAAATTGGAGAGTAAATGGATTGGTAGCTACTCAATATATCCATGGCCAGCAAGGTCTCCCGATCTCACTACTTTGTTTTTCTTTTCTTTGGGGGTACCTTAAGGAGAAGGTGTATGCTCGAAGACCATTTCAAAATATCGATTAATTAAAAATGTTATTAGGGAGTGTGCACGAACAATAAAATATGTGTCGATGGAAGGAAAACATGTGGAGATTTGAAGATTCAATGATTATTCAGGTTTCAGGACGTTTTTGTAATGTGGTTTTCTTTATGATTAAAACATAAATCAAGACTACTCTTCAGAGATAGATAGATTTGATTTATTTTGCCAAGTGATTACATTTTAGTAATATAGCAATAATCAAAATACAAAAAAATAAAAACAGAGATTACAAAAGCGTAACACATTTATAAATACAAACCAGATAGTGTACTCAGACAAAGAGTAAAAATATTTTAACTATTAATAGTTTTTTTTTGAACTTGGTCACTTTATCAATACTTTCAAATTCAATGGTAAATTATTGAAACTCCATATATTCAGGTGAATTATAGCTGATAGACATTTTAACAAATGGTACATTGAAATCCTAATTTTTTCTGGTATTCATCGAGTGAATATCTTTGTTCAGTTTGAATTTGTCTTTATTTCGAAAAATGTGTAAACACATTTCTAAAATATATAATGAAGTCAGCGTTAGAATTCGAAGCTCTACAAAAAGTGATTTGCACATTTCACACCAACAATACATGCGATGATGCGTTTTTGGGAAATTGACCCAAAAACAAATACCAGATCTAATGCGGGAGTCGGCTTGTGCATAATATAAATTTATTAGTTGTCCTCTGGTTAGAACACTTTTGACATTTTTGAATGAAAAATGTATTGAGTTTAGCTTATATATTAGCGTTTCACAGTGCGTTTTCCAAGTAAGAGTTGGATCAACTTTGATTCCTATAAAAATGGACCGCCTCTACACTATCTCGATTCGTACAGTTGTTGTACAGTTATATTTAGTGATGTATATACTTTTTGTCGCGTACGGATTATTGCTATTTGAGTTTTTTCTGCATTAAAAAATAGCTGATGTTCATTAAACCACTTAGATGGTTTTCCTGAAATATTTGTAATGTCGGTACTGTTGTAATGTCTGTTGATGATGATTACGAAATGATTGAAGATAAATCATCAGCATACATTGTCATGAATTGACCATTCAGAAATGAATCCAGATTATTTACATATAATAAAAAAAGACAAAGACCCAGCACCGAGCCTTGTGGCACACCAGATTCTACCAAAGAATATTCTGAATTATATTTCTAATTTCGGTTGAGTCTATGTGCTGCACTTGAACATATTGTTTCTTATACTTTGAAAATGATGATATCCAACTTGAAGGCTGTCCTCTTATTCCGGAGTCAAATAGCTCTGATATTAAAATACCGTGGTCAACGCAGTCGAATGCCCTGCTGAGATCACAGAAAATCCCAACAGGACACTCGCCCGCCTCAATACATTTGATAATTTGACTATAAAAAGAGTGAATTGCTGAACTACCTGCCCGAAATCTATGTTGCTTTTCTGTTAATAGTTCAAATGTTCCCAGAAAATTTCCAAGGCGTGATAGAAAAGCATACTCAAAAAAATGTAAAGTGAGGGAGGGCAGTCACTGGTCTATAGTTTTCAAATAGCGAATTTTCTTTTTTTTTGAGAACTGAAATGATTTTTCCCTCCTTCAGTCTACTAGGAAACAATCTGGTAATGAATGATAAAATCACCAGGTGAGTAAGTGGCTTAATCAAAGAGGGAATTATCTATTTAACCAAAAACATGGGTAAATCATTATATCCGGACGAACATTTATTTTTCAGGTTATTTTTTAAAAGTATTTCCAATTCAGCTTCCGTATAAGGAGTTAGAAAAAAAGTCTCAAACCGGATAATTCTATTATCTAGCGTATGAGTTCCATTTTTGATAAATATGTTATCAATAATTTTTTCAGGTGCATCTTGAAAAATTTGTTAAATGATGAAGGTATCGAGTCAGGATCACTTATTTCTTGATCATCCACTCTAATTGTTAGATTTTCCTGCTGAATATTTTTATTAGATATTTCTGCTATCATTTTCCAAACGGTTCTAGATGGATTGCTAGAATTAAATATTTTTTGGTAATATTCCTTGAGGTAACACTACGATTGAAGTGATTATAAACTTGCAGATTTGTATTATTCAATTGTTTAATATAATAATAATAATGAGGTTTATTCTGCACAATGAAAATAATCAATAATACAATTGTAGAAGATATACATACATAAATGGGTTTTCCAATTTGAACATATCTGAATCACAGAACAAACAGGGAAATCCGCTGAAACCGAAGTTGTGCGCAGGTGTGACAAATGAACTTACAAATATAATGACAGAATTATACAATATTCCTAGTTACACAAATGAGAAGGTAAAAAAACAAAGAATAAAAATAAAATACTAATATTAGTAAAATATAGATACATATTAATTAATGCAGCCAATACTTGATTATACTATACTATATTAAAACTTATTTTGAAAATAATTTTTTTCAAATAAAATATATATATATATATATATATATATATATATATAAAGGTAAAACACATGATGGGATTATAAAATCAATTTGGTACAGAATAAAATGCAAATTACAGAGTGTGTAAATATAAACGGTAAATGTATCGAACAGAAGAAAAGTTAAAATATTTCCTTATTACTAGAGATCAAACGATTTGAAAGCGCAACCAGATTCAATCAATCCAGTTGTAGACAAACTCTGAGGAAGTATTTTTTAAATAATATTTCAACTTTTTTATGAATGCAAAAAAGGATTGACTCCCTTGAATATTATTTGGAAGGGTATTATATAACTTAGGACCTAGATAATGAACACTTTTCTGTCCAATAGATTTATATATTCGGGGAGACTGATATTGTTTGTGTCTCCTAGTGTGGTAAGTATGGGTTAGTATCACAAGTTCATTTTTGCATTAATATTGTCTTATATTGCCGTTTTTATAATAAAGCTGTCTCAAGTCTAATACTTCTGACTCTCCGTACAACCGATCACTTAGCATTAATTAATTCATTCATTCATATTCTTCCATTATATCATACTGAAAGTTATTATGGACATACATACAGAGTGAAATATCAAATTCGCACCAAAAAACTAGTAAAAAAGTGAATCATTTTCAGCAAACGTCGATATTCTAGTACAAATAATAAATTGGACCAAATTTTGCTTCAAAATATCAATAAAGTAATATGAGCGAGGCGTCTAAGGTGTATATGAGATTCTAGTACTCTTTATGAGGCTAGAATCATAAGAATGGGGAAAAATTGTTGCGTAGGTGGCTGTGATTTTAAATCTAAATATTGTTTCTCATTCTAAACAAATTCCTATATACACATTTTTGATAATATCGAAAATAAGGATAGTTTACTCCTGATAAAAATTCTTATTTTTTGTTCTCCCTTGTACACCGTTTGCAAATTTAGAATTTTGACAACTCCAATTTAACTTTTCCGCAATGTACCAATTTTGATGAATATTTGACAAATGGATAATAAATAAATAATGGTTTAAAAACTAAAGAACACCCTTTAATAGAAAACTTAACTAAAAAGTGTTTTTTTTAAATAAGTTTGAAATAAGAATACAGTGATTAACAACAAATTCATTTCATCGTTAAAAAGCGTAGGGTGCTTGATGTCAATTGTTGTTAATATTTCTTGGACAGATAGTGGTAAAAGTAGAATCATCATGAAAATATCTAAAAAAGCACCCCACGCTTTTTTACGATGAAATAAATTTGTTGTTAATCACTCTATTCTTATTTCAAACTCATTTAAAATTATTTTCCACTTTTCAGTTTAGTTTTCTATTAAAGCGTGTTCTTTAGTTTTTAAACTATTATTTATTTTCAACTTTTTGGTTTTGTTTTCCATTAAAGCATGTTCTTCAGTTTTTCAAACTATTATTATTATTATTTAATTTTTTTAAGTATTATTCTCCAATTTTGAATAGAATCGGACCATAATCACAAAACTCGTCCGCCATTTTGGAGCCGCCATCATGAATCCTTTAATTTTGACGAGGTAATCATAATCTCCGACCCCAAAAACCCCCACATACCAATTTTGAATAGAGTTGGACCATAATCACAAAACTCGTCCGCCATTTTGGAGCCGCCATATAGAATTTTTCAATTTTCACAAAAGAATCATAACATTGGACCCCAAAAACCCCCACATACCAATTTTGAATAGAATCGGACCATAATCACAGAACTCGTCTACCATTTTGAATCCGCCATCTTGAATTTTTCCGTTTTGACAAAAGAATCATAATCTCTGACCACGAAAACCCTCATATACCAATTTTGAAGCAAATCGGACCATAATCACAAAACTCGTACGCCATATTGGAGCCGCCATTTTGTTTTTTTCAAACAAAATTTTTTTAATGCATTGTCACCGGAATTATGTACGCCTGCCAAATTTCAAATCATTTGTACGTCTGGAAGTGGGTCAAAATTGCGCCCAAATGTTACAAACATACAAGTGAAGCTAATATAAAGCATGTAAAAAAAGTTTCCCATATGGTGATTCTATTTTGAAACTCACTGTATAATAATATGATATGTTAATCTTTCTGTGTTATTGTTCCAGAAGAGAACAATCGACAAAGTCAACACTACATACTTTTTTTTATCACAGTACAACTACATTATTTGAAATTCAAGCATTTTGAATGTACGATCAATATTACTTGCTGACATGCTTTAAATTTTTCATTCGATTGCAAAGATGTCGAATCCTTGGCTTTTGTTTAAACTATTTTCATTTTATTCGTATTGGCAGTACAATGTTGTTCGTCCTTGCCTACCAAAAAGTGATACATACTTTTTTGTTTCTTTCGACTACTCTAATGATTATATCAGAACGACGGGGACATTGTTTTTAGCATAATTCATTTATTAGTTAGGCTAGTAGATATAGACAATCAATTAACATTAATTCCAAACGTTCTCAAACTTCAATGGTATAATAATAATAATAATAATAAATACGCTTCTATCCACACAAATAAAGATACAAAATACAAAACATTTATCACATTATTTGTGAAACAAAGCAAGATCCGATAAGTGTATACACACTTGTTTCGGTATGAGAAATATGAATTATAAAAAAAATAGAATATTTGAATATTAAACAGGTATAAAATATAATAATAAATTATCAGATACATAGTATAAAAGAGTAAATGTTTAAAAGACAATGTTAGTTTAAATAGAAATATTTGAATAGAATATTTGAATATTAAACAGGTAAAAAATATAATAATAAATTATCAGATACAGAGTATAAAAGAGTAAATGTTTAAAAGACAATGTTAGTTTATTAAAATAACAGAATATGTAAAACATTAAATTGTGGGTATTCAAATACAGCGGGTTAAAGTTCTTCTATTTCAATTGTCAAAATATTGATGCACAGATCTACCAGTTTCGATTAGGTGATTCCTCAGGTGACGTTTGAATTGGTTTATATTGATTAGTGATTTTATGTTTTCTGGAACTCTGTTATATAATTTTGGTGCAAGGTAAGAGTAAGACCTTTGAGTAGCTATTTTGGACATGAATGGAATGATATAGTGTTGCTTTTCTCGAGTGTTGTGTTCATGTTCTGGTATTTGGGATAATTGCTTGTGTAAGTGATGTCGCACACAGCAACAATGGTAATACAATTGCCTGATATCGAATATTTTCGTTTCAGTGTATAATGTATTTGTTGGATACCGGGAGTTCTTTGAAAAAATTAATTTCAAGAATCTTCTCTGTATGACTTCCAAGGTATGGAGAGAAGTTTTTGCAGCTGAGCCCCAAACGAGTATCCCGTAACGAAGGTGGCTCTCAACTAGGGAATAATATAATGTTTTAAGGTAATTTTCAGGTAAGAGTTCTTTAAGTTTCCTGAATTTATACAATATTGCTCTCAATCTCTTCAACAGATATGCTATATGTAAGTCCCATTTCATATGAGTATCGATAATCATGCCAAAGTACTTAATTTTTGTTTCAGGGTATATGGTGAATGTCTTCAAATGGAAATTCACATTGAGCTGGTTGAAGGTCGGTCTACTAGAGGAGTTACAGGTGAAGTACAGATAGGTGGTTTTTTCCGTGTTTACGGTCAGTAATTTGGAATCCAGCCATTGTTTAATTCGTGAGAATCCAGCTTCCGCAGTAACTCTCAGATCATTCCAGGTGTCCGCCCTATAAAAGATAGCTGTGTCGTCGGCAAACCCTATGATGTCATCATTATTTTCCAGAGAGAATAACCCGTTAATATATATATATTGAAGAGAGTAGGACCAAGGACAGTCCCTTGCGGAACTCCATATTCAATAAGCGTCTCACTGCTGAGAGTATCCTCAATCCTCACAACTTGATGTCTGTTGGTGAGATAGCTTTCGAAAAACAACAATTCATGATTGCGTATTCCAATATCTTCTAAGCAGTTTGAGAGCAGTTGGTGGCTTACTGTATCGAAGGTAAGATGTCTAGAAACCCTGGTGTATGCACTCATATCTGAAAATGTGTGGGATCAAACGTGCGACAATATGGCCTGCTTGATTTCTTAGATGGCGATCTGATTCGAATGATTGTTGAGTAGATGTCAACACCAAAGAGCAACTCTCCTAAGAAATTTATTCGGACAATGTTCAGTCCGCTCCGAAAACGTCAAAGATGTAGAAGAAGTAGATTCCGCAATTCGATCATTGTTGTCATTGTCTTCAATCACTCGGGCAGACAGCGACAAACAGTTCAGTCATTGTCTAACAATGGTTCAGTTTTCTTTACTTTATTACTACATCCATTGTCTAAGCTTCGGATTTTCGCTCCTCGGTGTCGCCGCCGTTACAACGAATCAAGATTTTATTTTAGGTTATATTTAATATTTATCTTTGATTACGACGAAAATGGCATAAAAAGACACTGTCGGCCTAGAATTTGATTCTTGTTTGCTTTTGGCGTTTGGCTTGTTCAATTGTGGCGTTAGAAAATCGAGAATTCCGTTTTCATTTCGAATTATACATTTATTCAAAATGAAGTGCATGGTTCCATCCTGTGAAACTGAAATGACATTTTATGTAAGTAAAATATATTATATAATACCATTGTCTCTTTAGACAATGATAGAACAATACAATTTAAATGATATTTGATTCCTGAAACACATTTATTTTTTCAGGCTCACTCTTCCGAGGCACGATGATTGAGATTGAGACCTGAAGCTATCCCCAAAGTAAGTTTACGAAAACCCTATTTACCGTAAATCCAAACAATTCAGAGGAGTTTCATGTTAGTTGATAAAGAGAAAAATGAAAAGCGAGTAGATAACATATATATATATATATATAAACATTTTGAGTAGGTTATTTATTCATTTTTGAGAAAAATTATTCATCTTATGAAAATAAATTACTTGTAGTTGGCTAGCACACCTAGTTATTTGTATTGATTACATTTTTTAAAACCCATGTATTCATTTCAGGAGTTCGGAGATTTTGTTATCCACATCAGCAAACAGCAGGAATAAAAACATTGGGTCAATTGAAAATCAG
This sequence comes from Gonioctena quinquepunctata, assembly GCA_018342105.1. Lineage (NCBI taxonomy): Eukaryota > Metazoa > Arthropoda > Insecta > Coleoptera > Chrysomelidae > Gonioctena > Gonioctena quinquepunctata. The sequence goes on from JAFIRS010001710.1 coordinate 18,615, forward strand.
AATGAAAGGAATATCAGTTTGGTTCAATTTCACTCAGATGAAGGAAACCTGCTTTCAGAAAAATCTTACCAAAACAAGGAAAATATTGTCACTAGGTACTTTTGTAATATGAACAATGGATGAAATTTCTTCTTCAGAAGAGGTAAGATATTAATTGAATTGTTATGTTGAATTTCATTACAAAAAACAGTTAATCTCTTAACCTTTCGAATATAAACTTGTTTTTCAAAAATATTCCCATTGAATGTTACACTCTGAAATTCAAAATATCTTGCACTACATTTGATGTTCTTTATTTTGTGACTATAGATATCAAATAGTTATTTATGCAACAAGTGCAAAAAGTAAGTGTTTATTGCACTCGACGTGAAGTTGTCCGATGAGGCCGTCAGGCCGAGTTGGACAACACGTCGAGTGCAATAAACGCTTTTTGCATGAGTTGCATACAATATTTTTTCTACGTTCATGCAAAAATAAAAAATGTTTTATTTAGGTGGCACTAAGTGTGGAAAAATAAAAAGCGTAATTAATAGCAAAATATTTAATAATTAATTAGCACTATCGATTTGCATTGAGAAAGTTAGGAACGAATACCTATGTTAGGAACAATTCAACTCATTTTTGATAAATTGTATTTTCTAGAATTCCATAATCCAATATGCAATAAATATGATTGAAAATAATATGAAATATGCAATTGTTTAAAATGTAATACAATATCACAGAAAATGGACTAAAAATGGCGTCGATTTGAACGATTATGTTTGTCATGATCACAAAACGCTGTAGTAGAATGACGGATGAGTGCAATAAACATTTTATCGGAGGAACAAATAAATTCATGTATCATTGTATACTAGATGGATTGTGTTTCAAGTTGTTTCATTCCAATGTTGAAAAAGTCCCTTTTGATGCAACCTGTGCATTTTTTATTAGCATGTTCACAATACCAGGAGAAAACATGGCAATATTTCAATCCTTTGTGTGAAATTTTTTATATCTATGAAATCCTAAGCTTATCTTCAATCTGAATGTCAATAGTTGGTGACCATTCCATTCCCCACTCATATAGATTGCAGCATTTGTAAACTATTAATACAGGAATTTCAATACTTTTGAGAAATGATTTTCATTATCCATTTATAACATGTCTATTTCAACATATTTTCTCAAGAAAAAAAGGCACATTAGGAAAGAAATGACAGCCTATAAAAATTCGGAAAGTTGAATCTTGTTGAGTGGACTTTTTTACATTGAATACATTGAGAGTTGATATATCATTGAATGCATCTGCAGTTGTAAGTAATGAAAAGTTCATTCTACATTCCATACAATTGGACACTACTGTTGAAAAGCTCTTTAGTGACAAACAAGATTTTGGTAAAGTGTGGTATAAAGTTGCAGGCTCTCTCTTTTTTGTGAGTTCTGCTATCATTTAGCTGTCCCTCAATGTTCATATATCAATCTGATGAAATCGAATTCAATAATAAATATGCTTGAAACATTTTGAAATACCATAACTCCATAATAGAAAAGTGGAATGAGATTTCAAATATAATGGATTTTGACAATTTTTTTTAATTTTTTTTAATTTTTAGGAGAAAATACTGTGCACAGGGAAACTAAAGTTCAAAATGTCAACACTGCAAATTTAGTATTTCTGCTAGATCCTTCCTGTAGATAAGGAAACCTGATGCGAAACAGAAAGGGTCACACATCATTCGCAGCCTACAAGCACATTAGAATTATATGAGGTAAAAATTCATTTCTGTATACTTATGGATGATAATTCATAATTGTGGAGGTTCTGTTGGAATTCACAAATTATTGGAGTTGTATTTTTTTAAATTGGATTAAAAAACTGCCTTTAGTATGCCTTATTTAATGCATCTATTTCTTGTGACAGATAACTTTGCATCACTGTGAAACAAAGTATCCACTTGAAGATAGCAATAGTGAAGGTTTCTAACGAGCAATGAAAAAGTCAATAAGAGATATTAAAAAGATTCATAACTACAGGTTGATATAAAGGAAATGAATATGACTCATATTTAGTTTAGTTGAAGTAAAGATGCTCCTTTTGAAATGACCAAGCTATTTGTATATTGTCTTGTCTGTTTGTAAGGCCATTAGGTGCAATTCACACAGAACAGGTGCGTGGTGGTGGCGAGGGACTGGCGTGGTGCAGACGTGGAGTAAACTTGGTGTGCTCAATAAACACAGAAGGGATACCGACGTTTGTCATTCGTCAGTTACCTACTTGTGAAGCAAAGTGAAAATGCTCTCTTAAGAAGGTGACCTGTTGGACCTTGTGAATGTATGTAACATATAAAAGAAAAGGATATACTGGGTACATCGTTCGTGGTTAGATAAAGGAAAACTAGTGGTTTGTTCAACGTCATGCGGAAGCTCAACATGAACCCTGAATGTTTTCAAAGTCATACAGTTGCACTTCTTGGTAGAACTCTATTTCAAATTTGTAGAACTCTATTTCAAATTTAATAGCAAAATATTCAATAATTAATTAGCACTATCGATTTGCATTGAGAAAGTTAGGAACTAATACCTATGTTAGGAACAATTTAACTCATTTTTATAAATTGTATTTTCTAGTAATTCCGTAATCCAGTATGCAATAAATATGATTAAAAATAATATGAAATATGCAATTGTTTAAAATGTAATACAATATCACAGAAAAGGAAAATTTAATTTATTCGATAAAAACGCTGTAGTAGAATGACAGATGAGTGCAATAAACATTTTATTGCACTAATGCAATAAAGAACCAGTTTTTTCACCATATATAGTTCAATAAAGTTTTGGTTTTTGCATAAACGTAGAAAAATAATAATTCCCGTGAAAAAAATGTAGAAAAAATCGAATTCCAGTTTCATATATTTTATTTGGGATAACCATGTTTTCATTGGATTCTTATTTCTAGCTGATATACACCTTTATCATGACAGGGTGGCCTGATATATTATACTCAGCATAATATAATTAACCCCACACAAATAATATTCAAACTCATAATATTTAAAATTGATATGAAATGCCAAAAATTAGTATTCAAATAAGTGATACATGAATAATTTTTCATTTAATATTGATTTATATTTGTTGAAGGTATGAATGAAGAACAACTTTTCAATCATTCCCATCGAGACTTTACTAGGTACATTTGTGTTTTATATTTCACTTGACACAGTGTGTAAATTGATTATTCTTGAAATTTTCAGGGGGCAAATTCCGCATATGAAATAAAATTCAGCATATCTAGGGAAAATTCAGTATTTCTGTGTCCTGTCCTGTTGGTGGATGAAGAAAAGCCAATACGTCCTTGACAACACAGGATCATTTGAGGTATATTTTGTCATACACTACTGGGTGATAATTTATAGTTGTAGAGGTTCTCAAAATGACTTATTTTTACCACATTTATATTAGCTCGCTTTCGTGTCTGTTCGGTACAAATCTTGCAATCGATTTTAAACTAACTTCCTGATGAGTTTTAAAACTTCAGACATAGCTCAGAACTAGATGACAATGCAATATTAAGTCGCTTTCTTGTCTGTATGTCTGTTTGTCTGTAGAACGTTTACGGAACAAAAAGTGAGGTTAGGATTACACAATATCTCCATAGCATTGATGAGTCAATGAGCACTGAATTTAACTGCCTTCCAAATAGTCAAATGTAACAACTAAATGAATTACAAATAAATTAATAAATAACCTACTAAACATCGTTAGAATACAGAAAATAGTATGACACATACATTTCCCTGAAATTGAAAACAAGCAAATTAAAGAGTTCATTTTATGTATTTTACCATGTTTATATTAACTCGCTTTCGTTGTCTGTTCCTTTCGGTACAAATCTTGTAATAATAATAGCAATCCATTTAAAACTAACTTCCCGATGGGATACTTGATCTTCAAACATAGCTCAATACTGGAAACAATGCAATATCAACTCGCTTACATGTCTGTCTGTTTGTCTGTAATAATAATAATAATAGTAAAGAGCAATCGATTTTAAACTAAATGAAATGAACCCGAAATTTGCCATATGTCTCTGTCATCATCTCATTAAGATGTCTTTTTGGTCCGTTTTATAAACGTGGTATATTAAAAAAATATATCTAAATTTCTGGTTGACGTTCAATAATTATTGGAATTGTTTTTTTTTAATATTTAGTGGTTGATCGATCTTCACCTTATTTGATACACATATTGCATATGCCAAATATCTTTGCATCACATCAAAATAATGATTCATCTAGATATATAATCATTTACAGCTTCTACTATAAAAATCTCTTCTGAACATTTTGTCCTATTGAGTATGTAATAAAAAGTAAATATTTATCAAATTTTGATGGAAAACCACTCTTAGATTGAAATGTATGTAATTTTTTTCTTGAAATATGATTTTCTAAAGTTTTTACTCTGAATGAGTTTTTGGTGTTCTTTTCTGACAGGTGAAACCTAAAATTTCAATTGAAATGAAATTTAATTTTTTTTGTACATTGTTGGAGTTTTTCTTGAAAAAAATATATCAGAATCAAATATATATATATATATTCTAATTTCTTGACCACATGTTTATTTTCTTTGTTTTCTCGAAATAAGGGCCATAGTCAGTATCAGTATTTTTTATTTGATACGACATTTCAACAAACATTGTTCATGTCATCTTCAGGTAAATTCTTAAAAATAATGTAAAACATCTAAAGTTAAAAACATAATACGTTACATAACATCAAACAAATATGATTAAAATTCAAAGAGACGTTCAAAACTTACAATATAATTTAACAGTAATTCTTTCAATATTTCGTGTTCATGTTGAAAAGGGAAACATTCTCAATTGAATATTGAATAGAAAGATTCTTCTGTAAAGTGAAAAATCCACGATAAAAATTAAGTTATTTTTTGTGAATGTTAACAACAGGAAATTAACTCCATCTGATCTGGAATTAACTCCATCTGATAGATATTCTTAAAGGACCCTAACTCAATGAGTTCTTAATTAAGACTGGAATAGAAAATCAAATAACTATCTGAATAAAAATGCAAATTTTCAATTTCAGATTTTTTCTTTTGAGTTAGGGTCCCTTCAGAATATATATCAGATGAAGTTCAATGTCCAGCGTGGCTTTAGCCGGGAAAGTAGTTGTTTTCTGTTGGACATTAAAAAAAAAAACATTTTTATCGTGGCTTTTTCAATTCATAGAAAAATCTTTCTATTCAATTGAGAATGTTTCCCTCTTCAACATGAATACCCCACAAAAGGTTATCTTGAACGATGGAAGATAGTGACTAAAGTTTATCTTTCAGTCGCAGATGATTCCACATCTGATTTCATGAACACCCGGTTCATAGTTTCAAACAAATCAATTCGTGTTCATATTTCACAATTGGAATGAACATTGTTGAATATCTGAGATTGCTAGTATCGAGTTTGTTTTTATCTGTTATCGTTTTTCCCCATTTTTTTTGAAATACATTGGAGTGTTTGACATATTCAGTTGTAGTATGTGCTGGGCTCTATTGTTATAATTTATGCAAGACTTTTTCGTGTCAAAATGTAAAGATCAGTTTATTTTCATTACTATTTTTTTCTTTTGTCAAAATTTCAACCTTGTCAAAATCGAATTTACGTTGATTTTTCTTTTCATGTTTAGACAATGCTGTGATGTCTGATTTTAATCGTATTTGTTTGATGTAATGTAACGTATTCTGTTTTTAACTCTACATGTTTTACATTATTTTTAAGAATTTGGGTAGTAAGATCATTCTTGCAAACTTATTTTATTATTGTTTACAGATCAAGGAAATTGAACCTTGCAGATACAGTTTAGTCAGAAGAGGAAAGAAGATAAAATGGCTGAAGATTTGAAATTGTAATGGGAATTCAATTCAACAGAAAATGTCGAAAACAAATGGAAAACTTGATATTATGTTATATGAAGATATACCAATGGAGGATTGATGAACCTGACTAAACATTTTTGAGGGTGGGTTATGATTTTTTTCGATGCACAAATATAAACTACTCCTTCGACGGCCTGCAAATCAATCATCTCTTGGTATATCATTATGTAGCCTTTCAGTAACACGTATACCAAATATTGACTTGGCAAAAAATGTTTATGGTGGGTTTAGATTTTTTCGAAATACAAGTATAAACTACCCCTTCGAGGACCTGCAAATCAATCATCTCTTGGTATATTATCATATAGCCTTCCAGTAAACATATATCAAAAATGAACTTGGCTAAACATTTTTGAAGGTGGCTTTTGTTTTTTTTTTAATATCGACAAGTATAAACTATCTCTTTGCTGGCCTGCAAATCAATCATGTCTTGGTAAATCATTACTATAGCATTGAATGAATGTGATTTTTTGTGGAGGAACAACGTTTCTTGACATGTTTTTTGGGTAACCTTCCACAGTCTGGAAATGAAAATATAATCAGGAAAATCTATACAAGTGTAGAAAGGGCAAACTAATTATTTCACCCCGATAAGTTACTGCGTTCACCAAATTATATTTCCAATAGAAAAAATTATTCGATTTGTCAGTAACTTTTCGTTCCCTTAATATGCCTATAAAAATAGTAAAAATTCAAAGATACTTCTCTATATAGTTTTTGATTGACGTTTCGGGGACTATATCTTCCCCCGTTCTCAAAATCTTCTAAACCTCCTTTAATTGTTTGAATAATTTGGATTTTTTCTTGCTGTCTTTTTCGCTTTTTCAACTGATTTTCCTGATTATATTTTCATTTTCAGACTGTGGAAGGTTACCCAAAAAACATGTCATGAAACATTATATATAGCCTTTCACTAGTACATATTCCAAATATCCACTTGGCTAAACATATTTGAGGGTGCATTTTGAATTTTTATCTAAAAACATATCAAATATATCTTAGTATATCATTCTTAAGTTTTTCATTTGTGTTGTGTTCGACCATTTTCTGTTAAATTGAATTCCCATTGCAATTCCAAGTCTTCAGCCATTCGATTTGGTTGAAAATTCGAAGGAATTTTGAATCACCCTGACGTCACTGATCATTTGGCCGCCAGATAAAAACGGCTGCCTGAAAATGGCCGCTAACTTCACACTGATCTGCTAAATAGGGCTTTTTGAATTAATGCGAAGTTGAATATAATCTAAATTTGTAATTCAGAATTTTTAATGACTCTGTTAATGAATTACAATGAAACGAGAAGCACAATTCCTCAATTACTTCTTATTAACTTTGAGATATCACTAAAAATGATATGAAGTTCCTTTTTTTTAATAATCATTTTCATTTCAAATATATATTATCCATAGGGGTAAGGGATTAATCATGTTTTGGATACAATCCGCCAAAGGAAACTGTTGTTTTGTCCAATTAAATATTGAAATACATTTTTACAGGTTTTCTGAAAAATCCAAAAAATATCTATAATATATAATAATAAAATATGATATTAAAATGCATTGGAAATGGAAGCCCCTCCTGTTGAATTGCAAGAGGTTCGGGCTCTCTACAGATTTTCCCAACATTTTTAATATGATCTTGGGTAAAAGTAATTCAAAATAAATTTAAATAACCTTGATGCATTACCCTTTCATCATTACTATTGAATTCTGATACAAATCACATTGAAATATTAATTTCAGTTGTATTATATATGTAATAGATTAAGATTATTCATGTTTCTTGGGTTCAATAAAAATTTATTATTATTTTACATCTCATTATATTGATTTTTCCCAAAAATATATGTCCAAAGGTTTGTTTTTTTTTTCAGACGTAGCTCATTTTTCGAATAAAAAGCTTTGCCACACCTCTGTCTTGCTCTAGCATAGCCTGCAAAGCTTCTGAGCAAAATCATTCATTCTGACTGAATAACAACACATTTTCAACAAACACATCAACATTTTGAAAAGGTCTTTGTGGAATCCTTCACATGACAGGAAGTATTGCCTTGAGTGTTCAAGAATTTGGTTTGGTTTGCTCATGCTAGCCTTTTCTGAAACTGGTTCTGGAATCCAATGGTTGTCTTGGAGTGGCTCCGAACTGGAAATATTAATAATAAAACACTATTTAAGTAGGTTCAATAAAATATAACTAGTGTGTGTTGTTTGGGAATAAAGAAAAAAAAATGGTTTAAAAAAATCATCAATAAATATTCTTGGTGAAAAACATGTTGTCTATACCTATATTTAATATGTGTTATTATCATTTTTAGTTTGGGAATCAAATTGAATGCCCGAAAATCAATTGATTACAAAGGCGGTGCCATGAAAATAATTTTTTGAGATGAAAGAGGAAACCAAACATTCTCCAAACCTTTGTGTTCAGAGGAAACCAATTGTTTATTTATTTTTTTCATTAAGACTATTCGCTCCCCTCTTTCATATATTTTTTTCCCTTTTATCCTTGTATCATGTTGCTCGCTAGATTTTCCAACTTATGAACGGTCACTTAAATTCAACTCTCTCAAACTACTAAGGAATATAATTTGAAATTTCTGAGAAAGTGAATCCTAATTTATTATTTTCCACTTGGAAATCATGGTGACACGCAGTCGTGGATAGTCATAAAGTAAATTTTCCTCCTACAATCAATGAATCTTGTTTATTTAGTATATCTCTTGAAAGGGTATTGTGAGATTTTGTTAATTAATTGAGGAATTTATAAGCATTATTACATGTAATGTTGATCTATTCAGCAATTGCAAATGATAATATTTTTTGGTTTAATACATTGAACATTGAGAATTTTTTTTAGATTTTAAATTTTTTTTATATATATATATATATATATATCACAATCGAAACTTTTAGGACCAGGTTCATTTGAACTCCAAAGAGTACTTCGAAAATGGAATATATTATGCGTCAACACATTCTATGCTCTGTCGTTAATTCATATGAAGTGCAAACAAAATCCTTAGAATTAGTTATGGAAAATTATCGGAGAAAAAGTCCCACTTATTGATTCCATAAACTTTTAAAATGTGTTATATTAGCAATTTCACTCACCTGCTTTGGTGCGGCAAAAAATTGACAGCCTGTGACTGACCACTGACCACACAACTTACAAACACGATTCATTTCAATGAATACAAAACATTGGTAATTATAACTGAGTTTTGCAGAAATAACAATTCACAAATCATAACCTCAATCGAATTGAAAAGCATTCAAATTTTCCAATTGGTTGGAAGTTTCATAAGTTACATGTCCGTATTCCGCATCAGTGTGCAGGTTGCCTAAGGTTGGCGAATGGCCAAACAGATCCAATCCAATCCAATCCAAAAGTATTTATTGTCATTATTTACACATTTCTCTTACACAACTAAACTCATTACTATTTACATTATGTACATTAACTTTCCGGTTCCTCCTTCGGGTGGTGAGTGGGAAGGGAGGGGAAAATTATGGCTTTTTTTGTTTGGGGACTTATTGACTGTCTCCTTGCCCTCCTGATGGGGCGAAGGGACAGCCCCTGTTGGTGTTAACAGGTGCCTTACGATTTCATTTGTCTTGTTATGTTTTGGTAAATGAAAATTTCTAGACGCCTCCTGCCTAGGCTTATGCGTCTTTCTCCAATCTTTTTTGTCTGGAAATTGAGAAACTAAGTATTAAGTAGAAGTTTTGGTAATTATGCTTTATTCAATCTGGAAAAAAAAAACAGCTAGTGAGAATGATGGTCTTACCCAGTTGGGTTATTTACAGTTTTTTGTTTAGTTCGAATTTAAACTGATTCCTATTCTATCTCCCTGTTGAGTTCTAAGTTTTGATAAATCACACCATGCTTCCTTCTTTGGTCGGCTCGTACATTGGCGATTACTGCTGTGAGCGGACTCTTAGGGATGTGATACCTATAGAATTTGTCTGATATTTTTATTATAAAATCTTCCAGCTTTTCAACGTTTGCTATCTCACGCAGATCATCCAGCCGGATGTATCTGTTACTATTTGTAACAATACGGAGTGCTTTGTTTTGCAACCTTTCCAGTCTCGACATCTGCGTTTTGGAAAGGCTACAAAATACCGGGCAAGCGTATGTTATCGCTGGTCTAATGATTTGCTTGTATATTCGAAGCTTATTATCAAGTGACAGGCTGGAATTACGTGCAATGAGGGGATACGTTCGCTTTATCGCGGCCGCCCCCCTCTGTAATGCCAGCCCTATATGCTTGTGCAAGCTCATACGCTTGTCCAGCTGCACTCCCAGATATCGCACTGAGGGCCTCTCCGTCACTTTGCTTTCTCCAATCCTCAGCTTCCCGAGGATCTTCACATTGGTGAGTTTCCTCGTGAAGTTGATGACCTCTGTTTTCTCTGGGTTAAGCTTAATCTTGTTCTTCCCCATATATGGCATGACCAACCGATCCAGATGAATCTGGAGCTGTTTAGCAGCCACTTCGCTCTGGAACGAGTGGGCATATATCGCGGTGTCATCCGCGAACATTGCCGTACTCGTCCGAGCGAAGGTCGGAAAGTCATATGTATACAGGGAATACAAGATTGGTGACAAGGAGGACCCCTGTGGGACCCCTGCTCCAACTGTATACTCTGGCGAGATAGTTCCATTTACGTTGACCCTAAAAGTCCGCCCAGTCAGGTACGAATCTAGGATTTTAATTAGGTATAAAGGCTGCCTGCCTCTGCCATTTTAGTGATAAGCCCTTCAATCCAGACCGTATCAAATGCTTTCTTTGTATCCAACAGAACCATAACTGTGTTGTGGTCCCTGTGGAATGCTTCCTTCACCCCGTGAACAACCCGGGCTACTTGCGAGGTAGTTGAATGACCTCTACTGAACCCGAATTGTTCAGGCGGGATGATTTTCCGCCTTTCCTCAAAGCTCACAACACGACTCAGAAGAATCTTGTCTAGTACCTTGGCCACCACGCTGAGAAGCGAAATAGGCCTATAGCTGTCGATGCTGTTCTTACTTTTTCCTGGTTTCAACAGGGGAACGATTTCTGCTTTCTTCAGACAGTCTGGGTAATACTGCCATTTTATGATCGCGTTGATTATGTAGATCAACTGGACTACTGACTTTCGCGGGAGATTCTTAAGCAGGACGGCGTCCAACTTATCGAGGCCCGGTGCCTTGTTCCTCGGCAAACAGATCCAATTCGTTGAACTATGTCAATTTGTCACCATCTATTGTGAAAAATTTGAAGTAGGACGCGAGAATCTCTACTAAAAAGTCTAAACAAAATCGAATCAGTACATACACCAGGGTTTCTAGGCATCTTAATCGAAGGCTTTCGATAAATCGACGAATAAACATAAACACGGCTTGCTGTCATTGAGACTTTGGTTTATTTTTGTTGTTAAGGCAATTACAGCATCCTGTGTTGATGTTTTTTCTCTGAATCCATATTGTTGTTGCGATAAAATTTTGAACTTATTCAGATAACTAACGAGGCGTTGTTTTTTAAGTTTTTCGGAAATCTTTGATATATGTGTGATGAGGGATATTGGTCGATAATTATTAATCTGGTTTACATTACCTTTTTTGAATATAGGAGTAACTATAGAATTTTTGAAGGCCATTGGGTAAATTCCATACTTCATACAATTACTTGATAAATAATATTTTTATACAATTACTTAATGAAATAATATATTAGTGCATCAATGAAAACGAACTATGAAATTTTGCAGAAGTCTGCGATGAACGGAACATTGTTTTAATTGCAAAACACGTTTTCATGCTTTATTATTGCACTGAAAATTGCAAAAGTTCTGCAAATTTGGCATATCTATGGTAATGGTGTTTTACAACATGCATTAAGTTTGCAACCTTGTAAAAGTTACGGAACCTTGTTGTTTGTCATTTGTTTGAGTTTTTCATTGTAATTTGTTCGAAAAAAAAATATTCTGCAAATTGGATGAGTGAACGGAAATGAGTTTGAAACGCATCATTTATTTATTAAACTTTTTTATCGACACACAAGCATTGAAATATTTACAGAAGATTTTTATTGTGGTTAGAGGATATGTAACTTTGCAACCTCATACGAAAAACGGAGCCTTTTTATCCACCAATATATTTTTTTGCATTTTCACAACTTCTGAAATAATTGCAAAAGTTATGCAAATTGCAATTGAAATTAGAAAATTTGCAACCGTCATTGTTCAACGGTTTTTTTTTTTTGTACAATTGATTTGTTGTTTTTTATAATTTGACCATAAATTTCAAACATTGTGCAAATGTGTTTAAGATTTATATATTAGACCGACATATCTACAGTGGTCCAGTTAAATCCTTGATTATCCATCGCGTATATCTGTTATATTTTGTACTGGTTGATTGAAATTGCATCCGAAGAATAATACGGTTACGTAGTTAACCATTAAAAAATTTGAAACTAATTGTTGATCTCGGAGGCAATCACTGTTTTCGACTAATCAGCGAAATAAATTTAATCTAATATTTTCGAATGCAACAATCGAAGGAATACAAAATTTTGCTAACTTCTGCTAAAAGACTATTGGAAGACATTGATTTTTCATCACATTAGAAATGACATCATTCTTCATTTGAAATTTCCACTCGTCACAAGATGACTTCATAGCAATAGACGAGATTCTAAAATGAATAATCGATGCTCTATGGAAGTAAGGATATCAAAACGTTATCGATTGTATATCTCGCAAGTACATAATTTTCATCACCAAACAGAAAGATTGGTGAAAAATAAAAATTTGTGAAATCGATATTACATCTCGAATTTAATTTTTATAGGTATGTATTTCTTGAATTGAATAAAATTATAATTTACCTTTCCACTCGACTTTCTTACTCCAATTGTGGTTCCACATGAAAAATTCTATTGAATCCGAATGGGGGACTGAAATGTAATCGACAGTCAGAATCATTTTCTTTATTTATAAAAGTTTTCAAAATAAAGATGGAAAAACATTCTATTTCAGTTGTAGCTCCAGGACTATCAGATAATGTGCATTGTTTTTGGTTAGTTAAATAGTTGTCTGTCATAAAAATACAATTGTCAGTCTTCTGTTATTCTGGTAATGAGTCATGTTACTGAACTGCTGTGCATTCATTACTCTGTAAACAGAACACTGTGACGTAACACAGTTGTAGGTTAATCGTACTAATGTAGAACTGTAAATGAGTTTTTTAAATGTCAATATTTCCTGCATTTTTTGATGAATTAAGAATATTAGAAAAACGTTTCGAGATATTCTCGATCCTCCATCAAACGTACTTGTACGTATTTTTTTATGCAAATTCCTAATTGTAATATGATGTTTTGTATTCATATCGAAAACGTTAGCTTTCAACATTGGATGATTTCACCTATCGTTGACGAGCTTCTTCTTGGTCGATAGTTAACTTCGTAACACAATGAATGTCATTTATTAGGTATATAAAAATCTTTATTATTCAAATAACACAGGTGTTACAAAAAAAATATTTTTATTCCTAATGTTCGCATTGTAACATAGTTTGCAAATTAGTATGCCACCAATTGGTAAAGTGAGTTGTCTGCCCGATTCGCAAAACTTTTGCTTTTTTGTAGAGTACAAATACGAAAATATTTTCCTTTTGATTTTATCCTCATTTCCGTGTTTTGCAAATTAATCAAAACATTCTACATCAGGACATCTCCACTTGCAATCATCAGTTGAATTTTTTGTAATAATTGCGATACTTATTTCAATAAAAAAAAATTATGAAAAAATATATTTTTCGTTTGATTTCAAAAACATTATTTTAGTTATTTTTTCAACTTTTGGAATTTTCATCGAAAAATTAGGACTAACAACATTTTTTTTTCGATAAAACAAACATTTCCGTTTTGTATGAGTGGTTGCAAATTCATAAGAGGATGATAATTTTTCCGCGCTAATAATGTGTTAATTCATTAAATCCTGATTTTCAACATCTTCCGTTCAGAAAAAAGGGTTGCAAAATCGAACTAGCTATCATATGAAACCCCAAGTTTTGAAACTTTTGTAACTATTATTAAATTTTGGGAAAATCATGTCTATCTCTAGTGGCCTGTCGTAAATGAACGAACTCGAAGAATAAGAAAAAGATAAGTAACAATAAATACTATCTGAATACTCTCCAGAGCTGAATTTTATCCAATAAATTGTTTCTATTTCTACAGCAAAGCTTCGTGCAACATTTCTTATAAGCCGATGTTATGTTTCACTTAGCTTCTCGCTGGTCTTTATGCCTTTACTGGGCAATGTTAGAGTTCTTATTATCGCTTCTGATGTTCGCTGGAATCGCACGGCTTAATTTTATCCGACAGTGCAATTATTGTTGAGTGAGAAAATGCAGAATGTGTGTTAGTAGTTTCGGAACGTTGGATGAAAATTCCTAAGTGATTTCCAAATGGAAGCTCGATCTTTTTATTTCGCATTTTCTTTCCTTTGTGAGAGCACCGATGTACAATCATGAAGCTATCGAGGTGTAGTGCTCGACTCGATGGATTTTCAAAAGTAAAATATGACTTTTAGTGAGAAATTGCACTGCTTCCAATTTTAAATCGAGTACACCGGGTGGCTCTGAGGCGGCTCACCCCTATAACTTTTTTATTATTGAAGATAGAAAAACGAAATATGGGGTTTGTGTATTATAGTTCAATTAACATTTTTTGACATATTTACTTGCTTCGCAGTACTTCAGGTTTGACCGGAAATGACACCAACTTTCGATTTTTAAAAGGGACATCCTAAATATTTTTACTTATTTCGATCGAGAATGACATTCCTAATCCAAAAACACCTCACTTGTCGATATTTGACAAATAAAGTAAATTGTTATTCCGATTTTTATTTTTCGATCTAGAATGCCATGCATCGTGTAAATCGCTTCATTCTTGATCAAGTAACATGGGAGAAATACGACTTTGAGGCTTATGAATTCACAGTCGTCTCAGGAATTATTCAAAAGTCGCAAATATGAATTTTTCCAGTTAACTTGTTTTTTTCATATGGAAAAAGGGTCGCTCGTCGAATTTTTGTGAAAGATAATTTTCTTACGAATAATTTGATACCACACACTTTCACTTTATTTTCACTATTTTTCTGAATAATTGCAAGAAGCGGTTATACCTTATAACAAATAATACGTATTCGGTATACTTATGCACTAAGTTCTGTTATTCTAGTTATCCGTGACAAACAATTGAAGCTGTTGCTAGGACTACCTAAACAAATAGGCTAAGTAATATGCTGTCACTTTTGAAAATGTATTTGTTGCGTAGTTTATAATTTGATATGGAAAATTATACTAGAAACCAAAAAAATTGACATGTTGCTAATTTACGGAGGAGCAAGAAAGAATGCAACTGATGCAGCTCAAATTTATGCTCAGAGATTCCCTAATCGTCGTCATCCCACTCGGCATTATTTTCCAAAATTGGAAAGGAAAATGTGAAATGAACCAGAAGAAAATGCAAATAACTGCATCGTCAGTGAAGAAAAAGAAGTATAGTCCATCCAATATCAATTGCAGAAGCTGTTTCTATAGGGAGCAAATAAAAACTCACTTCGCTAACACGAGCGTATATGCGAAGAAACGGAACGAAAAATAATCTGTACTACTTGTATACAGTCTCCGTCGGCTCAAAGAGCCCGCTGGTCAACGTGGGCTTGAGTAACTGCTGTCTGTTCTACAACCGATTCGTCTGGGCCAATCGAGTCGGACATCAATGCTTGCAGGTGTGTCTATACGATGGGAGGTTATAAATCACGCGTTATATTTGTGTTTTAATAGCTCTGAAAGATTAAAAACCAGTAGCATCTGTGGTCTTGGTGTGTGCCGATCGAAATACGTTTTAGGATAATAAAATATCTAAATAAAATTAGTTATCTCCGCCACTGCTGCTCACAGAATTTCGCCGCAAGACTTTTTTATGCTTCTGCAATTGATATTGGAAAAACTATAGACGTGTTGGACTATGTTGAAGTGAATTGTACGGCGTCAATTCGCCGAATTGTTTCTGAGTGTGATATAAGTTATTCGTCCGTTTGGATAATTCTTCACAAATATAACTGTCGATCATTCAAGTATAGTTTTTCCAATATCAATTGCAGAAGCATAAAAAAGTCTTGCGGCGGTGCAGTGCAGTGGCGGAGATAACTTATTTTATTCAGATATTTTAATATCCTAAAACGTATTTCGAATGGCACACACCAAGACCACAGACGCTACTGGTTTTTAATCTTTCAGAGCTATTAAAACACAAATATAACGCGTGATTTATGACCTCCCATCGTATAGACACACCTGCCAGCATTGATTTCAGACTTGATTGGCCCATACGAATCGGTTGTAGAACAGACAGCAGTCACTCAAGTCCACGTTGACCAGCGGGCTCTTTGTGCCGACGGAGACTGTATACAAGTAGTACAGATTATTTTTCGTTCCGTTTCTTCGCATATACGCCCGTGTTAGCGAAGTGAGTTTTCATTTGCTCCCTATAGAAACAGCTTCTGCAATTGATATTGGATGGACTATACCAACTACACCGACATCTTTGCGATAACGACCACAACCGAAGATTGACTTATTGCAACTGGTTTTTGACTAAATACAGAGATGTACGTTTTCCATTTAAAATTATTTATTCAGATGAAACTCGATTCACCAACTTGGGTCTGTTCCAGCGGAATAATAAGAGGTACTGGTCTCAAAAAAAGTTACAGCTGATGCAAGGAGGAAATTTTCAAGAGCGATTTGGTTTCAATTGCTGGATGGGTATTATAGGAGGAAAACTTTTGGGGCCAATAATTTTCGACGGACAACTTACTACGGAAAGATATCTACAGTTCCTCAGAAATCAAATTAATTATTTCATTGAAGATTTGCCACTGGCTAACCAAGTTGATATCTATTCTCAACAAGATGGAGCGCCACACACAGGTGAAAATAAAGGAATAGCTGCCCAAAATTATATAAAGACGAAATATTATTTTCGTTGATAGTTTACACGTAGAACAACACTTATCAATCAATTAATTGCATGAAAGGTACTGAATGATCACATATTGCAACGTTTATAGTATTAACACGCTTTTCACAAGCTTTTATTTAACTTGCTTCGTTCGCATGTCCTGTCTCCCCGGTTCAAAATTTGTAAGTGAATTTTGACACATTTCTAATCGTCCGATTGACTTGAAATTTGGCAGGGGCATATAATTTTGGTAGCAATGTCTTATGAAATTTTTATTAGAGAAAAAAATAAAATGGCGGCTCCAAGATGGTGCCTGGACCAATTCTGTGATTATGTTCCGATTCTATTCAAAATTGGTATGTAGGGGTTTTTGGAGACGGAGATTATGATTTTTAATTTCAAAATCCATGAATTCAAGATGGCGGCTCCAAGATGGCGAACGAGTTTTGGGATTAAGGCCCGATTCTATCGAAAATGAGTATATATGGGTTTCTGAGGTCAGAGATTATGAATTTTGTGTCAAAATTCATAAATTCAATATAGCCTATCCAAGAGGATTGAAGAATTTTTATATTTATGATCCTATTTGACTCAAAAATGAGTATTTGGTTGTCAAAGTCGAAAATTCGAAATGGATTCGCCAATATGGCGAATGAACTTCGTTATTAATATTCAGAATCAACTCAAAATCGACTCATATGGATTCTTGGGGACGCAAATAATGAATTCATCATCAAAATATGAAAATTGTTGTTTTTGAATAGAAAAGTACATTGAAGTGTCAAGCCAATTTTTAATTTTTACTTTGAAAACGTTCATCTTTTCTTGAGGCACTTTGCCACTTCTTTTCATATTGATGTATAAATTTTGACAACTTTGGTTTGATGTCTGGTAGTTCGTCCTTACAATTTGTAGCCTCACGAATTTTTGAAACCAGGTATTCACATATTGACTCATTCTCATCTGATGCGCCATTTTTATAAAAAGTTCTCGTCGACTATAATTGAGATTTTTATATGTGGAAAAAAAAACTGTTATTTTTTACGAGACCTCTAATATTTTTACATTCTGACTGATTATTTTTTCTGCAATTCGATTGATTATCGATGAAACATTCTGAAATCTTCCCTACCGCAATGGGAGGATTCCTTTGGGAGGTAGAGAATGGGGAAAATGCTTTTTACCTAATTTAATCTAATTGTCAATTATAGAACAAGAATACAAAATTAAAGCTTATTACTTATAATGCCTGAAAATATTTTTCGTAATCTTCTGGCTCGGCAAAAGAGTGGTGAAAAAATGCAGTAGGATTTTTTTCCTCTATAAGTACACCACTAGAAAAAAAAACAAAATTAAAAAAAAAAATAAATAATTTAATGTGTTCGACTTGACGAACTATTTGACAGACACTGCATAATTTATATTATTCAATATTTTCACGAAATGAAACATTTGGTACGTCATGTGATGCAATAATGAATATTTATGTGGATTCAAGATGTTCGAAAGAGACAGAACTGGAAGCAGATTATTTTAGGATATTGGACAATTTCTGATGGCACACCCTGTACAATAACATAGACTCAATATAAGTCCTAAATTTAATTACCAGTATACTATACTGACCTATCTTGTCATGAAAATATACAATGTACCTACTTTAATAAATAGATCAATTGAGGTCGCGAATCTCAGCTCTATTTCAGATGGATTTTAGATACTAAGAAAGAAGGGACCTGATTGGAATTTTTCAGAAAACCCAGGGAAATTGATTTTGTTCAGAATTATTTTTGTTGTAAATTTTGAAATAAGTCACGGAATTTGTAAGATATTGATTTTTGTCCCACCCCCACGGGGTAAATCCCGTCATGGGCGGGGCAAAACTTAAAGACAATCGATAACCCAACAATGAGTTCTCACATTCAAATTGAAAAAAAACAGAATTTCTTCCCAAATTATGGGGATTTTTTTCAAGTTAGCGCTTGGCGCGTATACACTTATCACGAGTCAAATAGATCTAACAGATTTTTTTCTGAAAAGCGCAGGTAGGCGCAGCTGAATTAATACCAATTCAAAGCTTTTGAAATGAGCTTTCATATGATACCAAATATGCCGTTTGATCTTGATTGATATGGTACTTTCATTCCAAAGATAGTAGATGGAATATATTTTTTGTCATACTAACTTTGAAATCGTGTTATCTTTGACTGGATAGATTAAAAGTAAAGTTTTTATGCAAATAAACATGTTTCTTACCTTCTCGAACGGAATCCATGATAAATGAAATACTTTTAACCCTGCAGCAAATTTTACACACACAGCAAATAGTTCTCGAAAGACTCTATATGACGATCTGTCAAGAAAACGACTTCGTTTGAAAACACACAGGTAACTAGATAAAGTGCTCAAAGTCAAATTTTGCTCACCAAAAGATGGTCTCACTCGCCCTATCAATAGTGCAACAAGTTATTGTTCAATTGAGATATCTTCAGAAAAAATTATTTCGGCCAGCTTTTTGGTCATTCTCACCTGTGTGCGCCACCTCACAATTCTCAAGAGAACATCTGAATGACACCTTCCCAGAAAAGTGGATTGGCACTTATGGACCTGTTCAGTGGCCTGCGAAGTACATTCTTAAGTTGTCATATTTTTTCATTGTGTATTATTTCGTTTTCATATTCTAGATCAGCAGATCTTACTCCGCTGGATTTTTTCTCTGGGGGACAATTAAAAATCAGGTGTATAACACAGCATCAGCTACTCGTGAAGAACTGGAGTATTAAGTGAGGGTTGCATCCCAGAATATCATTCCGGAACAGCTAATCAATGTGGTGCGCGCAACAATTGAAAAAGTTAACTTTGCCGTGATCAAAGAGGGGTCATTTCAAAAATTTAGGACTTTAATGGACTAATTTGCGACTTTTAAATAATTCTTAAAACGACTGTGAAGTCATAAGCCTCAAAGTCCATGGCTTTCTAGATCTAAAAATAAAAATTGGAACAAAAATGACTTTATTTGGCAAATATTGACAAGTGAGGTGTTGTTGGATTTAGAATGTCATTCTCGATCAAAATAAGTGAAAATATATAGGATGTCCCATTTGAAAATCGAAAGTTGGGATCATTTTCGGTCAAACCGAAAGTACGGCAGAGCAAGTGAATATGTCAGAAAATGTGAATTGAATTATAATACACAACCCCCAGATTTCGTTTTTCTATCTTTAATAATAAAAAAGTTATAGGGTTGAGCCACCTTGGAGAATCACCCGGTATATCTTGAAACAGGCTTGTATTCGTTGGAGTTGACTAATTGGAATATATAAATTTTTTCTCCAATACACTACTAATTTTTGAACCACCTGGTATATCGCAACGAAATTCGGAGGACTCGAACAGAAGATAAAAACCTACTTTTCATGAAAAAATCACAGCTAAAAGTTTCAAAATGGCCGCTGAGCGCCATCTTCAATTATTTTTTTAAATAGAACACCCCGTATATTATTCCATTTTCAAAATCTGCCAATAATCCTCAACAGCTTTCTCGAATACACTTTACTCCTTTATTCAATTATTTTCGAAATATTAACGGTTGAAAAGTTGGTCATTTCGAACCCAGCCAAAAAAACTAATGTCGCTTTCAATCAAGTTTGCATTGGAAAATATCGTTGTCGCGGTAACATCTTGTTTACTGTCAAACTGTCAAATAGTCCGTTGAGCGCCTAAATCCTTTTATGATGATTTTATGAAAGTGTGATAATGGCTCGTAGTTTAGACGATAAATTTGAAGCAGTTTTGATATTTGGAGAAGCTGGAATAAATTATGATCTAGCAGTCCATATGTTCAATGATAGATTTGCCGAGAATCCTATTTCGATGTCATATTTGTGCAAACTTTTAAATAAGCTCCAAGCAACTGGTACGCTGAAAGATGCTCCAAGATCAGGAAGCCGCCTCTTTCAGAAGAAAAAAAGGTAGAAATTTTGCTGAAATGGTGATCAATCCGACTCAGTCGACGTCTGCAGTTGCTGAATCCTGTGGAGTAAGTTCAAAAAGTGACCAAAGAGTCCTAAAAAAAAATAGTTTCATCCCTATAAAATGAAAATCCTGCATGCTCTCACGGAGAATGATCCAGACCATACCAAGGGGAATGATTGGGCGGAGATTTTGGGCAATCGCGTTGTTGGACCGATTTTCATCAGAGGCAATCTCACAGGAGTTCTTTACAGAAATCTTTTAGAAACTAAAATTGAACCTCGAATAAGACAAATTGTATTAATCAATCAGGAAGAGTTTGAAAATCGTGAAATCATATTTCAGCAGGATGGGGCACCTTCCCATTTCGATCGCATAGCTAGAGAGTTCCTCGATACAAACTCTCCTGGGCGATGGATAGGTCGCAGGGAAAGTATAGAATGGCCACCAAGATTTCCGGATCTTTCACCTCAAGATTTTTTCCTTTGGGGGGTATCTAAAGTCAAAAATCTACGCCACTGAATGCCAAACAATAGAAAAGTTGGAACGCAGAATAATAGATACATGTGAAGAAATAGATGAACAGACTTTCATCAACGTGAGAGGAGCTATTTATAATAGGGCACTTTATTGTCAAGATTTAGGAGGGGACCACATTGAACACTTGATGAAATGATTGTTGGGGTTGAATAAAAGTGGTATTCAAAAATAAATTATAATTTTTTAGGTAACTAATTTGTTTTGATTGTGAATTTACAGAACACATTCGTAGGCTTCGAGATTTTCAGGTAAGCGGTACTGTTGTATCCTTAATGAACTCTCTTTACGCCTCTTATAGTCGAATTCATTAAGAGATTTAACTACAAATTAATAACAACGTTTAGTTAGCAAAATGTTTTACCGGAAGTGACCACAATCCATACTTCATTTTAAACCGGAACGTCACTTTTCAATCGTTAATATTTCGAAAACAATCGAATTTAGGAGTGAAGTGTATTGGAGAAAACTGTTAAGAATTATGAGCATTTCGAAAATTATTGAAGATGGCCCTCAGCCGCCATTTCAAAACTTTCAACTATGAAAGTAGGTTTTTATCTCGTATTTAAGCCCTCCAAATTTCGTTGCGATGTACCAGGTGGTTAGAAAATTAGTAGGGGGGGACGGACTTTAGACGAGAACTGTTTATTGATTGTGTAGAGTGCCTTGAAGAGAAATCCACACTCCGGCTCACAGTCTGACTTATAACTAACTATAAATGTGGTATGAAATTCCTGGAAGAATAAAGCAAAGAAACGAAAAAAAAAATTGTTCCTTTAATGCGTCGAAACACCCGACAATTAATATTATTTTAATATTGTCCAGCCAGCTAAGAGGGTCGACGAAAACATGAGATATGCTATTCGAAATTTCTTTCCGAAGTAAGCGAAACATCCTTTCGAGGTGAGTAGGAAATCTATTGTTTCTCAAAAATATCCCTCATATGAACATATATCGAAATTGGTATTCGATTGTTGTTTTTGGATACAATTCATTTTCGGTAGAGTTATTTCATTGAAGTTCTTATGGGTTTATCAGAATAGATATATTTTCTAGCAGTATGGTAAAACAGTTTTTGGTTGTTTTTTATTGCCCAACGAAGGATTGAAAAATCATTCAATGTATATGCTTTATGAGCGAAAAAATATCACAATATTGGAGGTATAATTTCAATCCATATTTGGTTCTCAATCTCTGCTTATTTCTGGTTAGATGCAGTGATCTGTGTTGATTTTGGCAAACCACTGATGTTTCCCAAAAAAGACATTATGGAAATCAAGTAGCAACATCCTTTGACTGGTATAGTGTTTGCAATTCCGTTGGTATTTATAAAACTACAGACAAATCATGATTTATCCCAAATTAATACGCGAAACGAGTCAATGGACTGGTTTTTTGTTTTTAACTTAATAATAATATGAATATAAATATACTATATTATATACCCTGTTGTCACCAGGGTTATGATGTCAAAATAGTTTTTCAACACATGTTTTTCAAGAAATGATTATAGAATGTCTGTATAATAGAATTATTATAGAATGTCTGTATAATATGAAAGGCACTGGATTAGTTTTAAACCAATTGTCCTCCAGAACGCAAATTCGGCCACGGCTTCACAAATGCGTGATCTTTTTCATTAACTTTTTCCCGAATAAAAATGTCCTTTTTGAGCTTAGCACAACTTTTCCCTCCAACTATATTTTCAAAGATAAAGTGGACTTTCGTCAATTAACCCAATTATCGTCGCCAAACATAAAACCCTTCAATACTTACTTACTAATACCTATATTGAAACAAAATCAAAATGTGATGCAAAAATGATGAAAAGTCGAAACGAATCCAAATAAACATTAAACCAAAAAATACCTTTCGAGCAAAAGTTCATGAACCTCCTCGTTTTACCACCAATCATCAAATTATATTCAGTAAGAAATTTAAGGAAACCTCTGTATTACCATCGAACCAACAGATTCACTCCAAAAATGCTCAGTTTCTAATAGAAGATTCTTTCCAATCGCTAAATATGGCTCTCTGTATTCCAGCTATTGCCCCAACCTGTCTCTAGTACGTTCTTATAGTAATGAGAGGCCAACTTCCGATGATTTATGCAAATTCAAATATTCCGATACTGAGCCGTTCCCATGTTCAAATAGCTGAATATTCCACAGTTTAAATATTCAGTAGCTCATCCCTCGAAATCTACCTAGAAGCTCTGCACTGAGTCATTTCATAATTTCTACAAGCGTTTCGAGTCACCTAGTATGCATCAATTTTCCTTTCCATAATCCAAATGATCCCAAAGGTACATCCGTACACCCATCGATATCCGATACTCACCGTGATTCCCGTCATCAAACTGTTTTAAATATCAGCTTCCCCTGGAAACTTACTCAACAAAGAATTTGTAAACATAAACGCGCCGTGCTTTCTCGGCCGGCCATTTTTGAGTTTATAAGCCTAACTATTACGCGTCAAGCCCCAAGAGACGCTATATCCTGGAACTAGTTTTCGTTCCCAAGTAGTAGCTTCCAACACGTAGGAATATTATTCAAAGCCCATTCTTGCTTCTAAGCATTTTCTTAGGTCGACAAAACTCACTAGCGACCACCCACTTACTGCATCAAAGGTCCGTTGTTGAATATTTTGTAGACTATACATCCGAACATTCAAGAACGAAATCGGGCCAGAAGGGCCTATCAAAGGAGTCTGTTTCCTGGGGACAGAATCCGTCTAAATGAGTTGAATAGGGAGGTTACAAATAACGTAACCGAGTTTAGAAACGAAAGATTTGGCAACACATTAGAAAATTTTGAAAATGACGGACAGCTTTGGAAATAAAATCGAAATTTAAAGTAAAAAAAGACTGATTTCCCCCCTATTCATGGAAATCTCGGTATGTGCTACGACTCCGAGTCCAAAGCTCAAGCTTTTGCTGACTCGATGGAAAGACAATTTAAACTTAATGAGCATCCAGACGATGATCTGGATCGTGATCTTTTGCTAGAAAATCGGGTTCACCGCACTCTGAGAGAACCTGATCGTGATGTCATTCGTCCAGCTTCGTTGGATGAACTTAAGGCGCATATCAAAGGATTAAATCCCAAAAAAGCGCCTGGTTGTGACGGAATTTCCAATTGTATGATAAGGAATTTTCCGGATAACCAGGTGCAGTCATTATTGAATATCATTAACAATTAACTGCGCCTCAAAAGATTTCCTCGAAGGTGGAAGCATGCCATCGTGGTCATGATCCCGAAAGAAGGTCAGAACCCGACCTTTCCGCAAAATTATCGACCAATCAGTTTGTTATGCTGTTCAGCTAAGTTGGCTGAAAAAATCGTTCTCGAAAGGCTTGACGATGAAGTGGTGGACAGAAATGTCCTACCGAATGAGCAGTTCGGCTTTCGTCGCACTCACTCCACCGAGCCACAGGTTTTGAGGCTGGTGGAAAATACAATCTCTTCGCTAAACACCAACAATAGTGCTCATATTGTCCTTCTAGACATAAGTAAAGCATTTGACAGAGTATGGCACGAAGGCCTGCTCTGCAAATCAATCGATTTCCACTTGCCTTTGAGCCTGGTGAAGTGGATTAAGTCGTTCCTCATGGGTAGGACATTTCAGACCAAGGTTGACAATTTTCTCTAGGACCCGAGAGAAATTGAGGCCGGTGTTCCTCAGCGGGAAGTACTGTCTCCTGTATTATACGCACTCTTCACCTCCGATATACCACGAACCGAACACGTGAAAATCTCATACGGCCTTACTTTCCTCGTCAGCCAACCACCTGATGGGTGTTGTTCATTTGCAGAATGCATTAAACGTCCTCCAGAAGTGGTACCTGGAGTGGAAAATAAAGTTAAATCTCGATAAAACACAAGCGATCTCGATGGGTCGCAAGAAAAACAACTCGGAGAGGGAAGTGAGTATCTCTGGAAGGGAGATAGAATGGTCGGAACAAGTCAAGTACTTAGGGGTTACTGTGGATCACGGCTCACCTGGAAGCCGCCTGTGAATATAATAAAAAACAAAATTGCTGAGAAAATCGGCGCACTTTACCCTCTGATTGATAGAAGAAGTAAACTCACTTTAAAAAATAAAGTCAAGATCTATAAAATGATGTTCAGGCCTGTCATTTTGTATGCCTCAGCCGCCTGGGGCCAAACCTGCAGGACTAGCATTCGCGTCCTGTAACGGGCGCAAATGAAAGTCCTGAGAATGATAACGAATGCTCCGTGGTATGTGCGGAACGATCGGATACTTGAAGACTTGAACCTGCCTTCCATCAGGAGTATAATCAGAGACCGCAATCGGAACGTATTCGATTGCTCAATAACCCACGAGAACCCCCTCGTGAGGGAAGCTACTATTTACAACATACCCCTCGCGCTTTGAACGATTACGATTACAAACGACCCCTCGCGCTTTAAACGTCCCAGGCACTCCTTGGAGTGATGGACTATCTATCAACCTATCCCGGGTAGTAAAAGCTGCATCCTCTATAGAAATTTAATTTTTCAAAATTTAGATTCAAAATTCTTTCTCGGCCATTTTTGAGAACCGTCATCATGGAAAGGGCTGGAGACCGGTCTCCAGTCCTTATCCAGTCAAAATTCCAAATCCGTGAATGGCTGTTGCCCACTTGTTTGAAGCTCAAAGAGTAAGAGCCTCAGGGTTACACTCGTGTTTAGTAATAGTGATAGAAGATTCTGAACAATATACATCCGAACGATTATATGTGTACAATGTAGCGATCCACCTGGCGCTCAAATCCGATACGAATATAATATTTGTCCGCGTGAAAAGGCATTATTTGACAACAAATTGATACAACTGAGTGAGCTATACGTTCTTATTTTCATTGGACACCATTCAATTCAAAAATAAAACATAGCTTACCCTGAGACCGAACTACAAAACTAAAGCAATAACACCACCCTGGTTTTACAAATAAGTCGACTACAGTTTTTTTTCCGATGATGACAACACCTCAAAGTTTGGCATTCCCCTTGGATTGATCATTTCAATATTGTTGTTGTTCCTACTAGTAACAATATAAAAACTTTTCAACAGAAAATTAAACCGACGAAATACGGAACTGAAAAGTAAAAAATGAAATAAACCTTCTTAGTCTCAGTACCTAAGCTCCTGAACTAATGTAAGTAACTAACTTTGAGTCGGCGCCAAACAAACAAGCAAATGAATTAGGTGAGGCGTAAAATGATGGCATCGAGTTGCGCGGTGACATTCTGATAATTTTTTTGAAGTAATTTAATGACGTTCGTTGATTGTTTGTTTGGCGCCGACTCAAAATTAGTTACTTACATTAGTTTAGGAGCTTAGTTACTGAGACTAAGAAGGTTTATTTTATTTTTTACTTTTCAGCTCCTTATTTCGTCGGTTTAATTTTTTGTTAAAAAGTTTTTATTTTTCAATTGTTTATGGCTGAAATATAGTAATTACTACCTACTTGTTTTTTGATTACTTCCAAAATACTTACTTACCCACCTTACTTCAACTATTACCAGTTAAATAATATGATTATCTACTTTAACTATTTGTTGTAATATAAATTATTTTTGTTGTTCTGGTTAGTTTATTTCATTACTTTGTATATCATTCCATCCTCTCATAGAATATGATGGTATTGACGGATGTGGAACAGAAATAATGTCAGTAGCGATCTGTCATTGTCAACTACGTATGTGTGTGCCAATGTTCATAAGTGAAAAATCAATTATCCCCTATTTCGCTACCCGTGAGGGTATATAATTCCATTCGAAATCTCAATATAAGGTATACCCTATCTATTGAAAAAAGAATCATCCGAATCGAAGAACCCAGTACAAAGTTATGCCTGATAGAATCGGTTAACGGACCAGAATTCAGAGGGTGAGTGATCAATATCCTTCATTTTGCTACCCGTAGGGGTGGATTCCATCTTGAAAATTTGAATGGGACCACCTTTGAAGTACACTCTATCCAGTGAAAAAAGAATTATCGGAATCGGACGCCTCAGTAAAAAGTTATGAGTGATCATACATAAAAAAAAATGATGGAAAAAAAACATATACGGGTCGACTAGAGAACCTCCTCCTTTTTGGTTTGGTCGGTTAAAAAGTGAACAAGAAGTTGTGCAACCAATAAAAACTTTTTAACAAAAAATTAAACCGATGGAAAAATCACCTGAGAAGCAAAAAATAAAATGAACCTTCTTAGTCTAAATGATAATTGAGCTCCTAAACTAATGTAAGTAACTGCTTTTGAGTCGGCGCCAAACAAACAATTATCGAAGATCATTATCTATGAAAGAAGTCATCAAAACGCAGCCGTGCATCTCGCTGCCATCATTTTACGCTTCACCTAATTCAGTTGCTAGTTTGTTTGGCGCCGACTCAAAATCAGTTACTTACATTAGTTTAGGAGCTCAATTATCATTTAGACTAAAAAGGTTCATTTTATTTTTTGCTTTTCAGTTGATTTTTTCGTCGGTTTGATTTTTTGTTAAAAAGTTTTTATTTTTTACTTTCCAGTTCCGTATTTCGTCGGTTTGATTTTTTGTTAAAAAGTTTTTATTTTTCAATATTTTGTGGCTAAAATCTACCAATAACTACCTACTTGTTTTTTTATTACTTCCAAAATACTTACTTACCCACGTTAGTTCAACTATTACCAGTTAAATAATATGATTATCTACTTTTACTATTTGCTGTAATATTAATTATTTTCGTTGTTCTTGTTAGTTTATTTCATTACTTTGTATATCAGTCCATCCTCCCATAAAATATACTGATTTTGACGGAACAAGGATAATGTCAGTAGCGATCTGTCATTGTCAACTACGTATGTGTGTGCCAATGTTCACTAGTGAAAAGTTAATTATCCCCTATTTTTCCACCCGTAAGGGTGGCTAATCCCTCTCGAAATCCAAATATAAGGTATACCCTATCTATTAAAAAAAGAATCATCCAAATCGAAGAACCCAGTACAAAGTTATGCCTGATAGAATCGGTTAACGGACCAGAATTCAGTGGGTGAGTGATCAATATCCTTCATTTCGCTACCCTTAGGGGTGGATTTCATCTTTTAAATTCAAATGGGACCAAATTCGAAGTACACCCTATCCACTGAAAAAAGAATTATCGGAATCGGACGACTCAGTAGAAAGTTATGCGTGATCATACATAAAAAAATATAATGGAAAAACATAAAATATACGGGTTGAATAGAGAACCTCCTCCTTTTTGGTTTCGTCAGTTAAAAAGAGTCAAAATAAGATGATAATGGGCAAAAAGCAGGAATGGTTCCAACCCGACCAAATAAGTCCCATATTTGTTTGAGAAAGGAGGTATGTAGCGACCGTTCCCACGAAATATCCTTTCTCATGGACACTGCTGATGAAGCTCCGATGACCAAGAATATTCCCCCACCTCGGATCTCTGGGAGCAAACCATTTTTTATTATGTTTATTCATTTTATATAGTAACTCTCGCTAGAGACAGTCGTCCATATTTTCATACGAATAAATATTTTTTAAAAGACGTTTTCTTGCTCAACGTACTCAAAAATTAGATTTATTTTTGATTATTATACCTAATTTTTGTGATATTGTCTTATCGAATATCAGACGTGATCAAACTATTCCTGGAAATAATAACAGAACTTGTGATGTTGCAGGGAACATATATTGTAACGATATGTTCTAGGCGGAAGGAGGTTGCATACTCAAGAATATTTGAAAAAATTATTGAAATATTTTTTATACTAATTATTTAATGCGGGTGAAGATTTGAGAAGGCGAAAACTGCATTTTCCTTTACACTTCAAATATCATATCAATGTCTATAGATATACATTACTTCCACGACCAGAAACGATCAGTTGGCTTCGAATCAATACTGAGTTGCAATTCCATCCAATCCTGAGTTTGGCATGTCACTTTTGAGCGCAAGAAGCCATCTCTGTGAACTTTCCTCGTAAATATAAAAGTGACTAAGATTTACATGGAGATGATATAGTTCAATCAGCAGATAAATTTTCCCTGCGAACATGTTTTCGTCAAACATTTTCAATCATTGCAACTTTTATAGCGCCATATAATTTTACATTTCACTGGAGAATTCTAGTTGATTTGTGATGTTACATTTGATTAAAAAAAGCAGTAGAGATAAATTGGATTTATGTGCCAGACATGTATATCTCCTCTAGTTAGTTATTGTCATTGGAGTGTGTTTCACTTGAGATGTTGGTAAGTATTATTATTTTGATAATGTGCTTTGAATGGGTGTTGATCAAATTACATTTCCAACGTTCATGTAGCCCAGTTTTTTTGAAGTTGGGTAATGCATATATATATATATATATATATATATATATATATATATATATATATATATAAAGGTGAATTAGTGACTGGCATATTATATACAAGCTGATTCTATTTGGGGTGGCAGTCAGGTATAGGGCTGATTAGGAAAACTCTTTGGTATCCGTCAAGCTTTCGGCAATCTTTATTGCCTTTCTCAGGACGACTACTATGGTATGGATGACATAATGAAAAGGTATATTGTTTGTCTACTCACTAACGTGAGATTGATGTGAAATTAGCACATTAAATGAACAGAAATTCATGAAAGATTAATTTTTTTTGACAATGACAACTTTTTTTGTAATCAATTCAGAATCAAGGCGGAAATGTATTCCACATTTTACATTTTATATCTTTTCTTTGCGTAAGATTGTTTAAATCAGATCTTTTATTCATTGATTGATCATTTTTCATGTGAACCATCTCTAGAAATATTCTTTTGTTTTCATTGGTCTCGTTATCTAGAATTTCTGTATAGTCCATCTGATGATCTCTATTAGTCACATGTTCAGGAAGAGCACATGAATTAACTTTACGTTTACAATCGCTCTTATGGGATATGATGCGACTGTTAAGGTTTCTTGATATTTGACTGACATACGTTTTAGAACAGTCTCTACAAGGTATTCTATAAACAAGATTGAATTTTTGTTTATTTTGAATCGAACTTTTCACTTTTGTGTGTAATTTTGATATGGTTTTAACATTTTTTTTGCGATTTTGATATTTTCATTTTTCAATACATTTATTAGTTTTGGAGTGAGTTCGTGGATATAGGAAAGAGATCTAAATATAGATGTTCCCATTTCTTCTGTTCTGGAATTTTGTTCTGATATTGAAGGGATCAATTATTGATGAGATTTTTTGGAACGGAATTTTCTAGTAATATTTTTCTGAAATTCGATTAGACATTTTTGTCGTAAATTGATATGAGTGATTCTCTCGATTCTAGTTTTCATAGCTATTATCAAATTGATTTTAATTTTTTGTGGATGGTATGAAGAGTAGTTGATGAGTCTATTACAACATATTGGTTTTTGTACCATTTTGTGATAATGGTATTTTCTTCGGTTCTGATTAGACTCATATCTAAGAATGTTATACTATTTTGTATTTCTTCTTCTGGAGTGAATTGGATATTGCTGTCATAAGAATTGAAGAAGGACAGAATCTCTGTACCATATGCTAGTATTGAAGAGATTCTATACATCTTCAATTCTTATGACAGCAATATCCAATTCACATCAGAAGAAGAAATACAAAACAGTATACCCTTCTTAGAGATGAGTCTAATCAGAACCGAACAAAATACCATAATTACAAAATGGCACAGAAAATCAATATGTTGTGATAGACTTATCAACTACTATTCATAATATCCAAAAAAATTAAAATCAATTGATAAACTAAAAAGAATCGAAAGAATGACTCATATCAATTTACGACAAAAATGTCTAATCGAATTTCAGAAAATATTACTAGAAAATTCCTATCCAAAAAATCTCATCAATAAATTACTTTTCAACCAAAGAAACTCTTCAATCCCTTTAATATCCGAACAAAATTCCAGAACAGAAGAAATGGGAACATCTATATTTAGATCTCTTCCCCATATCTAGTTTCTGTTTAGTCTGCTTGTACCGCCAGCTCCCCCACAGCCCCCTACGACTGCGAAGAATTGGGTTCGGACAAACAGGACAGAACCTTGGTAGAAGCTACTCGACAATATGGTCAGTGGGGTCCAATCACTAATCACCAATCACTAATCCACGAACTCACTCCAAAACTAATAAATGTATTAAAAAATTAAAATATCAAAATCGCAAGGAAAAATGTTAAAACCATATCAAAATTACACACAAAAGTGAGAAGTTCGATTCAAAATAAACAAAAATCTAATGTTGTTTATAGAAAAGTTTGTAGAGACTGTTCTGAAACGTATGTCGGTCAAACATCAAGAAACCTTAACAGTCGTGCCATATCCCATAAGAGCGACTGTAAACGTAATGTTAATTCATGTGCTCTTTCTGAATATGTGAATAAAAGAGATCATCGGATGGACTATGATAATACAGAAATTCTATATATAGAGACCAATGAAAACAAAAGAATATTTCTAGAGATGGTTCACATAAAAATTGATAAGGAATCAATGAATAAAAGAACTGATTTAACAATCTTACGCAAATCTATACTTACTTGCTAGAAATGAATAGAAGAAAAGATATATCACCCTGTGATCAAAATTTTCCGCCTTGATGGTGAATTGATTACAAAAGAAGTTTGTTTGAAGGTTGTAGACGATGTGGTAACTTGATTACTATCGTTCCGGACGTCCATCGTCTTAATGTATTTGAAAGGTTTTCACGACGTTTCGAATTCTTGTATCTGCAATCGTCTTCAGGTGAATACTCGTCTTCAGTATTCACCTGAAGACGATTGCAGATACAAGCATTCGAAACGTCGTGAAAACCTTTTAATTACATTAAGACGATGGACGTCCGGAACGATAGTAATCAACAAAAGAGGTTGTCATTGTCAAAACCATTTTTTTAATCTTTCATGAATTTCTGTTCATTTAATGTGCCAATTTCACATCAATCTAACGTTAGTAAGTAGACAAACAATATATCTTTTCATAATATAATCCATACCATTGTAGTCGTCCTGAGGAAGGCAATAAAGATTGCCGAAAGCTTTTCCTAATCAGCCCTATACCTGACTGCAACCCCATATATATATATATATATAGGTATATATATATATATATATATATATATAGTATATATATATATATATATATATATATATATATATATATATATATATATATATATATATATATATATATATATAATTGTTGGACTATTTCATAAATGATTCAATTTTGTCATGTTTGCAAGTGTAGTTTGGAACCCCCAAACGCTCAACAATATATCACTGTTAGAAACAGTTCAGAAAGACTTTTTGAGGTTTTTATATTATACAAAGTATAATACCTTTCCTGAATCGCATTGTCAGAACAGTACACCTCAGACAAGAATTCAAGTTGTCAAGTCTTGCCTACAGAAGGCAAAAAAATGCTTGCTTATTTTGCTATAAATTACTGAATAACTTATCGATGATTCAGATCTATTGTCATTAATTACGTTCAGAATACAGGGAAGGTCACTCTTCTTCACATGCCTGTTTCCTTAACCAGCAAACGATCACCAACCACAAACATTTTATCAATATCGAATGACACGGCCACCTTAGGAAACATCGACTTTTTTGTCGATTTCAGGGTATTCTTAACTTCATTAATTCAATATTACAAAATTCAGGAATAATCCGACAACCCAATTCATATTGAGTGCATGCTTAATCCTCGACCATTATTCTCTTATATTAATTAAACAAATCAGATCAGCCATTCCTAAACACTTCTTTCCTTTTCACGTAGAATCCATTTTAGAATGTAAATTCAATATTGAATATAGTTTAAGTACCATATGAGTTGATTTAGATTACTATATTTCATATCTCTTGCAATTAGACCGATTGGTTGTTTGGGATAAATAAATAAATAATAAATACAATACAATGATGCCCTGTCATACAAACCATGTACACAAATGAAATGTAATATTCAACTCATGTTGTTGTAATAATCAAAATCTATATAATACACGATAACCCATAAATTCTAGAAAAATCATTCGTATTGTAACTCCGAAAGGAGTGACCTTAACCCTGTTCATCATTGCAAAGTTGAATTGCTTCATGAGTTTCCAAACAGTTTCCTGAAAAAAACAACTTTTCAGGACATATTTTTTTCAATTCAACATGAATACCTTCTAAATGGTTATCTGGTACGATGGATGACTAAAGTTTTTTTTTCCGTTAAAGTTTATGAAGAGTCGTCCAAAGTTGGGATCCAGAAGTTTCATCAAGAAAGGAAAGTGTGTGTTTAGTTAAGTCTGCAGAATTTGCTGATTCCAAATTCTCAAACCTTGAACTGGTCTCGTTAGGTTTCAATTTCCCTTCACAATGTTTTCAGGAGTATTCAGTGAAAAATGTTGGTTTACCTTTTTCTGTTGGGATAAATGACGATTGAACAAAAAAGTCTGATTTGGGACGGAATAAGTTTCAAGTTGTGAGATGAGGATCAGGACGGGATTACAGAGGTCGAGTAGAGGTTTCAAATGGTGGCGGTTAGAGGTGAAGGTCGAGAAACTGTTGATGTGAAGCTGAAGGAACTAAATATTTGACGAAATACTCGAGTCCTTGGAATTTCCCTCCTGAAAACCTGATTGATGATGATTGATTCTGTACATTTTTGGAAGTTTCACAAAACAGAAGGACTGTATCTATATTTAATATCCGATTGTAACTATACAATAAATTCATGACGAATTATGATTCTTGAATTGTTTTGAATTATATATTTTTCTACGTACAGCTACAAAAGACTATTGATAACCGACACTTGAGAAAAAATTATATATATATATATATATATATATATATATATATATACTAGCTGACCCGACAGACGTTGTCCTGTCCAAATTTCTATGTTCCCTAAAATGTTTTCCCCGAAAACTCTCGTCCGCGTAGAATTTTTTTTTTCTATGTTTTCCTTTATGTTTTCCATCTAGACTATGCTTTTGACTCCTTTGCTTCCTGTTGTCCCGTTATCCCGTTTTCCTGTTATCCCGTTTTTTTTATCCCGTTATCCCGTTTTCCCGTTATCCCCTTATCCTGTCATCCCATTATCCCGTTTTTTCGTTATTTCGTTATTCCTGTTATTCCGTTATCCCATTTTCCTGTTATCCCGTTTTTCTTTATTCCGTTATCCCCTTATCCTGTCATCCCGTTATCCCATTTTTTCGTTATCCCATTATTCCCGTTATCCCGTTTTCCTGTTATCCCATTTTTTCTTTCTATCGTTATCCCGTTCTCAATTTATCGTACTACAATTATTATATTCGATTGCCATCTTGCAACCCTATTGCGGATCTGTGGATAAAATGAAATAAAAATCGCCATGGAAAAATAGGGGTTGATCGTAGAAGGGTGAAAATTTAGGGTGGTATGTATTTTCGAATGCTGTATTTTTTATGGCCATTGTTTCCATTCGGTTCATTCAGCCAGTGGGATAACCACAACAGAACGCTTAGCAATCTTTCAAACCAAAATTTACAGTCAGGGTTGGTAAAATTTATCATACTGTTTACACCATCTTAGTCAACTTAGTATTATAGTCTGGTACGTAACAAATTTCGGTACCAAACAAAGCTAGTTACTCGACCAAGTGCACAGTTTATACCACACTGACTAACAGAATTTGGTTGGAATATAATCATTAGTCTGCATACCGAAAAACGGTATAAACGTGGCCATTATGAGTATCATAACTACCATCACTAAATATTTAATGATTTAGATGATGTAGTGGAGCATATATTTGTTGAAAGTCTGTCCCTTCTGAGTTCGAGAAGGGGAAAAGTGCTGCTACACAGACGAAGTAGGACTAGTTCAAGAGGTGCCAGTTGTCAGTCGTAGGCTAATATTTTGAATTCTGTCCTCGACTTTCCTATACACCTATTCTTGAATGATGCTCTGATATATTTCCCCACACTAGCGAGCATTTTCAAAACGTTGAGGTTTTTTCGGAATGCACTATGAACTCAATGTAGAACCTTGGGGTAATTAATTTTCCATAATTCGAGGATTTGATAGTTTCTCCTATTTTATTAGTTTTAAACTTTCTACTACTCAGGAACTGTTGTATGAATTCAGGTAAATCATCTTTGAATCCCCATTCAAGAACTCTATTCAATATGGCATATCCTCAAGTAATATCATAGCGAGAAATTATTTATACGAGGTGTCCCAGGATTGAAGCGCCAAATTTTTATGATCGGTTTTTTATAAAAAAATTAGATAGGCATGTGTCCTAACTTTTTACCCGACGAAAAAAAAAGGAGACGGCTTTCTAGGTCGACGCGTATATCTTTTATGTATGACTTCCCATAACTTCTCACAGAGTAGTGCGATTTCGATTATTCTCTTTTCATTGGATAGGAAGTCAGTTCCACTTGAATTTGGACAGAAATAATACATCCCTAAGGTTAGAAAAATGGAAAATGATTGATTTTTCATCTGTGAACCGATTCTGTTGAAACTTGGTTCACATATGTATGTAGTTCTGATGACACTACAACCTAATGGACACCTGGAGTCAATTGAATAGGTAGTTATTAGTAGATTTTAGCTACAAAAACATTTAAAATAAAAACTTTTTTAAACCTACGACAAAGAAACTGAAAAGAAAAAAAGAAAATAAACCTTCTTAGTCTCAATAATAACTGAGCTCCCAAACTAATGTGGATAACTAATTTTGAGTCGGCGCCCAACAAACAATCAACGAAAAACATAAATTAAAAAAAAATATCAAAACGCTGCCGTGCATCCTGCTGCCATCATTTTACGCTTCAACTAATTCAGTAGCTGGTTTGTTTGGCACCGACTGAAAATTAGTTACTCACATTAGTTCAGGAGCTCAGCTTCTTTTTTCGTCCGTTTAATTTTGTGTTGATAAGTGTTTATTATTAATTACTCAAAAACCTGTTAGATGATTTTGATCAAACTTGCCTTGCTTATTCGTGGTAATGAAGGGTTCTTCTGATCTATTGAAAATATAAATATTAATTCTAGTGGCGTCCCAGTGGTAATCCAATTGATATTAGGACAAATCATTGTACACCCCCGTTTTTTTTTAGATTGAGCAATTGGGAATAATTTGTTTTGTCTGCTTTTTTTTCATATCTTTCTTTGTTTTTGAGAAAAAATAAAAGACCGCATCCCCGCATCTAACTGGAAAAACCAATTTAATTGATATTAGGACAAACTTTTTTATTTTATTGGAAAACGGGTAACTTTCAAAACTGCTCAAAATGACCATCATTTTTTTCAATGCAAAGTTCGCACCTATAGACGACATATTTTGCAGCTGCAATGCACAGCCCCTTGCTGGTGTGATCTCCCATACTGCTTGAACAATTCTTTCCCAGAGAGCACCTTCGTCGTCGATGGGCTCGAAAAGAACTTTGGTTTTAATTGTATCCCATATAGAAAGATAAGTAGGGATTAGGTCAGGAGAGCGCGCAGGCCAAGGAAAGGGGCCGCCTTGACCGCGACCTATCTATCTTTCCGCAAAATAGTGGTGCAGCCATCGTCGTCGTAGAGTGTAATGAGCAATACATCCTTCTAACTGGAATCATGTGTTGGCTCTATTCATTATAAGCATGTCATCTAACACTGGTTTGAATTCATTTGCTCAAAAATGAAGGTAAGCTGGACCATTCAGTCGCGGAGGCAGAAAATATGGACCGATGAGTGAGTCGTCGCATAATGTCATCCAAACGTTGCACGAAAATTCGTGTTGAAAATTGCTGATTTTCATAACACGAGGATTCTTCGCGCCCAAATGTGAGCATTATGCTGGGAAAAGATGCCAGCCCAAGATCATTTATTATTTGCACTAGGAACCTTTCGGAAAATTATCTTCTCCGTGGCAAGTCATCAGGCATCAAGTTCTGAACTTTCCGCTAATGATATACGTGACGACCATATGCTATCAAAGTCCTGTTCACAGTGCTCCGCGTATGTACTAATTGTGAATCTCTCTGCGTGGTACTGGTAGGCAATTCGTCGAAGTGCTCTAAGATGAAAAAAGAAACATTCTCAATTGAATATTGAATAGAAACATTTGTCTATGAATTGGAAAATCCACGATGAAATGAAGTTATTTCTTGTGAAATAAACAGAAAACAACTACTGAAGGCACGCTGGACATTGAACTACATCTGATAAATATTGAGAAAGGACAGTGAAAATTTGCATTTTTATTGATATAGTTATTTGATTTTCCATTCCAGTCTTTATTAGGAATTCATTTTTATCGTGGATTTCTCAATTCACAGAAAAATATTACTATTCAATGTTTAATTGAGAATGTCTTTTTCAACATCAATACCCCACAAGAGGTAATCTTGAACGATGGAAGATAGTGACTTAACTTCATCTTTCAGTCGCAGATATTCCAAACTGATTTTATGAACGTCCTGTTCATATTCTCAAACAAATTGCTCTGAGATATTTTATGTTCTTCTTCAATTTTGAAGGGGTGCAAAAATTCCACCTGCTCGAGATCGCAATATAGACCAGGCTCATAAGTAGGAAATACATATCTAATCTCTATAAAGTGCAAGAAGCATTGCATGTAACAATTGGGGAAATAGCGTTTTCAAGGTATACAAATCTGCCTGTTGCCAAAGCGAAATTTGGACCGGAAGGCCGGTATCCAAGATGGCGGCTAAAACTCCGTTACCCTATATCTCCCTTGTCCGGTGGTTTAAAATAATGATTTAAACGTCCGCTTAGGGGTTTTCCCGAATGTCAAACACATTGCAATGCTCAAAATTTACTTACAATGAGTTTGGATTACATCGGTTCCAAAATGGCCACCGAAATTTTGTTGTGTTTACGTGCGCTCCGTGCGTCTTGTTTTTTGGAGTGTAACATCTGTTAGTGGTTGATGTGTACTACGAGACTATTGTGTGTTTTTTACGTGTTTTTGAGTAATATTTCACACCTCCAGAAATACAATTGAGTAACAAAATTGTGTTACTGGAAGTAATCACTTTCAGTATTTTTAGTCATTTTTCGGAATATATTGCTGTTTTTTGCAGGATATGGCGTCAACGGTGTGCTCCTTGATTTATACGGCTGGAACGTCCAACCACAACCTATGCATACTCTGCCAGAACTTCTGTCCCAGAAGAGAAAATGTTCGAGGGTCAAATTGTCAGATCTGACGGATATCGGCAAAAAGACTACTGAAGTACGCTGGTTCGAGGAAAGAGCTTCATGATGCTGATTTTGCTGCCACTATTATTAGGATCAAACAAACGATGACAAATAATGAAGAGAAATTTAAGTACCATTGCGGATGCTACTTAAACTTTATCAATTCTAGCAGAATGGGAAGGTTGAGGAACAAATCAGCAGCGCCTTCTCAGAAGGCGAGATGTGCTGCTACAGAACCGTCGTCATCTCGTTACGTCACCAGGGCTCAAACTGACCGTGTGGACATTAACAAGTATATTTTCTGCCAAAGCGAGAAAAACAAAGCATTGAGGCAGGTGCTGTCATGCCCAATGAATGAGACTCTAAGGGAGCTGGCTAATTATGACCACCAACTGTTCGTTCGCATCAAATGTATGCCGTGCTTGATAGCAACTATATATATATATATATATATATATATATATATATATATATATATATATATATATATATATATATATATATATATATATATATATATATATATATATATATATATGAAAGAGAGTAATAGTGAGGGGACTGTTAAAAACAAAGTAGAAGGAATTTAATGGACATAGCCCTCAGAGAGAAGTGTTAACCGTAGACACGTGTTTCGGGCTCTCGGCCCTCATCAGTACGGTGGAGAAGTGCAAAGATGAACAACACTTGGTAGAAAACGACAAATCAACGGAGTCAACAAACAGACGCCAACCGCTCATTTGTGGTTTCGGTCAGCAGACCCTGAATTCAGGAAACAACCAACGTCACCACGGAGGCAGCTATAGCTACCTGCGTGACATCCGGAGCCCAGGAATATAAATATGAAAAGAGAGTAATAGTGAGGGACTGTTAAAACAAAGTTGAAGGAATTTAATGGACATAGCCCTCAGAGAGAAGTGTTAACCGTAGACACGTGTTTCGGGCTCTCGGCCCTCATCAGTACGGTGGAGAAGTGCAAAGATGAACAACACTTGGTAGAAAACGACAAATCAACGGAGTCAACAAACAGACGCCAACCGCTCATTTGTGGTTTCGGTCAGCAGACCCTGAATTCCAGGGAAACAACCAACGTCACCACGGAGGCAGCTATAGCTACCTGCGTGACATCCGAGTCCAGGAATATAAATATGAAAAGAGAGTAATAGTGAGGGGACTGTTAAAACAAAGTTGAAGGAATTTAATGGACATAGCCCTCAGAGAAGTGTTAACCGTAGACACGTGTTTCGGGCTCTCGGCCTCATCAGTACGGTGGAGAAGTGCAAGATGAACAACACTTGGTAGAAAACGACAAATCAACGGAGTCAACAAACAGACGCCAACCGCTCATTTGTGGTTTCGGTCAGCAGACCCTAATTCCAGGAACAACCAACGTCACCACGGAGGCAGCTATAGCTACCTGCGTGACATCCGAAGTCCAGGATATAAATATGAAAAGAGAGTAATAGTGAGGGACTGTTAAAACAAAGTTGAAGGAATTTAATGGACATAGCCCTCAGAAGTGTTAACCGTAGACACGTGTTTCGGGCTCTCGGCCTCATCAGTACGGTGGAAGTGCAAAGATGAACAACACTTGGTAGAAAACGACAAATCAACGGAGTCAACAAACAGACGCCAACCGCTCATTTGTGGTTTCGGT
Organism: Gonioctena quinquepunctata; assembly: GCA_018342105.1. Lineage (NCBI taxonomy): Eukaryota > Metazoa > Arthropoda > Insecta > Coleoptera > Chrysomelidae > Gonioctena > Gonioctena quinquepunctata. Next base: position 58,977 of record JAFIRS010001710.1, read on the forward strand.
CAGCAGACCCTGAATTCCAGGGAAACAACCAACGTCACCACGGAGGCAGCTATAGCTACCTGCGTGACATCCGAGTCCAGGAATATAAATATGAAAAGAGATTTGTCGTTTTCTACCAAGTGTTGTTCATCTTTGCACTTCACCACCGTACTGATGAGGGCCGAGAGCCCGAAACACGTGTCTACGGTTAACACTTCTCTCTGAGGGCTATGTCCATTAAATTCCTTCAACTTTGTTTTTAACAGTCCCCTCACTATCACTCTCTTTTCATATTTATACTCCTGGACTCGGATGTCACGCAGGTAGCTATAGCTGCCTCCGTGGTGACGTTGGTTGTCCCTGAATTCAGTCTGCTGACCGAACCAAAATGAGCGGTTGGCGTCTTGTTGACCGTGATTTGTCGTTTTCTACCAAGTGTTGTTCATCTTACTTTCCACCGTACTGATGAGGCCGAGAGCCGAACACGTGTCTACGTTAACACTCTCTGAGGCTATGTCCATTGAATTCCTTCAACTTTGTTTACAACAGTCCCTCACTATTACTCTCTTTCATATTTATATTCCTGACTCGGATGTCACGCAGGTAGCTATAGCTGCCTCCGTGGTAACGTTGGTTGTTTCTGAATTCAGGGTCTGCTGACCGAAACCACAAATGAGCGGTTGGCGTCTGTTTGTTGACTCCGTTGATTTGTCGTTTTCTACCAAGTGTTGTTCATCTTTGCACTTCTCCACCGTACTGATGAGGGCCGAGAGCCCGAAACACGTGTCTACGGTTAACACTTCTCTCTGAGGGCTATGTCCATTAAATTCCTTCAACTTTGTTTATATATATATATATATATATAGTGCAAATTTGCAATGAGCTCGAAGTTTCAACCTCACTGGATAACGTTTTGTCACTCTCAGATGTTTGGGAAAGATACATTCACCTGGCGAGAATAATCGACGTTGAGATATCGAAATCATTTGAATCGCGCTTGTCAACTTTCAAAGAGGAATTGCAAAACAGCATTGATAAGGACTCGTTCTTTTTTTCCAGGCCTTAAACAAGGACATCACAGGAAGGCAAACTCTCCTTATACCCCGGAAGTTTTCGGCCCAGGTGACTGCGGATATTACTTTGGGAATCATCGATCAAGATAGAAAAAATCGAATTAAACGGTTTTCTTCACATAAAGGATTCAATAATAAAATTGAACCAGAAAATGGTAGATCACAGGTGAAAAACAACTACTTTCCTGGCAAATACCACGCAGAACGTTGAATGATATTCACCTGAAAATCCATGCATACTTCCATATAATATCAATGGACATTGAATGCAAATGTTTCTTTCTGATAAGCTCGATTATGTTTAATTTATGTCGTGTTCACCTAACAATCCGCATACCGGTTTCAGGCTTCTTGGCCCTCATCAGTACGGAGTAGTCAACCAGCCAAAGGTCCAAAGAACTCTGGCTGAAGTGAGACACAACGTAAACAAACCATCATCGAGCTTGTAACACCTATAGGTACGCCGGAAAAGATAAACTTTAACTGGCGGTACCTAGTGACAAAAAAGAACACTCCGAAAATCTCCACCTCGATAGAATTCTAAATAAAAGATTCCTTCTCAGTAGGATGGCAAGCCCGTCCAGCATATAGTGAAAGATAAGTGCCATGTGAAGTGGAATGAATAGAAAACCGAATTAAACGGTTTCTCCACATAAAGGATTCAATATTAAAATTGAACCAGAAATGGTAGATCTCAGGTGAAAAACAACTACTTTCCTGGCAAATACCACGCAGAACGTTGAATGATATTCACCTGAAAATCCATGCATACTTCCATATAATATCAATGGACATTGAATGCAAATGTTTCTTTCTGATAAGCTCGATTATGTTTAATTTATGTCGTGTTCACCTAACAATCCGCATACCGGTTTCAGGCTTCTTGGCCCTCATCAGTACGGAGTAGTCAACCAGCCAAAGGTCCAAAGAACTCTGGCTGAAGTGAGACACAACGTAAACAAACCATCATCGAGCTTGTAACACCTATAGGTACGCCGGAAAAGATAAACTTTAACTGGCGGTACCTAGTGACAGAAAGAAACACTCCGAAAATCTCCCACCTCGATAGGTTTCTAAATAAAAGATTCCTTCTCAGTAGGAGTGGCAAACCCGTCTAGCATATAGTGAAAGATAAGTGCCATGTGAAGTGGAATGAATAAAAAAATCGAATTAAACGGTTTTCTTCACATAAAGGATTCAATAATAAAATTGAACCAGAAAATAGTAGATCTCAGGTGAAAAACAACTACTTTCCTGGCAAATACCACGCAGAACGTTGAATGATATTCACCTGAAAATCCATGCATACTTCCATATAATATCAATGGACATTCGGCGTACCTATAGGTGTTACAAGCTCGATGATGGTTTGTTTACGTTGTGTCTCACTTCAGCCAGAGTTCTTTGGACCTTTGGCTGGTTGACTACTCCGTACTGATGAGGGCCAAGAAGCCTGAAACCGGTATGCGGATTGTTAGGTGAACACGACATAAATTAAACATAATCGAGCTTAGCAGAAAGAAACATTTGCATTCAATGTCCATTGATATTATATGGAAGTATGCATGGATTTTCAGGTGAATATCATTCAACGTTCTGCATGGTATTTGCCAGGAAAAGTTGTTTTTCACCTGAGATCTACCATTTTCTGGTTCAATTTTATTATTGAATCCTTTATGTGAAGAAAACCGTTTAATTCGATTTTTCTATTCATTCCACTTCACATGGCACTTATCTTTCATCGATCAAGATGTTCCGATCCTAAGTGCTCAGCGATGATTTTCGAACTCCTGTCCATGCTGCGCTGCTGCTCAGTTCCCAAGAAGAGGCTGCCGCAGTAATAACGCAGAATCTTGATTTGTTCTTAAGCGTACTGATAGGTGGAGACGTGGTTCTCGACGACGTTGTCGACGACCAAGACGATGATTCAATTAATGAAGAAGACGACGGGAACTTAGAATATGTACAAGTAGATCATTCACGTTGAGCTCTTAACAGGCCAAGGTATAGTCTGTGCCCGACCGGTGGTAATGGATTCTGAGACCAGTACATTCCCATCCTTATGACTCTTGAGCTGGTCCCCAAAGCCTGCACGGATATCCTGGCCAGTGCCTGACTACAATGTGCTCACGCAAGGAGAATGTACTGACTTGCACCAAGTTGTGCCACTGCTCTCAACAATGTTTGAATCCTTTGAATGGTTGATTTTTTATCTTCCTTGCAACCTTGCCAAAAGCTAAACATACTTGAATGATTGTTTTTCATCCTCTTAGCAACCTTGCAATAGACAATGTTTGAACTCTGGAATGGTCGTTTTCTTATCTTCTTTGCTTACTTCCGAACAAAATTTCGGCGGCCCTCTTGGGCGCCATCTTGGAACCTATGTACTCCAAACTTAAGGTAAGTTAATTTTGAGTATTGCAATGTGCTTAGCAACCGAAAAAACCCCTAAGCTGATGTTGCAATCATTATTTCAAGCTGGACAAAGGACATATAGGGCAACTGACTTTTGGATACCGAACTTCGAATTTTGCTTTAGCAACAGGCAGCGGGGTCGAAATACCCTTCAAAGGTTATTTCCCCAATTGTCACATGAAATGCTTCCTGCATTCATCTTTTTTGAAAACGTGCCTAGTGTAATATGGTTGATTCTGTTTCTCTTAGACGTTGAAAAGTAGTAGCAAACACTCATTTTTCAGGAGTCTCCTCAGAGGAAATCTACGCGTACCTACTCAACTACTGAAGCGCGCGCATTACCATAACAGTACCCGTAAACAAACACAATATCCGCGTATTCAGCTGTACCACAGTTTATAGCTAAAGAAGCAGTTAGCTCACTTGGCGTCGGCACTTTGATCTTTATGTTCCCGTTTGTACACTGCGCAACTCTGATTTTTATCCCTCGCGCATACCGCGTGTTACTGTGTTATTAATACTGACATTTTCCGGATACTTCGAAGAGCGATAATCGCGTACAGTCTTCTGCGCATCCTGAATTCTTTCCCTGGAGTGGATGTTACCTTGGCACATGCATTTGGGCCAAGTGAGCTAACTGCTTCTTTAGCTATAAACTGTGGCTGTACTGTAAATTCTTAGCATGATGATTCCGAAGACTACGCACAAACGCACTTAAACGGCATTAAAACCCGAATTATTCAATTAATATGGCACAGGCTGTCACTTTGACACAAACAAACCCTCAATTGTTGTCGAGATTGTGTCCGGCTACCTTTGATTTGATTTTTGTTGAAATGTGTTTTTATCTGTTACAAACAAAAAACGGTTTTTACATTTTTATCTCAAAAAACGAAGCGAGTAACAAAATAAATTGAAGAGATAAAAATTTATATTTTTAATTGCTTAATAGAAAAAATAAACATACAAAAAACAGTGGCTCACAATGATGTGTCCTGTTATCAATTACATTACACTCTGGGAAGCCACTGGAATTAATAATTTCAATATAATTACATTAAAAGACCATTATTACCATTACCATTATTATCGGGAAATCTTATTTTTACCCGAAAAACCGATCCTAAACATTTAACCCTGTATTATAACATCCAGTATGAAACCTATATTACTATGGATTTGGATTAATGATTATTCTCTGATATTTGAACTTCATTTGAGATTTGATTCTTTAGAATCAGAAATACGAAGCATCATTCAGAAAGGCTCCGTGTTTTTCATTACTCATCACTGCAACAAACACGGCCCCAAGCTCGACCGAGGAAATTCGCCAGTCGAACGCGTTTTTTGTCCTGGAATGATTCACGTCTACCTAGTTCATTCTAATCTTTCCGCATTCTACGATTCGCATTGTTCCGCCTCTGCCAGGAAGGTGCCCGAGAGTGGTTAAGAACCGAATGGGAAAGTGTGACAGAACACAGGCTTCTTTGATCGGACTGTAAGTAATTTAGCTGTAGAAAAGGGGAGCTTCAGTTTACGGACGGCGAGCAGGGATTGAAATTATTCCGCTTTTCTAAACGCTACGTTTTCAGTCCTCCGCAGTTGACGTCGGGAATTAATTTTTGCGATGCGTCTTCATCTCTGCGCTGGATATCGGTGATTTACTGGGTCGCCTTCTGTTTGTCTTGCACTTTGTAATTATTCATTCTTCTACGGTGGCGTAGCTGGATGAACGTATTCGGAGTTAATGTTGACAATTATCTTTCCATTTGTAGCATCGTGTTTGGGTAATGGCTTGGAATACTGTTTCAAATCATTCCACGTTTACTCGGGTGTGAAGTTTAATAGACTTCGGGTCATAATTCCCTTCGGAGGAATTCTGGCGAGAAAGACATTACCTTTTTGTAGAAAGGAACTTTGGCAGATCAGCAATGAATAACCTTTGATTTGAATATTTTTGTTTTAATATAAGAAGGCGAAATACTACTGATTCACCGACTGACTCATACATCACCGTATTGGCTCCGTGCAAGTGGGTATAATTCCGCCATTTTAGAAGAGCAGCGCTTGCGGTGGCGTTTCGCGAAAAGTTTCACCAGCCAAAATTCACTGCTTGTTGTTTACTGTTCATGGTCTCCTATCAATGTTATAGTCCATCCAATATCAATTGCAGAAGCTGTTTCTATAGGGAGCAAATAAAAACTCACTTCGCTAACACGAGCGTATATGCGGAGAAACTGAACGAAAAATAATCTGTACTACTCGTAAACATTTTCCGTCGGCATACGGTAGATCAAAAGAGCCGATAGTCAACGTGGACCTGAATGACAGCTGTCGCTTTTCTACAACCGATTCGTCTGGGCCAATCGTCGGACATCGATGCTCGTATGGGCGTGTCTATACGATGGAAGGTCATAAATCACGCGTTATAATTGTGTTTTAATAGCTCTGAAAAATTAAAAACCAGTAGTGTCTGTGGTCTTGGTGTGTGCCGATCGAAATACGTTTTAGGATATTCTAGTAACCTACATCAAACAATGAAAGAAATTATTTTTCTTTCTAAATGAATTTGTATAAATAAAAGCTTGTCTTTAATTTTTTTTCATTTTTCATTATTTATGAAGTATTTTTGAAATCTTAAAATATCTCCGCCACTGCTGCTCACAGGATTTTGCTGCAAGACTTTTTTATGCTTCTGCAATTGATATTGGGAAAACTATACTTGAAAACGAGTGTAACCCTAAGGCTCTTACTCTTTCGACTAAAATAAGTGGGCAACAGCCATTCACGAATTTAGAATTTTGACTGAACAAGGACTAGAAACCGGTCTCCAGCCCTTGCCATGATGATAGTTCTCAAAAATGGCCGAGAAAGGAATTTTGGATCAGAATTTGGAAAAAAGTTGATTTCTATAGAGGATGCAGCTTTCACTACCCAGTATGGATTGATAGGTAGCCCATCACTCCAGGGAGTGACTGGGACGTTTGAAGCGCGAAGGGTCGTCTATGTTATAGTCAGTGGCTTTCCTCACGAGGGGGTTCTCATGGGTTATTGCGCAATCGAAAACTTTCCGATTGCGGTCTCTGATAATACTCTTGATGGAAGGCAGGTTCAAGTCTTCGAGGATCCGATCGTTCCGCACATACCACGGAGCGTTCGTTATCATCCGCAGGACTTTCATTTGCGCCCGTTCCAGGAAGCGAATGCTAGTCTTGCAGGTCTGGCCCCAGGCGACTGAGGCGTACAAAATTACAGGCCTGAACATCATTTTATAAATCACAACTATGTTCTTCAGAGAGAGTTTGCTCTTCCTGTTAATCAGGGGTACAAAGTAAAGATTTTCTTGGCAATCTTGTTCTTAACGATCTTGTCGTGTGATCTCCAGGTGATCCGGCGATCCACCGTTACTCCCAGGTACTTGACCTTCTCCAGAGACAGACACACCCATTTCCGGGTTGTTTCTCTTTCGTCCCATCGAAATCGCCTGCGTTTTGTCAGGATTCAGCTTTATTTTCCACTCCAGGTACCACTGCTGTAGGCCGTTTGATGCATTCTGCAAATAAACGACACCCATCAAGTGGTTGGCTGAGGAAGGAAGCAGAGCCGTATCGTCAGCGAATAAGGAGATTTTCACGTGTTCACTCCTTGGAATATCGGATGTGTAAAGGGCCTACAATAACGGAGACAGCACTGCCCCTGAGGAACGCCGGCCTCAATTTCTCTCGAATTCGAAAGATAATTGTCGACCTTTACCTGAAATGTCCTACCCATGAGGAAAAACTTGATCCACTTCACCAGGCTCTGAGGCAGGTGAAAGTCAATGAGTTTGGACAGTAGTCCCTCATGCCATGCTCTGTCGAAAGATTTACTGATGTCTAACAGTATTATATGGGCACTGTTATTAACATTGAGTGATGTTATGACGTCCTCTACCCGCCTCAGAACCTGAAGCTCGGTGGAATGAGCACGCCTAAAGCCAAACTGCTCATTCGGTAGGACATTTCTGTCCTCCACTTCTTCATCAAGCCTTTCTAGAACGAATTTTTCAGACAATTTAGCGGAACTGCAAAGCGGACTGATCGGTCGATAATTTTGCGGGAAGGTCGTGTTTTGTCCCTCCTTTGGAATCATAACCACAATGGCATGCCTCCACCTTCGAGGGAATCTTTTAAGTCGTAGAGAGTTGTTAATTATATTTAAAAGTGACTGTACCTGGTTATCCGAGAAATACTTGATCATGCGATTAGTAATTCCGTCGTAACCAGGTGCTTTTTTAGGATTCAATCCTTTAATATGTGCCTTGAGTTCATCCATCGAAGCCGGACGAATGACATCAAGATTGGGTTCTCTTAGAGTACGACGAACCCGATCTTCCAGTAAAAGATCTCGATCCAGATCATCGGCTGGGTGTTCGTTCAATCTGAATTGCCTTTCCATCGTATCTGCAGAAGCTTGAGCTTTGGACTCGGGGTCGTAGCACATACCGGCCTCACCATGAATAAGGGAAAAATCAGACTTTTTTTATTTTAAATTTCGATGAAGTTCCAAAGCTGATCATTTTTGTCTAAATTTCGAAATAATGTGCCAAATTTCTCATTCTCATCCTGAATTCAGATATATTTTCTCTAACCTCCCTAATCATTTCATTAGCTCGGATTCTGTCCGCAGGAAACAGACTCCTTTGATATGCTCTCTTGGCACGGTTTCTTTCCCGAATGAGATGTTTCATTCTCTGCGGGAATTCATCATGAAATTTAGGAGCCGGTTCCCTCCGGGAGGAATCCTTCAAAGCATTTTTGATGGTGAGTTCGTAACGCGATACGACCTCATCCAACTCAAGTGGAGGATCAATTATCTCAGGAGCGTGGTAGGCTGTCTCCAGGAGTGAACTGAATCTCTCCCAATCCACTTTTGTACACAGACGATCTGTTTGGGGCGGTGGATCACCCCCTAGTGATAAAACCTCTGGGTTGTGATCAGATCCAAGCTCGGAGAGAACGTGGATGTCCCAGTTCCAGGTGATGTTCCTGGCCAGGGCAATGTCAAGTACATCGGGCCTGAGGTGACCAAAATGTGTCGGCTCATCTGGAGCCAATACCTGGTATTCATACCTGTCACAGTGTTGCGACAGTCGCCTGCCATTCGTATTGGTAACAAGACTCCATTAGCGTTCAGATCAACCATGACCAAAACAGGCTGATCTGTTTCCATCAAGAGTGTATCGAGCGCCTCAGGAAGTATTCGATTGTTCGGATGGTTATAAGCACTGATCAAACGCATAGGACCACTCTTCGTGTTGAAAACAGTGCCTACTGTTTCTATACCATGGGTATCATTATTGGAAATGCCAAGCTGAACATGCGAATGACAACGTTTTACCAAAATGGCAACGCCGCCACCCGGACGCCCAAGTCGATCATTTCTAAGCATTTTGTAGTTAGGAAATCTAACAGTTTCTCCATTAAGACGAGTCTCCTGCAGAAAAGCAACATCAATGTTGTTCTCTACAAGAAGCTTATGAAACTCAAGTCTATTCTGGAGGAGGCCGTTACAATTCCAACTCACTGCTTTGATGAAATTCGGAAGCTGCCTTTCACCCATTAGTTGGGTTTGAAACCATTTGAGAATATTCCAGCAGCTTCAGCGAACTGTGCAAACAGCGCCTTCATTGAATCCAAAGTGGAAAGAATGTCTTGAGGGTTATTTATTTGAGCTGGCTGGGTAGAGGAGTTATCACGGGCAGCCGCCGCATATGACATCCCCACCTGTGTCCTTCCTGAGTTTGCGGCGAAATATCTCGGATTATGATGCTCATTGCCAGTGGGGTTCACCCTACGCCTTATACGAGGACATCTGGGATATCCTCGATAGTTTGCAGTGTGCTCCCAACTGCAATTCGCACACCTAGCTTTTTCTGTTCTAGGCTTTGGACAATCCTTTGTGATATGGTCTTCCCCGCATTTGACGCAGGCAGGGGTGGCACAGCAGTTCAGCTGGCAGTGGCCGAACTTCTGACATCTGTGACACTGACCCACAGAGGCCCTAGGCCGCTGAGGCTCAGCTGTCACTTGGACGTTAAGCAGATCAGTTACATTGGAAATATCTTTGTGTTCTTTGCTCACAAGAACTAAAACTGATGGTAACTCAGTTTTATCTGCATTTGATTTGTGTAATCGAGCCACTGATTCCGGGGCAAACGTCCTCTCAGTCAGCTCATCTTTTATATCTTTACATTTCAGAAATTGAGGAACACCTCTGAATATAACTTGTAATTTTTTCTCTTCAGGAAGACTATATGTGTGATATGGTATTTTTGGTCCCTAAAAATACTTGATATTTTTCGGTAATCATCTGGTGAGTTTGGGAAGATTTTTATACCGTCAAATACATTCTTTGCCAGTTTATCGAGTTTAATATTGTTTGATTTCAAAACTGAATTTACTGCAACCCACTTACTTTTGTCCCTGACAGTGATAGGAGCGACTGTTTGTTCTCTCAACGTGCGTGGAGTCAGCTCCATCTATGTTTGACTGGTCTCAATAGGTGAGTCCATGTTGATGTCATCTGTCTCCAAGATTTGGGAATTGTTTTCATTTTGGACGGTTCCTTGGTTTTGCTGATCCCCTGTATAATTTGGAATTTGGGCTTCCTCTTTAGCATAGGCTGAATTTTCAACGCGCACTCGGGCTGAGTCCGCCCCTGGATTTGATGAAAATTTGACGTGCGATTCGCTTTCCGTCAAGTTTGACAGGATTTCAAATCTGTTGCTCACTTTGACATTGGATGGAGTTTTCGCATCTGAATTAGTCACAACTACTGATCTAACGCTTCTACGTAATCCTGGGGGGTTTGATAAAGGTTTAGGAATACCTTCAGGTGCTGGCAGCGGTGGAAATTCATTTCTCTTGTGCTTTTTAGGAGCAGGGGTACTGTCACCTGTACCGACATCGCTAGTTTTTGATGATGATATCAATGCGGTGATCACTGGAATTCTTGCCAGGTCTTCTCCAAGGGAGGCTAGTAACGTTCCCAGTACTTCCAGGAGATCGGCTCTCGACAGAGAACCGATCCCTGAAAGCACCGATTCCTTGGTAGCCAGATTTCAACTCACAGCAGCTTTTTTGGATTCAACTGAGTGGAAACTTTTTGGGTCCTCTTGAGTTACCTCCAATGTGGGGAGTAGAACGGGGGTTCCTCTAACTGTTTCGGGTACAAGACTTTCGTATCTCGAAGAAATTTGCTTTTTATTGCTTATTTTATTCAGAGCGAATTTCGTAGATCAGCTCGGGTGCTTTGCAGGACCAGACAGTGCTTAGTGTTGTTAACGTGCAATTATATTCGGCACAATTTGGCATGTTTGGTCGTGAAATATTTTTGCGAGTGTTTTCTTAGTATAACGGCAAATTGTCTTATCGGCGGAATGGAGGTCGTTAGTGCCACAAGTGCTTCAAAAATCAAATGAAGGGGAAGTGTGTTGCGTGGTTGGGTGCAGCCAAACACAACGAAATTCACCTGGTGTCAAGTATTACAGTTTTTCAACTAATCTGAACAAATTTCTTTAATTTTTTATTGTTTAAATAATATATACACACTTTTTTTTCTTCAAAATTATTAATTGGTTCTAGTCTACCTAAAACAAAAATTCATGAATAATGTAATTGTGTATTTACTTAACAATTAAACAAACTTTGATTGGCAATTTGTTTTTAAATGATACCAAAAATAACAAAAACAACCATATACGTCAAAATGTTCAAAAACATGAGTTTGCAATTTTTATAGAATTTTCTAGAAAAATTATAAAATGAACATTTTTAACAGTTTGTCATATATGGTTGTTTTTCTTATTTTTGGTTCCATTCAAAAAAAATAATGCCAATCGAAGTTTGTTTATAATATATTGTAAGTGAATAAAAAATTACATGATTATTAAAAACAATGTTTTGTAATTAGGTAGAGAAAAACCAATTATTAATTTTAGAGAAAAAAATTCTTGATATACTATTCAAATAATAAAGAAACAAAAAAAACTAATATAAAAAATAAAAAAAAATTAGGAATATTGTTTTTCGATTAAAATAAACTCTCAGCAACCTGATGCAAGAAAACAATTTTTGAAAAATATTCAACTTATTCATTTGTTTATGAATATTTTATGAACAAATTGTGTATTTTTTTTTAAATCGTTGTGAAATGCCTTTGTCAGACATAAAACTGATAATAATGTGGAATAGCAATAAAGAAAATTAACAATATTTACTTAATTTCTCATATGTTGTTAACTTCAGAAATTTATAATTGACAAAATAATCAACTTTTATACAATTTTATAGCGTGATATTATCGAATACACATGTAAAATGTGCTTCAGCAAAACAGAATATGGAGTCATTCTGTGAACAATTATTGGGTTTTTAATAAAATCGGTGGTCCCAAAAAAATTACTTAATGAACAATAGCCTCACATTATCAAAATTCAATAAAAAAATTATTTTCCAACGAAATTCCATTCTTTCAAGTATTCAGTTGATAGTATAATTCTTTTGAATTTTAATCATTTTTCATTTTGAATCTTGTGACGCTAACATATTTCCTTGATGAAAAAGTGTCTTCATATTTCAAATACAATGCCAGTTAGTGTGGTTGATTTTTATTTTAACGTAAGAAATCTTTGTTTTTGTACCTACTTATATGCATATATATATATATATATATCATATATATATATATATATATATATATATATATATATATATATATATATATATATAATTGAAAAATGCATGAAAAAAATACTTATGTTTTTTGTACCTATAAGTAGAGGTATTTAACTTTTTTTTGTCATTACCCCCCCTCAAGAATAATTCCTAGATACGACACACTGCTATAATCGAACTACAAATATTGAGGTTTCAAATGATAGGAATTATTCACACTAAGATAAATACAGAACCTCTCATCAAACTGCTTTCGTATCTTTGTATTCAGATTTTATATCAATGTTATCTTGAGATCCTGATTTTTACGGACAGTATCCAATTTGTTGCAGTTTGTGTAGAACACAACGGTTTACACAAAACTTCTTGCGTTTCTTCGGAGAAACGTAATTGTATTCCATAGTATTTTTATTAGTGTTGACATGAAATATTTCCAGTTTTGAAAAAATAAATAAAAAAGAATAAAATAAAATTTAGTTGTCTGCAGTACAAAGCACCATAATCGAAAATTACCAATTCTATAAAATTTCAAACTTTTTTCCATCAATTTCGTTTGTCGTCACTTACTGTAGTGCTATGGATTAACAAGGGAATGGAAGTAGCGGCTGTGATTACATATTTTTACATCATGCAAAGAATAAATTTTACATTTTAGATAAACACCCGAATAATATTCATAATATAAGAAATTTTATGGTTGCATTCCTGGTTTTATATGAAGCACCAACTCCAATCAGAATTTGTTTTCTGATACATGCATAATAAAAATATGCATACGAACCTCATTTCATGAAGCGTGTAGAATAGATATTGGTTACAACTTCCTCGATGACTTTATATTTCCCACTGACAGATGAAAGTTCAATCGGTCTTGCCAGAAAACTTCACATAAATAAAATGCAGCGAGGTGGAAATAGGAGTAAATAGAATTTCGGTGCAATAAATAATGCTGCAGGCATTTGCATGAATAAAAGTTAGTACTTGGCATGGCTCTTCCTACAAAATACACTTTTGGCAAAATTACAGTTCGAAAATTAAGTAATATTTTCTAATGGGATTGCCATAAATTTCCGGACGTTGCATCCAAAATTGCAGTGTTTTATGTGCAGGTTTACGCGATTTTAATTGAAATGTTTTTGCCAGAACGCTGCCGAGATATATTTCCTCGGAATTGTATCCGTATGTATAAGTTTGTTCCAGTTCTTCTACAGTTATTCATTTCTGAGTATATGTATAAAAACTTGTTTACTCTATTTCATTCAATTTATTTTATGATCACGAAAACATACATCAATTCTTCCACCATGGGAGTAGTTCAATGGAAGAAAAATATGAAAAGAGTTATGTGGGTTTGCTATCCTCACAGTTGAATTCCGATTTCACATTCAGTGCATTTTCGAAAGTTTTATTTAGAACAAATTTTCTTAAATACAGTTGCTAGTAGAGACTCCACACAGAAAGTGACTTTTTTTGTAAAAACTGAGAATTTTCTTAAACCTCAGTTCAAAACAGAAACAAATGTTGAGTTATTCTCACCCCATTTAGTCCCCATATTTCATTTATTTTTGCAAGGGTAAAGTTTCGAAAATTCTATGAACACGATATTACGGCACATTTTAAATGAAAAATTTTCATAAAACTTCGATTTTTTTTTTGTGCCTAATTTGATTATGGTATAACAAATGCCCTTGTATAATAACAAATATAATTTCAGGTGGTGTAAAAATGATTTCAAATCTTTTGTATTCGAATTTTATAACTTTTTGATGGACATTATGTAGAAAAACATTAAGATTTTAACACAAAATGGTACTCATGTGTCAATAGCAATCAATTTTGAGACTATCTAAGTTGAATTTGTTGGATATAAAACCTTATAATTTTTCCCAAAAAACAAAACATATTTTCGTAATTTTCAGTAAAAAAGTTATTTTTGAAAATAATTGCGCCTCAAAAACTGAGCGTTTGTGGTCACACTGAAACACACTGTATATTTAAACTTCTACATTGAAAATTTACATCATTTTCCGCATCCAATAAAAGCTTGAAGATTAATTACAAAATGTGCAGTCCAACTGTTCAACTTCTTCCTTTTGGGTTTCTTGTAAACATCTGATTCGAATATCTCCTACAGGGTGATTCAAAATAAGACCGACAAACTCCGTGAGCTTATTATTTACATAAAAATATTTCAAGAAGTTCCTATAAACACATGCCTCAAATTGTTTCCTGAATCATGTTATTATTTTTTCATTTGATATGACTGAACTGAAAAAGAAAATCTAAAAGTATTAATTCAAAACAACATGGATCAACGTGATGCTATCATATTTTTGTTCATGCTTTACAATGATCAATGGCGTCGTTACAGGAGTCCACCAACACGTTCTTTCATCAGAGATGCCCATGTGAACAAAAAGTAAACATAATATAGCTAGAGTTTTGGATTTCGGAGATTTGAAAGAAAAACTGAAGATGGTGCACACACCATGAATAATTTTCGTAAAATGGTTTTATAATCGATATTCAGGTCATTGAGATGATGCAAAACATCGAAAAGACTTGAGATGTTGATTTGTTTAACAGTATGAACAAGGTGTATATTAAATCGGATGCAGAATCATCTGCGACTGAAAGATAAAGTGTATTTACTATGTTGCAACGTTCAAGATATATCAGATGTAGTTCAGTATCCTGCTTAGCTTTAGCCGGGAAAGTACATAGTTGTTTTCTGTTAGATATAATATATGCTTAATTTTGATCGTAGATCTCTCAATTTACAGAAAAATATGTCTATTCATTAGTAAATTGGGAATATTTCCCTTTCCAACTTGATGTGTTGTTACATATAATCAGATAAGCAATGGTTCGAGGGGTAAACTATAACATGGTTTCAGCTATGTTACATGATTGCTGGTAAGAAATCATGATTAGGCCCAATAATGGCAGAAGAAATTTCAGTTGGAAGCTGAATGATTATTAGAAGAGTTCTGATTTTTTTAAAGAACTCACCTTCTTATAACGTGCAGATTCGGTATGTAACTTTATTCGTTATTATCGATTGTATGCCTTATGTACCTTCAAGGGTCCACCATGTTTGGAATAGAGTCAGACAGAATTTGAATGCTTATTTAACTCTCTGAAGTATTCTGCGGTGCAAAATTTTTACCACCATTTTTTGGTTGCTCGGACAAAATCTATCGCGCTTGGTAATGAGCTTATAATTCGTGGTACGTTGGTTCATTGTTTTTCCCGCCCCATATAACTTACTCCTATTGGCCTTCGTCATCATCTATTCAAGGCTGGAGCAAAGTAAACATAGCATCAGTTTAAGTAGCAAACACTCGAAACTTGTACCGTACGTTGAGTTTCTTCATTTGAGTTGTGGGTGGAAAGTGTATTCATTTCTTGTAGTTATCCTTTCTAATGCATGAAATATAGACTTGACAACATACGTAAGCTATCTGTTTCAATATTTCAATTTAAATGTTCGTTTTTACAAGCTTTCTATTCAACTTACTTCGTACGTATGTCATTTTTTCCGGTTCAAAATTTGTAATCCATTTTTGGAGCCCTTGCCCGGAAGGTCTTCATAATTCCGGTGACAATGCATTATGAAATTTTTGTTAGAAAAAAAAAACAAAATGGCGGTTCCAAGATGACGGACGAGTTTTGGGATTATGGTACGATTCGATTCAAAATTGGTGTGTGGGGGTTTTCGGCGACGCAGATTGTGAATTTTTTGTCAAAATTGAATAATTCAAGATGGCGGACAAGTTATGTTCAATTGGTCCGATTCGGTTCAAAATTCGTATGTGGGGGTTTTTGGGGTCGGAGATTATGAATTGTATGTAAAAATCAATAAATTCAAGATGGCTCTAAAATGGAGGGGAGTTTTGTGATTTTTGTCCGATTCCATTCAAAATTTGTATGTGGGGATTTTCAGGGTCGGCGATTATGAATGTTTTCTCAAAATTCATGAAATCAGAATGTCGGCTGCAAGATGGCCGATGATCTCTGGGTTTATGGTTCAATTATATTCAAAATTGGTATGTGGGGGTTTTCGGGGTCGAAGATTATAAATTTTTCAAAATCCACAAATTCAAGATGGCGGACGAGTTTTGTAATTATGAACCCATTCGATTCAAAATTTGTATGTCGGGGTTTTTGGGGTTGGAGATTATAAATTAAGTCGAAAATTATAAATTTTACTTAAAATTCATAATTTGAAGATGGCAACTCCAAGGTGGCGGATGAGTTAAGCTTAAGATGTTCTTCTCATTGAAGGACTAGATAGCTCAGAACTTGCAAGAAAAAAAGTCATCATAACGATGCATAGCTTAGGGCGTACTTGAGTACTAAAAAGCATAAAATAAAATAATTGATGAAAAACCTTTTTGAAGACAAGCTTTTATTCAAATGCAATAAAAAGTTAAAAATAATTGCTTTGGATGTGTGACGTAGGTTATTCCGTGAGTTGTCAAAAGCTCGTCGCAAAGTTTTAAGTTCGAATTCAAAAGCTTTTTAATGTATAACTCACGGAATAATCTACGTCACATATCCAAAGCAGTTATTTTTTACTTTTTGGTGCATTTGAATAAAAGCTTGTCTTTAAAAAGGTTTCTTATTGATTATTTTTTTATCCATAATCTGTGAAAATCAATGTTGTGCAGAATTTGTCCCACCATACAACACCACATATTTTCTAGCAGTTATGGCCAAGAGATTTGTTAACGAGTGAAATAGACCCAGAAGTAGATGCTACGGAGGATTATGCGAATATAGCGTCTGATATAGTGATAAGGATAATGTCTGTAAAATTACCAATGCGGAAGCTGATAACATAATGGTGTCGAATACAGATGACGAGATACCATTACTCATGGCTACATGAGACCCAGACTTACTACTCTCAATTAAGTTGAAAGATAAACGCCATGTGAAGTGGAATAAAGATAGAAAAAACGAAGTGCAGTCTTCTTCACAAAAAGTTCAATATAAATTGAACCAGAAAATGGTAGATCACAGGGGAAAAACAACTACTTTCCTGGCAAATACCACGCAGAACGTTGAATGATATTCACCTGAAAATCCATGCATACCTCCATATAAATGGACATTGAATGCAAATGTTTCTTTCTGATAAGCTCGATTATGTTTAATTTATGTCGTGTTCGCCTAACAATCCGCATACCGGTTTCAGGCTTTTTGGCCCTCATCAGTACGGAGTAGTCACCAGCCAGAGGTCCGAAGAGCTCTGACCGAAGCGAGACACAACATAAACAGAACCATCATCGAGTCTATAACACCTATAGGTACGCCGGAAAAAAAACTTTTAACTGGCGGTACCTAGTGACAGAAAGAAACACTCCGAAAATCTCCCACCTCGATAGGTTTCTAAATAAAAGATTCCTTCTCAGTAGGAGTGGCAAGCCCGACTAGCATATAGTGAAAGATAAACGCCATGTGAAGTGGAATAAAAATAGAAAAAACGAAGTGCAGTCTTCTTCACAACAAAAGTTCAATATAAATTGAACCAGAAAATGGTAGATCACAGGGGAAAAACTACTACTTTCCTGGCAAATACCACGCAGAACGTTGAATGATATTCACCTGAAAATCCATGCATACCTCCGTATAAATGGACATTGAATGCAAATATTTCTTTCTGATAAGCTCGATTATGTTTAATTTATGTCGTGTTCGCCTAACAATCCGCATACCGGTTTCAGGATTTTTGGCCCTCATCAGTACGGAGTAGTCTGGTTCTGGTTCAATTCATATTGAACTTTTGTTGTGAAGAAGACTGCACTTCGTTTTTTCTATTTTTATTCCACTTCACATGGCGTTTATCTTTCACTATATGCTAGTCGGGCTTGCCACTGCTACTGAGAAGGAATCTTTTATTTAGAAACCTATCGAGGTGGGAGATTTTCGGAGTGTTTCTTTCTGTCACTAGGTACCGCCAGTTAAAAGTTTTCGTTTCCAGCGTACCTATAGGTGTTATAGACTCGATGATGGTTCTCTTTATGTTGTGTCTCGCTTCGGTCAGAGCTCTTCGGACCTCTGGCTGGTGACTAAATAATCGAGCTTATCAGAAAGAATCATTTGCATTCAATGTCCATTTATATGGAGGTATGCATGGATTTTCAGGTGAATATCATTCAACGTTCTGCGTGGTATTCGCCAGGAAAGTAGCTGTTTTTCCCCTGTGATCTACCATTTTCTGGTTCAATTTATATTGAACTTTTGTTGTGAAGAAGACTGCACTTCGTTTTTTCTATTTTCAATTAAGTTGATAGCACTGAGGTAGATACAACGGTGTAAAATGAATAAGATCACTCTACCAGAAGATTTTAAAGAACCTTCTGGTGTTGCTCAGGACATCAAGGATTTCAATAATCCATCACCTTACACTCTTTTCTGTAAGTTTATCACGGATAAAGTATTGAATCATACAGTTTTCCAGTTTTATACATGCTGAGCAGAATCATAGGAAAACTGGGAAACTATATAAACAAATAGACATACTTGAAGTGAACACTTTTTTGGGAATTAATACCTTGTTGGGCACGAAAAAGTTACCATCGTACACAGAGCATTGGAGTCAAAGTCCAGACTTTCATAACAGTAAATTGTTGACTGTTCATCGTTTTTCGGATGGATGTTGAGTAATATTTATCAAAATGATAACACTAGAACGTATGGAATACGCACTTTCATAAAAATCATCAGAGAAAATTTTCAATTAATACATTTGAAAATAGTTAGATAAATATAATTTATTTTGCGAAGTGATTACATTCTAGTAATATAGCGATAGTCATGAAGACTGGCCTAGCTCTGTGGTGTCACAAAATCACAAAATTGCACAAGTAACCCTTTCACCACACTTACTCACTTCACACCACATGCGCATTTCGATACTGTAGTCAACCTACTGATGATGATAATTTAGCGAATAAGTGTGGTGAAGGGGTTACTTGTGCAATTTTGTGATAGCAATAGTCAAAATACAAAATACAAAAACAGAGGTAACGAAAGCACAACACGTTTATAAATACAAATAAGATAGTGCTTAACTTTTCATTCAATCGATCAATCAGAAAATTGCAATGACCCCATAGGTCGAAAGCGCTCTACGATAACTGAAATAAAAATTGCACGAAATACAAAACTCAAGACCATTGATCAACATCAAGAACCTCATTGAAAAAAAAAACCTCACCAGAGTGCACATCAGCCTGTACGAACAAGTCGAAGGTTTTGCAGTTCTCATAATTCTCATAAATTGTAAAGTTATTTTTTTCCATTGTATCGAGCACTTTTCACTCTGAATAATGAATACTATCCGCACGTGAAAATGCGCAATATATTCGGGGACAACCTCTAAAGCGAAACACGTGTCGTGGTTTAGAAAAACCAGTTCAAAGAAAATCATTTAGTAAAATCCCTTAGGTTTTAGGTTTTTTTATATAGGTTTTTATCAAGTGTCGTCCGAGTCAATTGAAAAAAATGCTTCACTTTTTATTCAATCGATCAGCCAGAAAATTGCACAATGAATAATCTCAATGGGATAGAAACATTCTGTCAATTCTTTGTTGAGTATGATTTGTATGGAAGCAAGACAATAAGGGAAATAAAGAAAATCAGATCTTTGAATCACCTTTCGTTAGCTAGACAGTGTGGAACAGTCAAATGGAATAAATTCGTTATTTCAGTTATTGTGCACATTTATAAAACATCCCGAAATACTTCAATTTCAGATTTTGAAATGTCATCCTGCAATGGCAAAATTTCAATCCTACTTTCAACCCCCTTCGAGTGACAGGTACAACCCCAAAATTTTCAAATGGGAAGTAGGGGCATGTGGTATATCATTCAAAAGGTCTCTTCATTCTCTATTCAAAAATGTAATTTTTTTCGAATTCTCTGTAGAAATAAAAAAAAAATTGAATGACGTAATATGCTTCAACGCACTAATAACTAATACTAATACCTTTTCTTGATAATGAGAAAGTAGGAAATAGTACATTGTACACTATAGTTTTTCTACGACTATTTTAATCATATCATTAGAAATCTGTTATTTTTCCATAACAGTTTCTATCATATACTTCCATGCCGTCATTGAAAATACAAATATTGAAAAATATTGTAAAAATCGAACATTACTCTAATTGATTTCAATAGAAGAAAATACAATTTTAGTAATTGAACCCACAACTTCCAGCGTGAAAAATTCGGGAAACCCTGAATTAACACTTCAATCCAATCTCTGTCTTATTTATAAATTGAAACTAACTCCTACAATATCAGATTAGGTGGTATCAGATTTAGAATATCACTGTCAGCATCACCACTCATTTAGGTACTGTCCTGATTATTTCATGTTTTGAAATTAATTTTCTGAAAACTACCAAATGTCAAAAAATTATTATCAGACAGATGTTAATAGATTTGATTCGATCTCATATTATCTATCATCATGAAATTCGTCATTATAATGACAGTCTAGTAGACCATTGAAAAAGTTACCGTGGCAATGTTAGTTTTGTTCCAATTGTTGTGGGATTACAACCGCATGACAGTAGTTGTCAGTGTTATACTTGTCGAATTTCGTCAGCTGCAATTTGGAAACATGGTTCGTTTAACAGAAATGCACAAAATAACTGTTCTGCAGGTGATTCGTTACGGAGACAACACTCGAACACAGATCGAAGTTGCTCGCCTATTTCAAGAAAAATTTCCGGATTTGCCGCCTATGTCCCAAGGGACAATAAGTAAAATAGAAAAGCAATTTCGCGAGCTTGGACAGGCAGATGAAAAAAGCGCCTTCCAAAGCAATAAATATTGGTACCAAATTGGATGTACTGCTTGAGTTCGAGGAAAACCCAGATACTTCGAGTTGACAAGCAGTCGCAACATTGGATGTAAGCCATTCATCGATTCTTTGAATATCAAAAGAAAATAAAATGCATCCCTATAAAATGATACCAACCGTGGAGCTCATGGGAGATGATTTTGATCGAAGAATGTATTTTTGTGAACAACTGATGGAAATGTTAGATAACAATGTGATCCATTTGGAACATGTTTTGTATTCTGATGAGGTACGGACATGCTAATCGTCAAAATTGCCGCTACTGGTCTACGGAAAACCCTCACTGGATGAGAGAAAAAATACACAATACCCCCAAAAGGTTAATGTTTGGGCATGTCATCGGTCTGTTTTTCATTGATGGCAAGTTGAATGGGGATAATTATTCAGCAATGCTCAAAAATAACGTTGTGCCAACTTTGGCAAACTTATATCCTGATCCAGCAATCCCACAAGTTCCAGCAAATATGATATGGTTTCAGCAAGATGGAGCATCGCCACATTACCAAATCATTATCCGGTAGTACCTACACCGAGTATTTCCCAATCGGTTGTAAGAGAGGCGAGGACCCAGATAACACAGGATATCCTATGGATATCCATTTCATGTCCAATTCTGGTCGGGATATCCCTGGATTTGAAGAGGACATCCATGAGATATCCATTGAAGGATTTGAAATGGATATCCTTCAGAAGATATCATATGGATGGTCATAAGATATCCGGAGCAAATATGGATAAGTTTAAATTGCAAGATTGATTTTTATTGTGTCAATTTCTGAGTTTCTTCCTTGCTCGTACATATGGCTTGATTTTTTTGGAAAAATCTCATGTTTCGTTTTTCTACTTGATTTGGAATGGATATCCATCGACGGATTTGAAATTGATATCCTTCAGAAGATATCCTAGGGTTGGCCATGAGATATCCAAAGCAATCATAAATGAATTTAAAAATTCTTAGAGACACAAATTGTACCTTTTCAAAACTTCAACAGCCTGGCCATACTATATGAATAATTGCTGGCGACGTCTGTCATTTTATTTTGTTGAGGAAGGTCATGTCATAGCACTGAATCCAAACAAAGAGATCGTCTATGGCGTTTTTTTTGCATTGATGTTAATTTCGAGTCGTGTTTTTTTTTCCATTTTCCTTCGTATTTGATACCCTGTTGGTCTGGACATTATGGTTTTCATCTGTAGCAATTGATTGTTTCCAAAGGGAATTATATATTGGCCGAATACAGGTAAATATCAATTGGGAAGGACATAACCTATAAACATCCATTATTTCCAATGCATTTATGTGTTTGCTATTTGAGTTTCGATATTTTCAGAAATGCTGAAAAACACGTCGTTACATTTGCCACAATACACGAGTTCTTTAAATGTCACGGTGCCCATATTGAAAATGGTGTGAATGCCTACAACAGTGGACATGTGATGAAGATGATTTATCAGTAGATTCGAACATTTTCCTATTGATTGCACTGAAAAACTGAATTTTTTGAAAGAATATTTGGGAACTGAATCGAAATCCAAAGCTGCTGTAGGTAAGTTGTATGTTTTTCCATTCCTTTTTCTAGAACTCTTTTTTTTGGTACCTAAATGAAATCTCAAAAATAGGAGCAGGAACTCTGTATGACTTTGTGAAACGATGCCTTTCTTCCATGCTCACTTATATGTTTGCCTTCGGATATAGCTGGTATGGAGCAAAAAAATAAACTGGACAACTAAAACTGGCTGAATTATCACTAGGTGAAAAGCCCATTCAGTTGTTCAATTTATTTGATAATAATTTGTATTGCCTCATAACAGAGACTGCTAGTTCAGTGAGAATGCAAAATTGCCAAGAAAAGTTGATGTCAAAAATGCTTATATATATATATATATATATATTGTTATGTAGTGATGAGAATTTGGTAAATATATATTTTTTTATTATTTTAATAATTAATATATTTTTGCCCCACGTTTTGGGTGCCTTTTTGTTATGTTTTGATGAATTGAATAATTATAATTTGTTTTTATATAATGAATGAAGCTATTAGTTTTTTGCTATTCTTTAAGAGCCAAATTGATATGATATAAATAGATATTTCTGCCCCTGTAATAATAATTGCCAGCGAACGTCACTGTTCTCTCGTCACGCTACCAACAATTATTATTTTCCTTGCCACGGCTAGACAACAGCTGGTACGCTCTTTTCTCAAAAGGTGGCCGGTTCAAAGTAATAGATACACTGCCACTGGTGACTAACTTCAGTTTATTGAATGATCTTTGTAATGTTAGTTGATCATTGTGAGAAAATAAACAACCAAATATCAAAAACAATTATCACCTTTATTCAGGAAGACTTAAAATTACCTGGCCTACGAGAAATAACTTATACTAGAGTGAATCAAACAAATATTCACGAATAATAATGATAAATCAGATCATGGATAGATAAACAGAACCTCACTTTTCGTGAATGTAGAATTTCTGTTATTGTTCAAAATAAAGTGAACTAGCGTTCTTCGAATGTGCAATAGGTTATTTGTGAAATAGTTCTGGACCGGAAATACACTATGAAAGTTTTTATACCTGGTTGGAACTGTTGGTGTTCAAACTATACCATAAAAACAGGATGTCTCCTCTCTTCATTCGCTGTCAGGACTGCAATACCAGTATCAGGAACGATATAGATGTGGAAATCAGCATCAGGATTCGTGGTTATATTATATCATTAAGGTAATATTTGTTTTTGTTTCCCAAATAATGGAATTATTCCATTTTTTATTAATAAAATTTTGTGCGTGCTATCTGCTTGGAAATATTTGTTCATCCTCTTCAAGGCTTTGTTTTTCTGTCGCTTAGATACATATTTTTCCTGTTGTTTTCCTATTTGAATTTTTGAATTCGCGCACTAAATTGTCACTTTTCACTGTTCATATTTATCTTACTCAATTTATATATCGAGCTATTTTTCCATACTTATTACTATTTACAAATTCTAATAATAATTGCTTATGATACCCTCTCGTTGCTATTCTCTCACAATTTCTAACTTTTCACCTGACCATCTATTCTCTGATTGGCTATTTTTCATAAAGACGTTTGCTGTTCTCTCATTGGCTACTTTTAGTTAGCTACAATTTCATGTACAGTGTGTTTCAAGTTTATAAATGTGTTGATTTCCTTTTATTCTTGCAAATTTTGTAAAATTTAGACTTTTAGTTGTCTTTTGAACAATTATGGGTTATGATAATTTTGACAGTGTATACAATTGATCTTTTTATCGTACTTTGACATTTTGTATCTATCCATATTATACAAAGGCTTATAAATAAATAGAACTTCAAAAGCTATTCAAAAAAATCTCTTGGAAAAAATAATAATAATTATTTTTTTTTTTTTTTATTTTTTTAAAATATTTATTTTTAATATATATATATATATATATATATATATATATATAGGTATACCAATAAAAAGAGAGAGGAAAACTATGGCAGTAGTATATATTATCATCATCAGTATTCGAATTAAAAAAAAAGCATAATATTTCTCAGTATATTTTTGTAGATTTCAACATAAATTATACCCGTTGAATATATACATATCATTTCAGAAGCGGCTGACCTTAGTGATTCGACGGAAAATAAAAAAGCTACTGAAGAAGCCATCTAAGCTTGGCTGAGAAGGGCCAAAGAAAGGCATCTGTCATCTTCTAGAATAAAGAAAACACCTGATGGACAAAGAAAATAGCATCCTATTTTTTCTTTAACTTTATTTTTTTGATTATTCTGCGTTTATTATTCAAATGTTTTTATTTTAGAGTTAACATATAAGGTACACCGGGGTAAGTGTAGATTCGGGGTAAGTGTAACCCATACACATTTTTGTGATGATGTATTGTGATACAGGCGCGATCTATTGAGCGATAGCGCTACTATGATGACTGCTACTGACAGTAGTGGAAATTCATGGAATTGACGACAGCAACTCTGACTTATAATCCGTTGATTCATGCACGTGCGTTCGCACTCGTGTAATGAGTTTTGTTGAGTTTACTTCGAATTTGCATCAATCACATAATCGGCGTGTTTCAGTCACAATTCCTGGTGAGTACTCTATTGATAAAATTATGAAATAACTGATAAGTATATTTTTGATGAAATTTAAATTGTGTTCATGCTAATGTTGTGGTTTACACTTGCCCCATGCCAAAATATATCCTGGGGTAAGTGTGACCAGTGGTAGGTTACACTTACCCCAAAAGATATTTGAATAAATGTTCTTTTGTTTCAGACTATGGTACGACATTACATCCGCAAAAAGCCTCCACCCACTTATAGTAAATATGAGTTGGAAGTGACAACACATGCTGTGAAAACAGGTGTTCTAACCTTATATAGACCATCAAAGTTATATAAAATACCAAAAGCAACTATTTTTACCCATGTCAAAGGTACAAGGGGGACGAAAAGTGAAACAGGGGGTAGGGCACCCGTTCTTCCCTTTGATGTGGAACAAAGAATTGCCGAATGTATCAAGACTGTAGAAAAATGGGGCCTGGGTCTTTCAAAGAAAGAAGTACTTCACATGGTTGGACGATTTGTTAATGAAAACAAGATTGTGACACCTTTCAAAAATAGAATTCCTGGAGACGACTACTTTGTTCGCTTCAAGAATGCATTTAATTTGAGTCAAAAAAAACCGCAGTCCGTGGAAGTTGCTCGAAAGAGGGCCATGGATCCGTTCATCATCTACAACTATTTCAATATCCTGAAACAGCATATTCAAAATCTGTCTGCATCTCAAATATACAATCTTGATGAGACCAGTTTCTGCCTAGATCCATCTCGAATAAAAGTCGTCGGAGAAAAGGGGAAAGCAGCGCATAGAACAACCAGTGGCCCTGGACGAGAAAATATAACTGTTCTTCTTGGGGAAAATGCTGCTGGCGAGAAGCTTCCACCTCTGATAGTATTTAAAGGAAAGAATATTTGGGACAGTTGGATTCCAAACGATGAGTACCCTGGAACGACGTATTCAGCAACTAAAAATGGGTGGATGGAGACCGAAACATTTCAAAAATATTTTGAGAATAACTTTTTGAAAAATATTTCTGATGAGAGGCCTGTGATATTGATTTATGATGGCCATTCTTCACATATTAGTATTTCTCTGATAGAGAAAGCAATTGCTAATGACATAATCATTATGAAACTCCCTCCCCATTCCAGTCATTTATTGCAGCCCCTGGATCTGTGTGTTTTCAAGTCGTTGAAAATGGCATGGGATGCAGAATTGACAAAATGGCAAAGAATGGCACCAAATTACCAAAATCAATGTTTGCCACTATCATATCTAAAATATGGTCTGAAGCTAGTTCCGCCTTACTCATCAAAGGATTTGAGAAAGGGGGGATATATCCCTTCAATAACGAAGTAATTTCCACTGAGAAGTTTGATCCAGAAGCGTACAGAAGGTGGTCTTTAGAAAATCGCAAAAACGATTGTCCTACCGTGGTGTCAGAGTAATCTACTGCACGTGTTCTGGAAGAGCAGATCAATTTAACATTGACTTCAACAGCAAACAAAGAAGTAGTTTCTGAGATGTCAACTAATTCAAGTCATTCACCGATACCATCCACCAGTGCAGAACAATCGTTAACATCATCACGCCCAATAAGTTTCGAGAGGCTACTTCTAGAACAACTAAAACAGACGCCGAAAACAGCTACAGAGGAAAATAATATGTACAGGGGCTGAAGTTATTACGTCTGTTGAGGCGGTTGCTAGGTTGAAGCAACAAATAAAAGAACCTAAAAAAACTGTTGCCTCAACAACTAAGAAAAAAGGCAAAGCAGTGAAAATAAAGCGAGTGTACGAAGAAGAAACAGATGAAGAAAGTTTGGAAGGAATCGAAGAAAATTCCGATAATGATTATAATCTCGATAATGAACTAGCTGAGTTCGGCGAAGAAAATGAATTTGTGACTTCCTTGGATAAAACCCCTGAAAGAATAGAAAAGGGCGACTGGATTCTTGTTAAATTTGCCACTAAAAAACTATTCCAATTTTATGTTGGGCAGGTGACAGCAGTGAAACCATGTTTGGAAGCGAAATTTGCCAGACGATCGAGATCCTTATCATCTCAATTTCATTGGCCAGATACCGCAGATGTTTCAGTTATAAACGCAGATCAAATTCATTTGTATTTACCTCCTCCAAATATTCATAAAAGGGGACATTTTAATTTCAACATCACCTTTGAGCAAAATGTATACTGAATAAATTATTTTCAATTATATATTCTGATAATGTTTTAGTTGTTCTTTAATTTACACTTGCCCTGATCAAGTTTACATGCTATTGCTATACTTCAGACACCGCATTTACACTTGCCCCAGTTTGTTGGGGAAGTGTAAACTATTGACACAAGAAAAACAATGTATAAAAGAAAATACTTCTTTTTCAAATTTTGTTTTGAATTTTTGCCTGTTGCATCTCAATATGCTTGGTAGTAGACCTCTGAAATTTCACTCATTTTTGCTGTTACAGAATAAAATAACATCCCAACAAACACAAACTATTGAAATTTTGGGTGACACTTACCCCGGTGTACCTTACTTTTTATTTGTTGATAACCCCGAAGTTTATGAGAATTTTTTTTAATACCAAAGTTTACTAATATTTTT
This sequence comes from Gonioctena quinquepunctata, assembly GCA_018342105.1. Classification (NCBI taxonomy): domain Eukaryota; kingdom Metazoa; phylum Arthropoda; class Insecta; order Coleoptera; family Chrysomelidae; genus Gonioctena; species Gonioctena quinquepunctata. The sequence goes on from JAFIRS010001710.1 coordinate 86,726, forward strand.
TTTTGTTCAATACCATTATTTCATTTCCCACCAGATCGCTATTACTATATTTTATCTTCGATGGATATCCCCGAAGATATCTTTCGAATATGAAGCCATCTTTCAGATATCTTTTGAATATCCCTGAAGGATATCTCATGGATATTCCTGAAAGATATCTTTGAAGTATATCTTATGGATATCTTTGAAAGATATGTTGTGAATATCTTTGAAATATATCTTATGGACATCTCTGGAGGATATCTTATGGATATCCTAGAAGAATACTCTATGGATGTACAGGTTGTTCCGTTTTGGACATCTATCGGATGTCCATAAGATATCTTTTGGATATAATTGGATGTCCATAGTACATCCATAAAATTCATGAAGGATGTCCAATGGATATCCATTGGATGTCCATGTGTTATCTGGGGAGGGATTGAATGGCCAGCACGATCACCTGTTCTAACGCCATTGGATTTCTTCCTATGGGGATATGTAAGGAGTATGGTATGCAAAACTAAACCATTTGATTTAGTTGACTTAAGAAGAAGAATAACGTTTGCGATTAGGTCGGTCACACCACAGATGTTCCATAACGTTAGAAGACAGTTTTATTTAAGATCAGGATGTTGCCAAGACGTTCGGGGCGAGAATTTTGAACACTTCCTACGTTGACATTCATGTTATTATTTCGTTTTTTACATCATCAGGAACTGAACTTATAATTTAATTTTTTCTTGTTATTTTTTGAAACAAATTCGAAAAAATTACATTTTTGAATAGAGAATGAAAAGACCTTTTGAATGATGTATCACATGCCCCTACTTCCCATTTAAAAATTTGGGGGTTGCAACTGTCACTCGAAGGGGGTTGAAAGTGGAAATTAAATTTTGTCATTGCAGGATTTCATTTCAAAATCTGAAATTGACGTTATTCGGGATTTTTTATAAATATGCACAACAATTGAAATAATGAATTTATTCCATTTGGCTGTTCCACACTGTATACAGTATAGCATTTCATAATGGTTACGGTGATTATTACACAAAATAAAAACGGACCCAATCGTGATCATAACACTTGGTAATCGTTCATGAATGTGATTATATCTGATGTTAGATTTGTTTTTTTCGAAAGAATTGGATAACTATTTTCTAGAAGTAATTTCAATTTGTAATGATGATAATGCAAGGAACATTTATTTTGGTGCTACACTATTTTAGCAATTATTTAAAACCAGATGCCGAATCATTTGCGACTGGAAAAATAACTTAATTTATTATCTCTCACTTTTCGGAAGGTTTACATGTTTAAAAGGCTAATAAAAAATTGAAAAACATGTCGGAAGAGCTTTTTCTAATTATCAGTTGAGAAGGTACCTTTTTATTATATATATCTGCAGCAATCTTAGGAAACTGCAACTATTTTCTTTTCGTAGTAATATCCGATTACCAGTTCGTCACATCGAATCCATATATTCCACTCACGAAGAAATTCCTTCAGTCTGAATAATTGAATTCCAGCATATAATTTCCTCTGCGTGCGAGCATCATAAACTGCGGAGTTATGCCGCAGGGTAATTCTCTAGCCCATAAAACATACAATAAGCATAAAATTTTCGTTACCAACAAAACACAAATACGTTGCCATGCTATGTGAGACTATATAATTCTATTTTGGGTGTGATGGCGAATTGGAATATTTTTCTGAGTTTATCACATGAAATCAAACAAATAGTAAGTAATTATTTGTAATACTTCTGCGTGACTCCCACAAAAATACAGCAAGTCGTAGTTATATAGCTAGTCGTGCACAGTGAAATAATTGCAACCCTGTCTGCCTATGAGTCTGCACGCACCAATGTGGATAAGGAAATTATCATGTTGGGACATACCTAGCGAATTCATGTTTTCTATGTTCTGATTTTCATATAACAAAGACACATTGACCCGTACCTCTCTTCAGCTATAATTTATCACAATAAATTAATCTGCTCCATATTCATAACCATCATACAAAAACAATGTCTTTCTTTTGTAGAATAAAAAAATGGGATTTCTCTAAATTAGAATTCCTATTTATTACATCGTTGAGTCGTGAGGGATTCTCTAGAATTTATATACTCATTTGGATGAAAAGGGAAACATTCTCAGTTGAATATTGAATAGAAAGATCTTTCTGAAAATTTAAGAATCCACGATATATTTTTTCTAAGAATTCAACAGAAAACAACTACTTCCCAGCTAAAGCCACGCTGGTCATTGAACTACATCTGATAGATATTTTGGAAGGACCCTAACTCAAAAGGAAAATCTAAAAGTAAAAATTTGCATTTTTCTTCAGATTATTATTCCAGCCTTTCTCAAAAATATGGATGGATTACCACCAGAAACCATTTGTAACATTGATGTAAGACTGGCATTGCCTTCACTAAGTCTCCAATACATTTTTGTCGATGAAAATGAATTTCACGCTTCCACGATCATCAGGAAGACAGGAAGAATTGGAAAACACATTTTCTAGAAGCAATCTCACCATTATAGTGTCTACATGTTAGGTTTACCCGAGGGGGAAACAACTACACAAAATATGTACACCATAATTGAATATCTGAAAATTAACAATATTTAAAATATAATTAAAAAAATGCACTAATGAAATATTTAAAATATATTCAGGATAATGATAGTATTTAATGTATTGAAAATGTATTTAAATAATTGAACTATACTGAAGCTATCTCAAGTACTAGAGATGTGTTGAAAATAATTAAAATATACCGAGGGTATTGAAAATACTGGAAATATACTTGGGTTTGAAATGTAATGAATATGAATGGAACATAGTGAATATAATATTTGGGGTAATTAACGTAATAAAAACGTGATGAAACTATTGAAATAAAAAAATCAACGATTTTGGTATAATTTTCCCCGTGTTTTTACAAAAGTGTATATATGTTGTGAATAAATTAAAATTAGAGTTTTCAAGTTATTGGGACATCTTTCATTCAAAAATCCTTCATTTGAGGATCAGGGCAAATAACTAAAAAATAAAAAGTACCTATTCCAAAATTAATATTCATTAATAAATAAAATAAATAGTATAATATATAAAACGGTCCAGTTAACTTATACCTACACTGAAAAAACAGTTAATTCATAGTTAACTAAAATAATTAGCAACTAATAAATTATTTATTCAAATAAGTTATAACAAATAACACGGAAAAAGCAAAATTAAAATGTTTATCTGTTAATATGACTTATTCACTTTAAATAAACCTAAAATTAATAATAACTACATTTTTGTTAATATCACCCAACAAACGATTTTATTGGGAATACATTTATAAACATATTGACCTCAAACTATTTATTTTTTACTAGTTGATCTTGGCCATATTTATATATTCCCTAATTTTTTTTTTTTTTTATTTCATCAAGGTTATGCCTTTGACTCTGCCCGTTTCCCCTTTTACCTGATATCCCGTTCTTCCGTTCGTTAGCCCATTTTCCCGAAAAAAATTAGCCAAATCGGTAAAGCCGTTCATATCATTTGGAGTACAATAAAATTGTTAGTGAGTTAAGTGAACCATCCATGCTTCAATTATTAATTGCAAGTGCCCCACGTTTTTCGTTTCAAAGCTAACAACTATTTTCATACCTATTGAAAATTCACATCACAAATTTTCCTGACAATCTCTATGGGGATATTAATCTGTATGGGGCTAGGATAAATTATTTTATACTTTTCAGTCAGTTTTATTAACGTGGTATATTAAAAAAATATCTAAATAATTATTAATTTCATTCAACTTTGTGTCGCTCATTGTCCCTATTGAATTTTCCCTTCTGGGTATCCAGATTTTTTGGCAGCATTCCTCCGTTCTATTTTCGGGTTTTTTTATGCTCGTTCCTCTTGCCTATTTTCTGGACCTTCAATTTTTCTTCATCTTTCTTTTATTTCCCTTGGTTACTGTATTTTCTCGTTGTTTTTTTCGGCTCGTTTGGTTTGTATATAATCCATGTTCAGATTTCCATCTATTTTTTGGAATTTTGCAAAATTTTCTGATTTTTCTAGAGTGCGGTTTTTTAAATTTTTCTCTTTATTTTTGGTTTTTTGTATGTCTATTTCTATTATATTATATACTTTATTATTAGCCGGTATGTTCTCAATTTCACTTTTTTGTTGATGATATCCGCTAAAGCCATTTGCATACGTGTTGTATACAACATTATTTAGCTTCCCAAAAAAACAGAACATAAATGCTACACATATTTCCTCGCCGTGCATACATTTTCAATCACCATCCATACCATAGTGTGAGGGAGTTGTACAAAAATCTAGTAAGCGATTGTTCATCAAAGACACATTTATCAAATATTTGTCAAATATTAGTATTCATTTTTCATGAAATAAACATTCCAAAAGAATATTTCAAAGAAAACGTGTGCTGTCACTACGAAATTTCAAATATTTTATAGTTCATTGCGTCTCCTGAAACGTTTTTAAGATGTTAACTATAAGTTTTCTGAATACACAAAAATAGTCCGATAAAGTGTTGCCATGACGACTTTACCGGCCTAGGTCGGTAAAGTGATATTTTTCGGACTATTTCCAGTATCTAAAGTAGGAATTTTGTGGAGCGTGCACAAAAAAATAATTGTAGACTGAACTGCATCCCAAATATTTTAAATATATTCGAGAACTGAAAAGGATATTGTAATATTTTAACTGTAATGGAATACTGAGAATGATATTTTGGTAATGAAAACAATAAGTATTTCTTGAGAATAAAATGGGGGGTTTTTAAAAAAGTAATATTTAAAGTATGAGTTGATACTGAATTACTGAAACTGATATTGAAATAATTTAAATATATTTGAAATATTTGAGAATTTTCTGTATGTACACTTATTTAAAGAGTTGTTTCGCCCTCGGGATTACCATTTCTCTACAGTCCATATGTGTAATTTTCATAAGATTATTTTGGAAGACAGATAGATGGACTACAACCTGAAAATACATCGAAAAATGTCTCATTTCTCAAGATGGTTCACTACTACTACTACCTATAAATATGTATCTATTGGATCGAATAACCATAAAAAAATTACTACTTTCCTGACTATTGCTTCGACGCAAATTCGATTACGTCCGATGGACAATCTGCAAAGTCCTTCAAGAGCTGACCTGACCGGTTTCGGGGTACTTGCCCCTCATCAGTACAGATAAGGTCAAGCAGACAATGGAATGTTATTTTGATTATCAATAGAGAAACCTGGCAGAAAATGGCAAATATCCCGAAATCTGTCTCCATGTGAGGCTTGAGTGAGGAGACTAATATTATCCAATTCCCAATAAACATTCGCAAAGTTACTTTCCACGATTATCCATTGAATGTAAACCAATGTTCGTCGAAGCATTAGCCAGGAGAGTAGTTATTTCCTGATGTATGGTCGATCCAACATACATCTTTTGTATATGTGGTAAAATCTGTTTTCGTTAAGGAGATAATTACATTTCTGGCGATTTGTATATCCAACATAATGGAGTTGAAATTCTCAATGAAATGCGTTAAATATCGATGGAACTATTAACATTTAATTTTAGAAGTTGCCATCCTGTTAGTAAAATTTTAGACTTTGCCGAACCCAATGCCCAAGAAAACATTCGTCTGACAGCTGTGACTTTTATGGTTCAGTTTGTGTATTATTTCATTTGATTATTTAGTATTGTCTGTTCGATGATTAGAAGATTTATTTTCAGGACTGATCAATTCTTTCGATAAGACCTGCGTATAATTGATATCAATATGCCCAAGAATAATCAAAACAGTCTCAACAAATGGACCATAGGCTACTTTGAAAGAGAACGTGGAAATGGAGGACCTTCCATTAACTGCTGTTAGAGACGAGAATTATATATATATATGTTGTGATAGGCTCTTTATTTATATTTATATTATGGTAGATTTATTTCAGTGATTTCTTTTTTATTTGATGATTTTAAAAATAAATACCTATCATAACAGAAATGAAACTCCGGCTATGTTGTCTTACCCTTTTTCAACACTCTTTTTACCTTATCCTAGCTCAGTCGGTACGCCTATGAAGAATGAGTCATCTCTATTCTCATGCAGGTTCAGTAGTGCCAACTTGGCGCGCTGCTTGCTGTCAATGTGCTATTTTGTGGGAAGATTATGGTTGGGTGTTCAATAGATAAACAAAGAATGCAAAAAAATCGTTAAATAGTTGTTTTCATTTAAATAAATCCTTAAAACTGACCTACTCTGCGAAATCTAACTCATCTAACTGATCTAACTGAGAACATATGAAATGGTGGAAACTTGTTTATGTGTGATAAATACTAGTTGAATAAACGTCTGAATGTTATGAAAAGTCTGTGAGCATCGAAACATAATCAAATGTTCAGAAGAAAGGACACAAGTGATCAGATAACCAATATGAGTTTCTGTACCTGATACGTTGCACTTAGCTCAGCTTTTGACATACCTTGCAATTCTTCCTTTGTGGTGTTCTCCTGTCTCTTAGAAATGTTCGTGATCACTGGAAAATACAGCTACACTGCAAAAAGCCCCCTTTTGTTCCTGGGAATGGCATGGACTGGATTTTTGTTCCGTTAATAGATGAGTGGATTTTTCTTATTCGTTTATTCTCCCATTGGTATCTGAATTAGTTGTATGACGTTTGAGGATAGTTTTACTTGTTTCTCCTCTTGTATTTTGTTGTAATTTTTCTTCCGGAATTGTTACGTGGTTTCTTTTTCTGCATCAATTTTCCATCTCCACAAGCTTGTTACCTTTCCTCTTGGCAACCCACACATTTTGTTTCTTTTCACAAATTTCAAAATTTATTGCCACTTTCTATATCAATGTTTGTTATTCCAACTTATTCTAATGATTTTATTCACAACATCTGATTCTAAACCTTATATTCTATGTAAAAATTCGGATAAAATTCATATTTGACATTTTCCTGTTTTCATAATTTTATATTTCATTATTTTCCTTACATAGTTTTTTGACATCACGCTGTTGGGTTTTCTCCTGATATGATTTACCATACAGGATGTTCCCACTTGTATACCATTTCATCTACTTGAGATCCAAAGTTTTTTCATGAATTTAAATTTCCATATTATTTTTAATGTTTGTGCAAATTGAATGTATTTTAGGTCACATACTTATGACAATAGATATACTTCAGGACTGACTTTTTGATACAAATGCATTTACTAGAGCATAGTATAAGATTCTAGAATAGTAAAAAGTATAGAAAAATTGTAAAACAAACATAGCATGAACCACGATAACTTAAATACCTAATAATAATAATGAATTAGCATTTTCATCATTTTATAAACATTTCCTAACATAACAATATATATAAGAAAAAGGAAAAATACAGGAATATATATATATATATATATATGAGAATCTGATGAATTACACATATATATATATATATATATATATATATATATATATATATATATATATATAAATGTTAGGTTACGTTGAATATTTGTAATTTTTTTATTTCAGAGGTTGGCAGATACCTTGATTTTGAGTATTTCTACTATAAGCCCTATTTCAACAAGTACAATTTCTGATGAATAAGTAATGAATCTTCCTCTTTTGACTGTATTCAGTGTAACTCATCGCGAATGTGATTCCGTAGAACAACCATGGTTGGAACTATAATTAAATTACCTTTTCGACGGTATACAACTCGACCTCTTTGCCTTTCGAAATGTTCAAGTTGTTATGCCCCCAGCGCCCTGTGTCGAGTAATTGTAATGTTTCTCTCTCAGAAAGTAGGATCGGTAATACCATTCAAAATATTTGTTGTCCCATTGTTTCATATGAAACCGTTCAAAAGTTGTCGAGATAATGGTACCATTCAGATCCGCCCTTATGCATTTCAAATGCACATTGTGAAAAAACAGATCAACGAAATGATAAGAACAATCAAATGGTTGGAAAGAGCATTGAACTATCTTTTCAACGATGTGCCACGTGACCCCCCATGCTATTTGAAATTTTGAAGTTGATGTGCCCTTCTGCGCCATCTATTGGGCAATCACAATGTCTTTTATTTCAAAAAGTAGTATCGGTGATATCATACAATATCTTTTTTTTCATTGTTCTACGTCGAACCGTTCAAAAGTTATAAGGGGGGCGACATACAAAGCCGCAAAGACACATATCATCGAAATGAAAAACAAATTTGATGTTTGTGAATTATCTTTCCAACATGCCACATGACATATAATGCGAGGTACCAAATATCACATCCCTCGCCTGATTATTCAAGGAAAGGTTGAGGGCAGAAGATGGATAGGTCGCAAAAAGCTATCGTGGCTACGAAATATTAGAAACTGGACCGGACTGAGAGTAGAAAAACTATTCCGAGTAGCGACAGATAGAGACCAATTCAACCAAATTGTCATGGAGATGGCCCACGCTTGAAGACATGCACGGCACCGAAAGAAAAAGAGTGCTCCTCCGCGCTATGTACCATGCAATCACAATGTCTTTCTTTCAAAAAAGTACTATCGGTGGTATAATACAATACTTTTTTTTTCATTGTTCTACGTCGAACCGTTCAAAAGTTAACAGGGGAAGAGGACTATCAGAAGCCGTACTGTATAGTGCATTTGCCTTATAAGTCAGACCTTTACCAACCTGAGATGAGTTCTCAAGACAGCTCCATCTACTATGATGTGTAGCAGCGTGAGGTTGAGTATGAACTCTACTGTTGCTGTTGCAGTCGATGTTGCGGCTAGCTTGATCCTACCATGCTCTGTAGGTAATCATTGGTCTCACAATCATGATATAACGCCAACACAGTATTGATGGGTTCTAGCCCCATGTGTTCCCGCAATGAATTTGCATACCATCAGTGGGGGAATTACTGGAGACCTTATTGACGTTTCGGATCTAAAGTAGTTCAGAGTCTAGGATAAGTCCTAGATACTTTTCGTCTTGTTTCCATTCTGCTTCTTCTCCGCCAAGCCTTAAATGTTGGAGCTACGTTCTTCTAGTGAAGGGTACCATTGTGGTTTCAAATGATTTCCACCCCCACTGGGTGGTACCATTCCTCAGTGATTACGAGCTCTCCGTTTATGAGAACACAAAGGGTTCCTTCGAATTTGACTTTAGCCGTGATGACAATGTCATCGACGTTGCATATCTCAAGTCCACCATTCCTCCTGTCCCTTCGATTCAGGATTAACTTCCTTCACATAGATTTCTCTGTACTTTTGTGGATTCTGTTAATTACGCTCTTTTTTTATACACAGTGTTGACGTACTTGAAGATGCAGGTTGATACTGGTCTTTTACCGTCACAAAATTTTCCTCGCAAATGAAAGGAATTACATGATATTTCATCGACATGGATGTGGTTGCGTTCGTCAGACTGGTTTTTTGTGACACACAACTCGATTCCTTTAATTCTCCTTGACTTCTTATATGAAGTCGATTATTGAGACCCTGGCAGTTCCAATGACCCGGCCTCTGGCATGCACTGAACGCATCAGTGATCGCAAGCTCCCGAAGGGCACTCGTGCGGACGGATACCAGATTCAGTTTTTCTGAATTCGAGCAGAGAAACTATTACTTGGGGAAAACTTGTCGCATTTGTCTCTGACAGGGATATATGTAAGAAACAGAATTAATTTCCTGTGTGAATCTTGGCTTGGGTGGAGAGAAACAATATATATATATATATGGCCGGGATATTCATCGTAACAAGTGTGACATGTGACATTATCCCATGAACTCACGTACGTTATTCGAACGTTTCATCAACATATAATTAGCTGAAAGTCAGTTTAAAAACAGGTATTCAACATTTTGTTTTACGTTACCTCTTCATCATTCAAAGTAAGCCTTTTTCAACGTCGTTTTCATTGATATTCCTAGATCAAAATCTGAATGTACTCATTTTGTTTAAATCGCAACACACACGATTGGATTTCCACAGAATTTTATTAAATTCACAAAATATTTCGCTGGCACAGTAACTTCTTCAGGTTAATGTACAATAAACTAAATATACAATGGCCATCGGTTTTATACCTACTACTAAGGTCATTATCGGTAATTACCTCTAACGAGATAAGTACCGACAATAATCTCCCAAAACATGAAACATATCCTCAATTATAAAATTTACAAAGCGTTTAATATAAGGAAACAGATTCAAAAGTGGCGAATTATTCGAATCAAGTTGGTCGTTGAGCAATAAGTTATAATTTTTCAACCTATTAATTTCTAACGTTTCCAACTAATTCAGTTTAATACCTTTATTTTCAACGTGTAAAATTCCGAAATCATCATTGAAACAATGGTTTTCCTCTAAGAGGCGATTGGAACATGTTGAATTTGTTTCATTTTTTACATAACTTATATGATGTTCATGGATCCTATCTTTAAATATTCTACCAGTCTATCCAATATATACCTTAGGGCAAGTTCCACACTTCATTCTATATACTCCCGATTTTTCGGCTTTCGAAATTCTATCTCTATTATTTTTAATGAATCTACCAAAAGTATTATTTGTTCTATATGCAATTTTCAGATCTTGTTTATTAATCATTGAAAATTTCAACCAAAATTTAGTTTACAAAATTCATACGATTTGATTAATAAATTGAAAGATGTTACTCTTCCTGAAAATGCAAAACTAATTTCTCTCGATGTCAGAATCTATTCCCAAGTATACGTCCGCATGAAACTATCATTCTAGTCAGAGAGTTATTAGACGAGAACCATGTAAATCCAGTCACCAAACAAGAAATAATAGATCTTTTAACAATTTGTTTGAAACAAAATTATTTTCAATTCGACAACAATATTGAGTTTTCTTCAAAAGGAATCATTGAGATGAAACCCTTTAGATCCTTTACTTGCCGAAATGTTGTTTGGATAACCTAGAGAAATCGATTCATGAACATCCACTGATGAAAAATTGTTTGTAATGGTATCGATTTGTGGATGACATTTTGGTATGTTTCATTGGTACCAACAGACAATTGGATACCTTTCATAAATATATCAACAAAATTCACAAAAACATAAAATTCACTATCGAAATAGAATCAGAAAACTCAATCAATTTTTTGGACTTGACAATAACTAAACTAAACAAAAAACATGAATTTTCAATTTACCACAAACCCTCCCACACGGATATTACTGGAAACTTCAAAACAGAAAATTACTTTCGATAGAGAAAGACGAAATCATCCGCTGACGAGGACGATATTTGAGGGCAGTAAGACGAAACTTGGTTAAATGAAGGATATACCTTTGGTAAAAAATATGGCAGTTTAAAAATATAAGATGCGCGAGGCTAGGTTTCATGGAAGGATGGTCCAATGGAATGAAATCACCTTCGGGAAAAGGTAGAAGATTAATAATTACTCACAGTGGTAGCCAACATGGATTTGTCTATGATGGCGGCTTACTAGCATTTCAATCAAAACGGACTGGAGACTATCACGAAGACATAAACGCTGATGTTTTCGAAGAAAACTTCCAGCAAATGCTAGATCTTATTCCTCCTGGATCTGTTATCGTCATGGATAATGCCTATCCATTACATCATTCTTTGGCTTACTTTAATTAAGAAGCCATTTCACAAAGATATGCTGAAAACGGAGCTACTGGAGATTGTAAAAATGAATAAACCTCTTTGTACAAAATTTGTTGTCGACGAAATCGCTTCAAACAGAATCAACGGTACCTCGTCTTCCGCCATATCACTGTGAATTAAACCCCATAGAATTGGTGTGGGCGCAAGTAAAAGGGTTTGCAGCAAGGCATGAGTTTCTTCCAAATACTGACGTGCAACTAAGCTGAAGTGCGCTGAGACACTATCATACATGAACCAAATTCGATATATTTCTTTAGTGCGACTGCCTCTGGTAGTCCGGGTAGTATTTACTCAATAAAATGTATGTAGGTTCTTTTTAGTCTATAATCACTTATGGCCTGAATGGAAATTCAATTTCGGGAAAAATAAGCTTCAGCAGTAAACAACACTTGGGATAAAACAGTTGGAATTCTTATCAACTTATTTCGTATCCAAGTCCATGAAGCTACTATCTTTGGACAATCCCTAGGGAAAAAAGCTTGCACACATTGTATGTGTTATGGATGAAATTTGTCTTTTGGGTATATGGCGTTCAACGCTGCCCCTTATATTTTTGTGTGCACTTAGTTCCAGGATTCTTTTGGAATTCATTTATTACTGTTCTCAATCTTCCAATGAGTTGTACAGACCTCTGAAATATGAATGTGAGTGTTGATAATAATTTGTGTAAAGGATACATGACTTTGAGGAAATTTTTCTGGATACATTCGTCTTGTTACTCTATTATGCCTACCATTTCGAAAATTGTGTATTCGGCTATTTTATTCCAAAAATCAATCTGCTACTTGTATTTTCGAAAATCTTCAAATATGGCACCTAATAAACAAATTTCAACGAATGTGACTTTGGTGTTATTAAAATTATAAATTAATACAAAGGTCCACTTTGATACTTTTATAGGAAACGTTCTTATACTTGGTTTCAACTGCAGAATATAACATAGAATTATTTAAAAAAAAGTGTACTAGTTTGATAATAGTAAACTTTGTGAAACTTCCTTTTGTTGCTAGAAATGAAGTAGTTTTTTCAGTAATGAACTGAAAAATTCAAACCTGGAACGACGAACACCACTGATAAAAAATACAAATCAATTCCATCCAATACTTATTTGAAATAAAATTGAATGATTGAGGGGTACGCAACATTACTTTTTCTCCACACTAGCATGTTATACAATACTGAAGATTTTTTTTTTCAAATAACTCGTACCAGTAAATGGAGAAACTTTGAAGAAATGAGAGGTGAAAACACAAAGCATTACCCAAGATATTTTTCTCAGTGTCAAGACAACCGATTTGGGGGGTTAAACTCATGACATTAACAAAAATAAAATGTATCGTTGAAAATTCCCGAGTTTTAATTGATTGTCTTTGAAACTCCATTCAAAATAAAAAATCCTCAAAAAACTATTTTACATCACTCCATGTTCCGAGAACCAAGAAATTCTAGACAATTGTTAATATGAAGTTTATGCAATGAAATCATCCATATACCTCTTGTAGTTTGTATTCAATTAATGCCCTGTGTAGTTATATGCCGAATAAACAAATTATTCAATTGGTATCTTCCTGATTTGTGACCTTTGGCTGCAGGTAGAATCGAAGGAAATATAAATATATATTTTTATGGTAGATACCACCCTGTCAATCATGTCAAAAATATTTTTTTCTTCGACCTCTACAAAAAATGACATTTTACGTACTAATTTGCGAATGAAAAATCGTAAATTTTTGAAGGCAAGTATTTTTTGTCCGCAGACACTTTTCGTCCGCAAACTCTTTTCGTCCGCTGTGGTCACTATGATACATACAGCATGGTGCGAGAGCGGCGATTGAGTCATTTTCGTTAATCCACCATTTAAGAAAAACATAGGCGCCTGTGGCAATAACCTCATTTGCTGTTGTCAAATTGATTATTGACGAAATCCGCTAGATTTTACGTGTGAATAAGCCCGTGGTGTGAATATTAGTGTTCATAATAATCAAGAATGGATAGTGATAGCGATATGGATATAAGTAACACTCCTCCGGAGCTGCGGGAATTGGCAACTACGGCCACGTTGGATTTACTCCCCCAGAAATCACGAATTTTATACGGAAAACAATACAACACATCCAAGAACTGGCGTCAGGAACATAATGTCGGGAATCTCTCAGAAAATGTCCTTCTGGCCTATTTTTCTAGTAAAGCTGGCAATAATTATAAGTCATCAATATCAATATGGTCAATATACTCTATGCCAAAATCCACATTAGCGAATAAGGAGAACGTTAACGTATCCAAATTTCCGGAACTTATTGCATTTTTGAAAAAACAAAGCGTATTTATTGTTATATTATGACAGCTCTGTTTAACTCTTGGAATTGCTGGGGCTTGTCGAAGAGACGAACTAGCATTTTTGAAAAAACAAAGCGTATTCATTGTTATATTATGACAGCTCTGTTTAACTCTTGGAATTGCTGGGGCTTGTCGAAGAGACGAACTACGTGAAATAACGACCAAAGATATTGTTGATCAAGGCGACATGCTTGTAATAACCATTCCAGACTCAAAAAATCGAAGATACCTAGCTTGATCGCAAAATACTTAAAAATGCCAAACGAACTAGAGTACACCGGGCATTGTTATCGGCGCACTTCTGCAACATTTTTGGTCAATACCGACGCAGATTTTCTGTCATTGAAACAGCACGGAGGATGGAAATCCTCAACAGTGGCCGAGGATACATTGATGATTCCATTCCCGATAAAATCAATGTTTCAAAAAGCATTTTAACAGAGAGAAGTTTTGGAAATAGTGCTGCTGGAGCACCTGCACCTGAAGTTGCATCAACAAGTACCCATAATCAAAACTTGTCTCTTGCATCTTCTTCGACAGCAGGAATTGATATCAATAATTGCACAAACTGTATGTTCAATATTCATCTTCGAGATTGATTTAATTTTGTATTATTATTAAAATAGAGAGTTCCACTTCCAATCAGAATTTTGTTTGAATTCATTAGAATTATGATCGAGTCTGCAGTTCGAAGAGTGAGACGTAGTCGTGGCCATCAAACAAGTGAGTGTTTACTTTCATAAAGGTATGTAGAGGTCGACGAAAAAATTTTATATGCACCTCGGCGAAAAACAGTCTATTGTCTCGCCTGCTTGCTAGCCTCGCTGCTCCTCGGCTATCAATTTGCTCGATATAATAGACAGTTTTTCGTCCTTGGTACATAAATAACTATTATACACCTATTTCATAAAAAATTCTAATTGTACTAGATTGTGTCTAGTTTCTTATGTCCTTTTATAGAACTCTGGCTCTTTCCAGGGAGTTCCAGCCTGTGAATTTTCAGTTTCTTATTAGTGTATGATGGAGTTCTTGTAAAAAAAAGAAATGGCATAGAAATTCGATGTGTTGAAAAGTGTCGTTAAGAAAGAAAATCTGAGGAGTTGAACAGAAATTAAGTTGCATATAATTTCTGAATTTAATGATTCTATTATCATTGTTCATTGTATGATACGTGATTATATGCGACATTCATGATGACGAATGTTCTCAATATTACCTCCACCAAGTCTTGTTTCGAGAACCAAGCCGGTTAGGACATATGCTTCTATGAAATTTTTGTTATAATTTCATACAAGGGATCACCCCTTGGAGTTTGTGCATATTGATATTATTTTCCTAATGGAAAGTAAATGTTTCCAAAGATTCTAAAAAAAAAAAAAACAAATGGAGCATATTTACTAGCACTTGATTTCCTTTTCTCACTGTTGCCCTTTGAGAATATAGTTAGCGAAAAGATTTAAAAATATCTGTGCACTGTTTCGTACCTGATTCCAAAAGCATCTCACTTGACAACTTACCTGAAAAAAAAAATTAAAAATTAGTAAGGTTGGGTCTTGAAACTAGATATTAATTTCTCTCTAACCATTCTAATTCTATTATTTTCATGATATCTGAAGTTATTCGAATATTTATATTTCATTAACTAAGCTGGGAATACCATGAATTTTCAATTCTGATCGTTCGACGAAAGGAAATATCACTCCATTAACAACTCCACATTTACTAGCTTATGTTGTTTATGAATGTCAGATATACTTACTAATACATTAGAAGTTAGAATTGGAAAATATATTTTTTTTCTGTGTCTATACAAATGTCTCCAGCTTACTGTCATGCATATGAGTGAATCATAAATAAAATAGTGAAATCGACCAATATCATATTTTATTGTACACAAGGACATTCATGTTTTGGGATATAAAAAAAAACGTTAAAGGGAAATACATTTCACATGTCAACTTTTATTTTATTCATTGAATTTCCACATAACAGAATTTCATCATAAATTCTTCTACTACTCTGTTTTTTATTACTTACTCCGAGTGATCGGGAGGGGTGTGTACATTTTTTACCCACAACACAAGGAGATTATAGCGAGATATGTAGGGGGCGATGCAATGCAAGTTTCTCGTGGTCCATGGATCGACTGGAATTGAGATTTCCTGAATTTTGGAGACGAGCGGAAATTAACTAATAATTTTTGGAACGAGAGGATCAATTCAGATGCATTTTGTCAATGATTGGTAGTGGTTGTACGAAAAATGCGGATGTTCCATTGAACAAAGTTGGCCCTGGAAAGATAACTTGAATCATATCAGGTGACTAACGGCCACGACAGTTATCAGGAGAGGTTTTGTAAACAAATTGTTCATAATTATAAAGAAATTATGAAATTGTACCCCCAAATAAAATTTTCTCTTGGAGAGATGATTTTTTCTACATTATCCTGTGATATTATGATTGCACTATTTATTCGCATCAAAATCTTCGAAAACATGCCAATTGAAAGTTATAAGCTGGTTTCCTTGTATATATTTGAAATGATGTCATATTTCATGTCGTGAAATTGACGTATTTCAATATAGGTCATAATGACGTCCCTGCGAAGTCAACTATTTGTCATTCGAAAATTGAACACAAAGAGAGTCCGTTACTGGGAATTGTTCCAGGATCCATGATTACAGAAATCTGGACCCCTTCCTTGAGCAATTCGCGAACATTGATTTAGGGCCACTTCTATAGTATCGGTTCAAGCAGAGCTCACGGGTTCAAATTTCAAATTTCAGTTGTACAGAGCTAGTTCAAGGCAAAGCTTAGTTCACTAGCTGTCATTTGGTAAATTCAACTAAGATGCCTAGAAACCCTGGTGTATTCATTGATTCGATTTTGTTCAGAATTTTTGGGGGACAACAAATAAAAAACGTTAAATTCTGCTTAGAACTCCATTAGTAGATGGCGCGGTTGTTGTTTGTGTCACGCCAAATGTCAAACTTCAAACCTATGAAATTTCATTTTTCTGTCCACATTACTGCCTATTTCCATGCATAAAATTGTGTATTGATCGTTTATAAAGATTATAGTTCTACGAACAAGATCCCGCTCAGAACAGTTGGCGTGAAAATGAGATGAAATCCTCGAAGCTTACTACAATGTGTACATCTGTCTGTGAAAAATCAGATTTTTCTTGAAGTTTACCTGGCGATTTTTCCAAAGTGATTTCTTCTCAATTGGTCTTTTTGGGATCATGGAAACTTCCACGAAGGAATAAGGAAAGGTAGGAGAGTGGACTGATGTCTCTAGATGATGAATTAACTTGAAAATTGAGGGGGTTGGAAAATGTCTCCGATGACATTGTTCCATTAAACTTTCCGATACAAACTATTACCAAGCCATTCACTGCCCATCTCTGCCCAACTATTACCTCTCTAAGAACCTTCTGACATTAACAAAATCAGAGAATTCATTGTAGATATCATAAAATCTGTTGATGAAGTTGAGAAATCGATGAATCCTGGTGTGCGACACTCTAGGCTGCTTCCAGCTATCTTAGAATGCCTTCTCCGGAGAAGGTGAGCCCTACTAACAAAGGTGAGGGGAGAAAACAATAATCTGAATGCTTCTCTTTTATTTTTCAGTAACACCCCGCATGAGATAATCGGAGAAGGAGGGCGATCTAAACCAAGCAGTTGTTCGGAAGAACATGACCCACTCCCAAGATCGATAAGGCATGACTATGATTAGGATAATTACCACTTTTCAATAAACACATAAATTCCACAAGTGAGCGTGGAATTTTCATTCTATGAAGATATCTTGATTTTGGCTAGTGAATTCCGAACCGTCACAAAGGGTGCCATGGCTCTTTGGAAGAAAATATCCACTATATTTAGAATTTTCCAATACTTTTAGTCAGAAGATTGTTATCTCATGGGAACATTTTTATACAAAATAAATATAGTATAAAAAATAAATATTTGACTCGCTATTTACTAGATACATCACAATCACAAGTTGAAAAAAATTATTACAATGGGCAAAGGTAGTTCAGAAAAGATTCAAATTAATTTATACATATAAGAGTCATTTTACTAGAAGTGGAGTAATATTAGATTTTAG
Source organism: Gonioctena quinquepunctata (assembly GCA_018342105.1). Classification (NCBI taxonomy): domain Eukaryota; kingdom Metazoa; phylum Arthropoda; class Insecta; order Coleoptera; family Chrysomelidae; genus Gonioctena; species Gonioctena quinquepunctata. The sequence goes on from JAFIRS010001710.1 coordinate 104,856, forward strand.
CTTCAGAAAGTTAGGAGACTGCGGTAACTTTTTACTGTACATTAGCGATCATGTGAGGAACAACATATAAAAAGTTACCAACCATAAAATGTGTGCTTAATTTATTATTTAACAAATGATTTGCAAAATTACATTGTTTATTAAATATCTTGAAAAATATATAATTTTTTTGAAAACCTGATACCGCCATTCGAAAGAATGGAAGATTTCACATAAAAAAGGTTTATAATTTTTTTTTCAATGAAAACTAAGCTGCAGATTTTTTTTTCCAACGTACGAAAACGTGAGGTTGCGACATTGAAGTGCATCTCTTGAGGAGCACGTAGCCACGATGATAAAATTAGGCTTACAGAAATTCAAATGAAAGAAGGAAGAAGTAGCTAACGAGATGTTTTGTTTTTGAATGTGAAAAAAAATTAATAGGAATAGTACATATATGAAGTTACGTCAAAGTAGAATTTTCTATAAAATCAATTGAAAGATCTGCCATTCTTTGAATTTTCAAGATGAACATATGAAATTTGTAGAGTTCAGTCCCAAAATGACACTCGAGAAGGTGTGCAAATAAAAAAAAAATCATAAAATTTTATTCCAAAAAATACAGTTGCCAAAATATTGAATAATTAAAAAAAATGACAAATTTGAATTTTTAGCCCATGCTTCAACAAATCTAGTTCAAAATGTGATATCGAAACTCATATATGGGATATAACGAAATTTGTTGAGTGGAGGCCACATTTTTCAACCGAATGAAACAAAAATACTTCTCATGAATCCCTCGGCTAATTTAGAAAATGGTCCAATAGTCTCAAAATGGAAGCTGTTGAAAGATTTAAATACATTCGCAATATTTCATTTTCATACCCAATATCGGCAAACTATAAGTCGTTTGATAGAGCTTCATTAGCTCCACAACTGTTACCCGAAAATGTACACATAAGTAAAAAAATCTGTAAATTATCATTCATGAAATCTACCTTTACGACTGGCCACGCCATCGTTTTTCAATGTCATATTCTTGTTCAGCGACCTCAAAAACCCCTATGGCATCAATTTGGGTAAAATTTGCCGAGCAAATTGTTTTTCATTGTTTTAACAATTAATAAACAATATCAGCGCATAAATATAAGATAATAACTTTTTCCTGCAAGTCATTTCTAAATTATATCAGAAGGTTTGAGGAATATCCATGCAAAATAATGCAGGACTCCAAAATACTGCATGATTTTAAGCTATTTTTACTCCGCTATATGTAGGTAATTTGAGTTCTTTCGATAAGATAGTCGTATTGTCTGCCAAAATAGTGAACACCTCTCAATTTGCCCAAAAGCTGAGAGGTTTTTTCACTCAGATAGGATTCGAACCAATTGAAGCTTCGTCCTCTGAAGCTGTAGAGATGAAGCTTAGGTAACAGTCAAAAGCTTTAGATACGTCGCAAAACTATTCCTTCAGACTAGAATAAAGATTCTACAGAAAGCGAAAGCGATTGCATCTCCCGTACTTTCATTAGTTTCAAAGCTAAATAAGTAATTGTATGTAATTTACAGCACTTCATGAAATCATTATCTGCTCCATCATAAGATTTGTATCATGAGCAAACGTCCTTTGTAATTGTGGATCCATTATGTATGACGAATTTCTCAAAATATTTTCCTTGTTGAAATTACTAGCACATACATATTTATATATTCCGATATCATCACTTATGGGAAGGATGTTCCCGTCTATTGTATATTCATAATTAACAATCTACTTATATTCCAAAATAAATGTGGACAATAATGATAAACAATGGAATACACATACTGGTTGTCAATGAGATAAAATCGAATGTAGTGATCACCATAAAAATATATATAACATGTAAATGTTCCAATCGAAGGAATCTCGGAATCAATTTTTTGACTGATTATGACAATATAGTCTCATAATATATTTAATTCTATCCAAAAACATAATTATTTTAATTATCTTGTAAATACGAAAATACCCGAAGCGTTTTCTCATTCTACATTCTATTTTTAATTCATCGCAAAAAGCATAAAAACCATGACATAGGATTTGTTACTCAACGATGAATTCTATGTAAAAAGTTTAAATAAAGTTTTTCTGATCATTTGCTGTTTCCTGAATAAAGGACAAAGAATTGGCCGTCCTCAAAATAGAATAACAAGGTGCCACACAAGACAACAACAAAAAAGTAAATTTTTTCCCTGATAATAATGTAAATTGAACAGAGGAGGATTTTCCAACACTCCACATAAACTTAAGGGAAATTCTGGTATTCCTTTCATTCATCAATCTGTCCAAATTTATTTTGAAAAAGAAGTATTTAAAAAAGTTTTTGTGGAGTAGACTTCTATGCATTAATTCATGTCATTTGCTGAAAATTATACAAAACATGTAAGTTCTTTCTTGAGACACGTCTGAATATCTTGAACAGAGAAAATATCATAAAATTCAACTTCTTAAGCAAAGCGGGATTATCCAAATTGATTGTTGATACGGCTGAGTCGAGTTGAGTCTTGCCGCTTGGTGTTACCTATGTATTTTGCCCCATGAACACGAATTCGAAGTCAGAACGCGTCGTTCTCGAATACTTTCGGAAGTTCAAAGATCAAGAAAATACCCTTTTCCGCCTTTTTCAGCATAAGAAACGCTCAAAACACATCTCAATTATATTTAATGAAATCTGTTAGGCCTTTTCCAATATCGACATTTTGAACAAGCACCGACTTTGAATTTGTGTTCATGGGACAGGAACAGAAATACATAAGTACCAACTCGGTGGAGCCGCATCAATAGAAAATTAACCATACAAAATGAATTGGTACGGTTCATAATTAGAATTATTTCGGAACACCTCTCGGAAATTCTATATAACACTGACATAAGTACATGGAATAGTTTGTTCTGAAATATGTTACATCGATCGATCAACCTCAAAATATTTCACAATGAATTGACATAACCTTGGAGGCGACAAAAGCAGAATCACAGAACGGATCAGATACACAAATCTCAAAAACACCCTGTGTGGTCTATAATTGAAGTTTACTGATTTATGACAAGAAACGACGTCGGCGCCATCTGAAACTCTAGATAACATCCTTTATCAAGTGGGCTGGTGTCCCCCAGTTTGTCCCAATATTTCACAGGTATAAGTGAATACACCATAGTTTTTAGACATCTAAGCCGTCGAATTTGGGCGCTTAAACCAAGTTCTGACGTAAAATAACGTCAACTTTTGTAATATTTTTGTCCTAAACGTTGTGGTTTCAGTATTAAATGATTGCATTGCTACATAAAGATAATGGCTCAGCAACTACCTGAAAATCTTGTGGAACTAACAGATGTTGAAACTTTGTTGAAGCAGTAGAACTATTAATAAACGCTAAAAGACATCCAAAGAAATGTAGAGATAGAATGGATCATTTTCTAGAATGGAATGATGAACAATTGGTGCAAAGATTCCAGCTTTCCAGGAAGGGTGTTCGCTTTGTTATAAACCAGGTTGAAGCACAAATATCGTCTCCAACAGATTGGTGAGTGCCTTCAGTTCCCTTCGTTGACATTTGTAACCTAGTAATCAATATATTTTTAGGAATCACGCTGTAACTACTTAACAAATGATGCTAGTAACTTTGAGATATTTTGCATCTGAAAACTATCTCCAGACAGTTGGGGATTTTGTTGGTCTAGAGAAAGGAACAGCAAGTCGTGTTGTTTGGAAGGTAAACAGAGTTTTAGCAGGGCAGTAAATTCGAATGCCTGAAACACAACCTGAACTTAGAAGTACCTTTCAAAAGTTTGATTGTGTGGTACGATATCCCAAATGTATTGGAGCCATCGACTGCACACATTTCAAAATTATATCACCTGGAGGAAATAATGCAGAAATATTCAGGAATAGAAGGATTATTTTCCTTTAATAACAAATGTGACTCTAACGGCATGTTTCAAGTTGTGGTGTGCCGTTGGCCTGGGTCAACCCATGACTCGAAAATATTTACCAATCAAAACATCAGAGCTAGATTTGAACGAGGAGACTTCGAAGAATACATTCTAGTTGGTGATAGTGGCTATGCAAATTAAAATTACCTGGTAATCCTGTGACAAGGCAAGAACAACTAGGAATTGCATTAAAAGACAATTTGGACAATGTAAAAGAAGGTTTCCTATACTTGCTCTTGGAATAAGACTGAAAGTGGAAAAGGCAGAGGCTGTTGTGACTGCCACAGTAGTTTTGGAGAATATTGCTAAACTCTTGAATGGGCCAGATCCTCCAAACGATGAAGAACTTTGTTGGCAACGTAAAAATTCAACCATATGTGTATTTTCACAACATACCCAATGTCAATTATGCTGTGAGACATCAGTTAATAAGTTACTTTAATGAACTCTGATTACGAATTCATCTTCAAGAGTAATAATCAGCTCCTATCTAATATTTATTTGTCTAAATTTTTCAAACCCAAAATGATTAAAACAGAGTGAAAAATATAATTTTTATTTTATTAAATAGAACAGGCAACTTGTTAGTAATGAGAAGAATTAGTAATAAACCTGTACGAAGTCTTTCTATTTATAAAAAAATATACGTATTCATTATCAAGTTTTGTTGTGTTTTTTAGTTTCTGCAACATAACATGTTTTTCCATTAATAAAATTTCTTTTTTTAATTCATTACGCTCGATTGAACCTTCAATTGTTGTCTGTCAGAGAGGCGTCAGAAAACAGACTTTATTACTGTTTAGAGAAAAATGGACAATATTTTGAATAGTTTATAAGACAGGCGTAAGTAAATGTCATGTTTGAAATTTCTTTCTCGCCAATTATGCATCTCAGTGCAGGCAAGTTCTAATTACTCCTGTATGTTTAGAACGCTATTTTTCGGAACCTGCTAATCAAAAAATAATAATTCAGGGTACCATTGGGAAAAGAATTAAACGCCCTTCAAAATAATGTGCCACTTGACCCCCCTTCCCATTTAAGTTTCTAAGGGTAACATATACTCCTCCTGAGGGGTTGAACCACGAGGGCTACTAATATTTATTAAAAGTGTCCCCCTTGAAAATAAAATTGACCTGTTCTTTCCATTCCTTATATTACTTACTGCAAGGAAGATATTAAGTGTGGGAGGTTTTAAAATGGACACCCTGTATAAGTAATTAAAAAAAAATTGGGAAATTCAAATAAATAAATGTTTGCGGTGATTTCAACCCTTTTTTTCGAGAAAATGAGTTGCGGCATATTTTTGGAATATTATGGAAGAGCTATCGATATTTTTAGGACAATATTTTCAGCAACTTAAAAAAACGAACAAATTTCGTTCGAGAAAATAACCTCCGATTCGGGAAAATCCGTGAAAAATATTATATATCAAATTTCTATTGGATTAGATGCGAATTCCTGCAACGGGAGGACAGCCTCAGGCATGCATATGATTTGTTTAATTTTTATGTTTATACGTTATTCTATTTTTTGGCGATTATAACAATACTCTCCTAGAATCGCTACTAAGTCAGAACAGTTCTGGCATTATAATATACATTTCCAGTTGCCATATATACGGTGATGTATTAGGAAGCTGTGCAAAAATAAAAAAATCGATTGTTCATCAAATACTTGAGTTATTGTCGTTTATTGTTCCTCAAAGGAGTCCAAAGAATATGCCGATGAAATCGTATGCTATAACCTAAAAATGTATGCTACTTTAAATTATATACGTTCATTTCGTATCCTGAAACATCTTTGGCAAATTATTCAAAACTTTTTTGAATGAACAAAATGAACCTGCAAAAGTGTTGCCATGAAGAATTTTAATAGTTGACTAAAACCATTATACGAATATCGATAATAAGGATAGCCTATGTGAAGTCAAAACGAATTAACGTCGATGTTCAAAAAGGGGTCCTTATAAATCAATTCGTATGCGCCAAGAGAAAACCTTTAATTTAATAAAAACCGCGATTTTCTTCGACCATCTCGTTCTACTAGACTTTGTTCCACGTGATGAATGATTGGTATATGATAAGCTTATTTCATTTGTTGCAAAATTCCACAATGGCAACATAACCACAAAATTGTGCATTGGATTTTCACTGAAAGTGGAATTAACTTAATTTAAAAGTGGTATATGAAATTTACTCTCTTTCAATTGTTATTTTGAAATGAATGAATTGCTTATGATTGAAGAAATTGATTTAATGATGGTTGTCTGGTCAAAATGTCAAATAAATAACCTAACCTAAAATATTTATGTCATGTGTCATCGAATTCAAAAGTTGCAGATGCTCAGTAGTTTTTGGGTAACCGAATGAAAACGGACGGACTGATTTTCTTGACTTCACTATGTTCACATTGAGTCTTAAAGAGCGTTAACAATATTGTTTGTTAATAAATATATGACCTAATTTCAGTTTCCAAAGTTCCGGTATTAATAGTTTGTAGCTTACTGAATTCATTTTTTCCCAAATCATGATTCTTTAATGCTCATGGTATTGGAAAAAATGATCTATATTTTTTTAAATAATATCTTTAATGAAGACACATTATATTTCATGTGAGTTCTAGACCAATTAAATACCTGAGCAAAAAATTGATTGATAATTTCCGTCGGGCCCTAACACCCTAATGAATGGATTTCAGGTTCTCAATTATCCACTTCAACTGATTTAGTACCAAAGTACGAGTAGTTATATAACAATTTCATTTCCAATATAACTTTTTCACTTTCCTTTTCGCCACTTTTTCTTTCAATTTACTAATTGTAAAAATGATTTACGACTAGTGGCAAAGCAGTTTTTCCGAGTGTTCCCACTTTCCGATCACGTAATTCAATTGTTATTGGTTTCGAGGGTGGGGTTGCATTTTATAGGACTCCTGATTTCTGCATTCTGTATTGATGGCGCACAGGAGCGTATTCAGGTTGCCATTGTGAGGTTAGAGGGTCTCTGGGAATCAGAATATAGGTATGATTAGAAAATAACTGAGGACGAATGAATACTCTTATGAAATAACATTTGTGTTTTTTCAAATGGGAATTTTGAAACAGACATCAGAGAGTATCTGAAAATACAAAATTAAATAGGAAATAATTTCTGAATGGTGAAAAATATTGTAATCTTTGAATTTTATCATAGCACTATAGATAGATAGATTGAAAAATTTGGGTGTTGTAACTATCACTCGAACGGGGGTTGAAGTAGGGATGAAATTTTGTCATTGCAGGATGTCATTTCAAAATCTGAAATTGACGTATTTCGGGATTTTTTATAAATATGCAAAAATTGAAATGATGAATTTATTCCATTTGGCTGTTTCAAACTATATATATATATATATATATATATATATATATATATATATATATATATATATATGTATATAAGAAGGGTAGTCTCGTGACTGGACTAGTTGAAAATAACTATGAATTTGAAATAAACTTTGTAGAAAGGATATTCCTTGAGTTGAGTCAATTTTGCAATGAGAAAGAAAACTCTTATTTAGTCAAGCTTTGAAAATGTTTATTTTCATTATCAAGACAGTAGGTGAGTTAAGTGAGACGATCTAATACATTTTGTGATTGAGGTGTTTCAAATCATATCACTATGAAACACTACTAGTAATATATATGAAAATTAAACAATTGCAAACGCACATATTGTTTAAGAAACTTAATTTAAACAATTTAAAATTTGACGAGTACAAAAATTACCACATGGTTAAAGCATGACTGAAAAAGAAAAATGTTTGTACTTGTCAAATTTTAAATTGTTTAAATTAAGTTTCTTAAACAATATGTGCATTTGCAATTGTTTAATTTTTATATATATTACTAGTAGTGTTTCATAGTGATATGATTTTGAAAACAACCTCAATCACAAAATGGTGATTAGATCGCTGTCTTCACTTAACCTCACCTTACTGTCTTGATAATGAAAATAAACATTTTCAAAAGCTTGACTAAATGAGAAAGAGTTTTTCTTTTCTCATTGGCCATTAAATTTGACTGCAACCTCAAGGAATATCCTTTCTACAAAGTTTATTTCAAATTCATAGTTATATGTATATATATATATATATATATATATATATATATATATATATATATATATTTCTTAATTTCTTGACCACATATGTTTATATTCTTTATTATCTCGGAATAAGGGCCTTAGCCAGCCTATATTTTTTTTATTTCATTCGACGTTTCGACATTGTTTATGTCATCTTCAGGTAAACTTTAAAATAATGTAAAACATGTAAAGTTAAAAACATAATACGTTACATAACATCAAGTAATTTGGAAAAAATAAAAAATATACTAAAAGAAAATAACAACCCAGATGACTTCGTGGAAAAAACGATCAAAAAAAGGATACATGCTATCTATAATGATAACAATAGAACAAAAAAAACAACAAAATATATACCCTTACCATACGTACAAAAATTATCCAATAAAATCAACAAAACGGTAGAAAAATACAACATAACAATAGAACATCGATCACAAAATACAAATAACATTTCACACTCGAAATTAAAACCTGAAATTCCAAAAATAAACAAACCCACACCGTATATGAAATACCAAGAAAAGATTGCGAAAGTACATATATAGGCCAATCCAAACAATACCTACAGAAACAAATTCAAGCCCACAAATACTCAAAAACGGACATCACAGCATTGTCCGAACACATAAAGGAAAACCAACATGAATTCGATTTTGACGAGGTTGAAATTTTAACAAAAGAAAAAAATCCAAAAGTTAGAAATTTCCTCGAAATGATTCATATAAAAAAAGATACAAACAGTATTAACAATAGAAACGACATAAAAAATCTCAATCAAATCTACAATAACTTATTTTAAACACTCACTCCACAACAAGAAATTTATAATAAGAAAAAAAAAAAGTAAACTGATCTTTACATCTCTACACGAAAAAGTATTGCATGAATTATAGCTATAGAGCCCTCGTACTTTAACTGAATATGTCGAACACTCCAATGTATTTTATTAAAAAAAAAATGATAACAGATAAAACAAACCCGATACCAGCAATCTCAGACATACAACAACGTTCATTCAATCATGAAACATGAAATGAAAGAATAAGAGTTGAATTATATTGTAAGTTTTGAATGTCTATTTCAATTTTAATCGTATTTAATGTTATGTAACGTATTATCTTTTTAACTTTACATGTTTTACATTATTTTGAAGTTTACCTGAAGATGACATAAACAATGTCGAAACGTCGAATGAAATAAAAAATATATAGACTGACTAAGGCCCTTATTCCGAGAAAATAAAGAATATATATATATATATATATATATATATATATATATATATATATATATATATATATATATATATATATATATATTCAGAAAAACAGCTGGAGTTAAATCTTCCATTTGGTGAGTTAGAGCTCATTCTAGAAATCAAATTGTAGAATCCGCTTCTGGAATTGTGAGGCGGGATGGCGGTTAAATCTGAAACGTTCGATTTGAGCTGTGCCGACCGAGGGCAGATGTCAAATTCTTACAAGAAAATTCCGTTAGCTTGATAAATGCTCAAAAGACCCATTGAAGCGTGTGGTGGAAAAATATACAAGTGGAGTCCCCAATTCGATTAGGCCGTTTATTGAAATAAATATTTCATCAAAGGCATCGACTGAACGCCATAGTTGAATGCAACCAATATTGTGTGAATCGAATTTGGCTGATATGGAATATGAGTGCAGGGAATGCACGATATGAATGAACGAAAAAAAAATAACAGATTATTTTCCTGATATTCCTTTCACTGGAAAGAATATATTTTTTAAGAAAACTAATTTAACTATGATATTCTCAGAACTCCAAAGTTGTTAAAACCATGGTTGCGTCCAACAAATTTCCTCCATTATTTATCGATTCTATGACCATAATGATTAGTTGAAAATTATATACTTTCATAATTCAAGAGGGTTATGATCATTCATTTGTTGAAATTTCATGTCAATTTCAACAACAAAATATCCTCAAGGTCCAGGAACTTTCAAGGAAAGTTTCTAGGTGAATATATACGTGATTATTATCTCAATAACGTTCATAAAAAAGTCGATAACTAGGTCATCTTTATACTTCTTTTACCTATTTTAAAACTAGTTAGTCTAGAAGATAATTTCAGGACATTTTGTTGACTCATAAGTCTATCATGAAACGGGCTCCATATTTCTTAGATTGCACTGTTTTTACCATCTAATAAAAAATACAATAATTTCCAATAAATAACCATATCCCAATTAATACCCGTCAAAAAATACAAAAACATATGTGAATATACTCCACGTCTCGAACTAGTTTTTAAAAAGTTTCACAGAAAAAGTCCATTGATTATACGGAGGTCATTTGATTTTTGTCCAGCAAATCAAATCTTTTGGTGTCCCTTTCATTTATCACGAGTGCGAATCAACATTATGACAGAAAAGTTTGTAACAAGTGAAATAATTCGTCAGACATAAGTTAACTGGGATTTCTTGAGCACATGTTTCTCTCCATGCTATGATTTTCCTATAATGTTACTTGGGTTGCCTAAGTTTTGAATTGGAAGTGGTCTAGTGATACCTCATTTAAAAAGTCTCTTTATCTTCTATACAAAAATGTTTTGAAATTGATTGCAAAAATCAACAGAAAAAAATCATATGACCGACATTCGCAATTCGCAAAACAATAATTGATAGCGTTTCGTTCCTCAAAATGGAATTAAAAAAGAAATCAATCAATTCAAATGTAGGATATGAGCGAAATGCATTTCTTGAACGTCTGGTCAGCATTCCAATCTCAAATAAAAATGTCTTCTAACGTTAATCATTATCTGACCTAATCGCAAGCGTTATTCTTATTATTAAACACACATATATACCCATACGTATATATATATATACCCCATACGTATATATATATATATATATATATATACATATATACAGTGTGACCCATTTGAAATGGAACCACCCCTGTAGAATACGCATTTTTCAGTCAATCTCAAAAATATTTTTTATTAATATTAAGCATCAAAAACTGTATCTTGACACAAATTTTCATAACTTTAGTTTCATTTCCAAGGCACTCTATGGTTTTTTTTCTTTGTCAAAAACGGCAAAAGTTTATTAGGCAATTTTTGTTTTCAAATTTGACTACACCACTGGATTCATAGTCGTTATAAATGAAAACCATCAAAATTTCATAAACAAATATTGGTTAACAACGAAGTTACAACAACTTTAATTTTGGAAACAAAGTATTTGATTATAATTTTTATTTGGATCATAGACATATTTGAAATCTGGCAACACTGCCGATACAAAGTAGAACACCGGTGAATTTGTACAGCGAAAATCCGAAGTCAATAGCTCATTCCGTTCTACAGTTATAACTCCTGAAATTATGGTAATGTGAGCGATTTGTGTAGTACTAAATCACAGCCTACTATTGATTTAGTACAATACCTATGCCCAATGTATTAGTTCAGCTTTCCTCAAATTATTGATACCTTCTCTAGAAGCTTGTTTCAATCGAGTTTTGCAGAATTTGAAAGGAACAGTTTTTGTCCAGCTTTCTGTTTTATTATTCAATAAATAATTTTGATTCTTTAAAACTTGATTCGGTTCATTTCGTTTTTATCAGATATGGAAGACTGCATAACTGAAAATGAATTTTTAATTTTCTGTTATTTTCGAATACACTTATAACCTAAACTTAAATGAATTATTGTAAGGGAATATAATTTACAAATCCAGTGGCGTAGTCAGATTTTTATTACAAAGTCGCTTCCACCACAAATCGCTTACATTACCATACTTTCAGGAGTTATAACTGTAGAACGGAATGAGCTATTGACTTCGGATTTTCGCTGTACAAATTCACTGGTGTTCCACTTTGTATCGGCAGTTCTGCCAGATTTTAAATATGTCTATAATCTAAATAAAAATTATAATCAAATACTTTGTTTCCAAAATAAAAGTTGTTGTAACTTCGTTGTTATTCAATATTTTTTTTTGAAATTTTCATGGTTTCCATTTATAACGACTACAAATCCAGTGGTATAGTCAAATTACAAAACAAAATTTGCCTAATAAACTTTTGCCGTTATTGACGAAGAAAAAAAACCATAGAGTGCCTTGGAAATGAAACCAAAGTTATGAAAATTTGTGTCGAAATACAGTTTTTGTGGCTCAATATAAAAATTTTTTTTTTTTAGAATGATTGAAAAATGCGTATTTTATAGGGGTGGTTCCATTTTAAATGGGTCACACTGTATATATAATACACAAAGTTATAGATGCGACACATCTATAATTTGCGGAGTGAAACAATTGTCGGCAAAGGCCAATCCATAACACCAAAAGTCAAGCTTCTAGTACGTTCAGAGTAACGCAAATAATGACAAAACATGGAGCCCACCATCCTTCTACAGCTGTTTCATGGTTTCCCAATCATTGGTGTTGTGAATTGGCCTATGTCGACAATTTTTGGTGACCTATCGATGTTGCATGAAATTTCCTGCCTTCGAACTTCACAGCGCTACGTTGAGTTTCACTCCGCAAATTATAGATGTCGCATCTATAATTCTGTGCATTTCACATTTTTATCCTTGCCGGTAGGTATTAGCACTCTGACAGATTTGTTTGGAATTCAGGAAGACCACAAGCCGTCCTGATGATTGAGAAACTATGAAACAGCTGTAGGCGGATGGTGGGCTCCCTTGAAAATGAAACAAAACTCTGTTTCATCTTCTATATATATATATATATATATATATATATATATATATATATATATATATATATATACGCAACATGCAATTGAAAATGAGGAAGACATTGTATAGCCAAACACGTGTCGAAGTTTCGTGAAAATCATATTCAAGTCGATAATTCCAGCTTGGCTTGGCCTCTGGGCTTTGGATGCGCAGTAACATAACGCTCGAGAGCTCAGTTCAAGCGGTGCATTCATGGTGTTTAAATCGCCTAAGTACAGTCCGTGGAAACATTTTCGAACTTGTGATATTTTGTTCTTATTTAAAAGTTCTAAACTCCAAAATACTGTTCACAACTGAAGTAAAAAACAAAGTATTAAGTGCACAAACATATGCTAATTTTTTATTGAATTCATCATTATGTTTCTGGGCTAAATTGATATAAAACCTGAAGTTTTAAACAGATTTTCATACTAAAAATTCTTTTATAGGTTCAAGAATGAGTTGCGGCAGCATTAGGAATATTCGACGATTCAAAAAGGAAGCGAAACAAGTTGAAACGGACCATTCAACAAAATTTCCAACCCCTAATAAAAACAGAAGTAACAGAAAAGTTAAAACTCTTCTTGATGACGGAGGTTTAGCAATTTTGTAGATAACGATTAAAAATCATCGAATTCAACAGAAAAGGCGGTTCATATTTCGATGACAGTATATAAAAAAATCGTAGAAAATATTGGTTGTACATAACTTTTGAGCAAAGAAATCAACGAAATTGATTTTCGACGGAGAAAATTCAAGAATACTAATGGAACGTCAGCCCATTAGACTGCTTAGAATTGAATTTCTTAGAACGATGCGTCAGTACCGAGAAGAAGATCGCCCTATAATACATGGACATGTGGTAATTGACAACGCCCCATACCACAACAAACAACTGGAAACATCGCCAACATCATCGTCAAGGAAAGCGGAAATGCAAGAATTGTTCCGGGATAGAGGTATACCTTGTGATAATAAAATGTTGAAAGCACAATTCCACAGCCTAATAAAAATCCATAAACCAAGGCACAAAAGATATGAAATAGACGACGACGTATTGCCACTGCCTCCATAATATCCAGATCCGATACCCATTGAGTTGGTTGGGGCTGAAATAAAAGAGTAGGTCGCCAGAAAAAAAAAACTTTTTTTACCAGGTCAATAAATGTTGTGAATTCTCAGCCGACAAATGCAAACCTCGGTGTGAGCGAGCTGAACGGTTTGAGGAAGAATATATTTCAAAGAAACCAACAATACTGGTTTTTTGGCTAACCTTCCACAGTCTGAAAATAAAAATGTAACCAAAAATATCTCAATTGACATCCGTCATTTGAAAAAGCTACAAAGACTCTGCAAGTGAAGAAAACAAATTATTCAAACTATTGAAGGAGCTTTAGAAGATTTTGAGAACGGGGGCAGATATAGTCACCAAAACGTCAATCAAAAACTGTATAGAGCAGTATCTTTTGAATTTTTACTATTTTTTTGATAGGCAAACTCAGAATACGGTAAATTACTGACTAATTGAATCATGATTCTTTAGGAAATGTAATTTTGTTAAAGCAGCAAGTTATCGGGGTGAACTGATTAGTTTGCCCTTTCTACACTTGTATATATTCTCCTGATTAAATTTTCATATTCAGACTGTGTAAGGTTACTCAAAAAACAATGTCGAGAAACGTTGTTCCTCCACAAAAAATCACATTCATTCAATAGAACCAACAATAGATATGGATATTAATAAAATATTGAGACAACTTGTTAAATAGTTACTGGATCTCAATGAATCCCCATTGTCAAATCTATTTCACACCTAATGTTTATAAGAATAATAATAATAATAAAGCTACCAAAATTTTCAAAAACATAATGAAATTGTGTTTTATTGATTATTAAGAATACTTTATTTTGAAATTAAGGAATACGCCTCCTCTAAACCCGTAATATTATGTAAAACCCAATCCCTTAACGGAAAGTTCATTACAACTAATTGTTACATGGACTATACATTCAAAGAACTTTACGATATCTGTTTCTGTTGCACAGTACTTTCTCTTCGACGCATCTTAGAAGCCAAGCTGGGATGGTCGACCGGTAATAAAGTGTCTGTTGTTTACTTCTATATAGATTTTCATTGGACCATTGGACCTACAATAATTCACCTCCGGAAATTAGAAATGTCTATGGAACGGAAAAATCGAGGGGCAACTACCACTAAACCGATTTATAGTTGGTCTGCCTGATTGGGGTGGTTAATATTCATTAATTAAACAAACTATGCAAAGCAACCTTGAAGGTCTTTACACGATTATCAATCGTATATAATCCAATGTTTGGCGGGACATTAGACAAGGAAATACTTTTTTCATTGATATTAGACCAAACATACACCAAATGTATAGGTAGTAGTAGGGAGTCGTTTTGATAAATGATACTTCTTTATTTTATATTATGTCCGAAAGATACTCACCATTATGTGTCACAGATTCCTGTCAAGTATTTCAGAATTTATCTCGATGCTTATGTCTACCTATACAATTTCCAAATATTAATCATTTACCGATACGTCTGCTTGCTCTACGCTTCGATATCCACATCCACGTTTCCAAAATTAACCCCATTGTTTAGCGTCGAATGCTAGTGAGTATTCAATTATGACACAATAACCTAGAATGGAGCTGCATCATGACAATGAAATCAATAACGAATGACAATTATTGTATCTATTGTATTATTCAGGGTTCACCCTGCGATTCAATTCTGAATCATTCGATTATAATGCTCAAAAATATTTCAAGTTCTTGAAAGTTTTAACTATTCAATGATTTTTCCAATTGTTGATTTGTTTCAATATTTGAAATAAAATAAGTTATTTTTTTTAAATTTAAACGGTTTTATTGTAAAGAAACATAATAATGATGCAGATAATGTACTAAAAGCTAAAAAATAGGTAGGTACCAGGTACCAGTCATCACACCACTCTCCTCATCAATATAGGGCATTGATCAGACTAAAATGAAATCGTGGGGCGTAGCGTAACCTGAGTAAAAATATAAATGATAGTTCTGTATTGATGAGGAGAGTGGTGTGATGACTGGTACCTGGTACCTACCTAATTATTTTTTAGCTTTTTGTACATTATCTGCATCATTATTATGTTTCTCTACAATAAAACCGTTTAACTTAAAAACAATTTTTCACTTATTTTATTTTTCAGCTTTCAGTACATTATCTGCATCATAATTATGTTTCTTTACAATAAAACCGTTTAACTTAAAAAAAAACATGTTTTTCGTTTTTATTCAGTTACCTAATGTTTCTCATTCTATTTAGTTCATTTAGTGCCTCATTATTATTACATTGTCCAAACTCTATGATCCACGATTTTGTTTCAAACGCCATCTTGGATTGCGAATTTTTTCATGGTGTACTGTATTCTACTAGTCAAGCCCTTTCATTTGATGTCCATATTAGTGGGGTTTATTAATTTTCATCTGGGATTTGAAATTTTTTCATGGTGTAGGGGGAAATGGTTAACAGTGGATCAGTATTTTTTACGAACCCTTACTTTCCACACTTACAGCCGGAATTGCTGTGAATTCTAGCAGAGGTCGACATATGTATCTGGTTCCCGAATTATAATGATTCTAACATCGTAGAGGGTTTATAAAGAAGACAAAGTTTTATAAAAAACATATTAATTGATCCACTGTGTACCCCGGATGGTACTCACTGATTCGCTCACTGGTCAACAGTGGATCAAAGGTATACAGTGCTTCTCAAAAGTCCGCTCCCCCCCTCTTATTTTTGGAACGATTATACATAAACAAGTGAAATTTGGAAACTGACTTTTAAAGGTTGTAAACTTCCCTACTAGTGATGATAGATGACAAAATCGTCAAAGATGACGTCACAAGGCCATTGTGACCAATAATTTTGAATGGAATCCTACGGCAAGCGACACCTCTTTTAAAAGGTATCGAAAAAACCTATTCAATGATACTAATTTTGTTTGTGTTTATGGCAGTTTTAATGGCTAATTAGTAAACATTAAAATTCAAATTCCATTCAGTATGATATTAATTACAGATTTGAGAATCAGTATCTACTTGAAGAAAGTGCTCGAAGTGACCTCCATTTATTTCCTGACTGTGAAATATCCTATTTTTAAACTCTTCTCGTACTTTTGCAAATGTGTCTGCGGAAACAGCCTCATATTCTGCAACAATACGTTGTTTTAAAACGTCAATATTGTCGGGTTCAGTGGCGTAAACCTTCGATTCAAGGTAACCCCACAGAAAACAATCCAAAGGTGTGAGGTCCGGTGATCGAGCTGGCCATTCCGTTGAACCTCGTCGTTCAATCCATCTACCACGATACTCCTCATCCAAATATCGTCTAACTGCACCGTAATAGTGTGGAGGAGCACCATCCTGTTGGAATGTTATTTCCAAATTGCCGTATTCATCTGGATTATCTTCCAAAATTTCAAGGATTAACGGTTCTATTGCGTTTTGTAACAGCTCCAGATAAACCTCACCAATTAAATCAGCATTAAAAAAAAAGCCCAACGATGTGGTTTCCCAGGATACTTGTCCAAACATTCACCTTTTGGGGAAATTGACTATGTGTTTCACGAAACAGGTGAGGATTTGCATCACTCCAATACCTCACATTCTGTGTATTTACATTTCCATTTAGATAGAAAGTACTTTCGTCACTGAATCAAATTGTTTTGACATAGTCTGGCTGTTGGTTAATTTTAGTTTCCATATTTTCACAAAATGCTAATTTTCGGTTTGGGTCGTCGTCTGAGAGTTGGTGAACCATTTTCAATTTGTATTGATGAATTTTTTTTCTTTTTCAACACTTCGACTGACCCCACAGGTAGATGCAACGTGAGTTGTTGAAGAAGTAGGATAACTACTGCCAGTATATCAATTTTTTTCTCATCAGAAATTTGTGGTCTGCCAGATTGTTTCGCATCATTAATACTACCCGTTGTTTCAAACCTACGAAGAAGCTCTCTCAAATAAGTCCTCGAAACAGGGCGATCGGGAAACCTCCATTAAAAATGCGTTCTGCTGCATGAATATTTTGTCCAGTTTCACCAAGAATTAGGATCGCTGCTACTTTATCACCTATAGCACGTACCATTTCGCTTTTCGAAGCACTCAAACGTTCGGCTCACAACAGTTTAACAAATTATAAAAACGTACAAAAATATCAAAAGTAGCAAAAGCTGCTGAAACAGTTAAACGTTCGATCAACAATACACAAATTATTAAATGTACAAAAACTTGGACAATTACAAAAACGTTGAATTAGGGAGACTAACAAAAACGTCAGCTTATTTGACAACTATCCAGAGGCGGAGCTTGAATTTGGAATTTTAGTATTAACTGATTTAATTCATCACAGCTTTGCGTTTTTTAAAAGCGAGTTGCCAAAACTGCCATGAACACAAAGAAAATTAGTATCATTGAATATGTTTTTTCGATACCTTCTAAAAGAGGTGTCGCTTGCCGTAGGGTTCCATTGAAAATTATTGCTCACAATGACCTTGTGACGTCATCTTTGACGTTTTCGTCATCTATCATTACTAGTAGGGAAGTTTACAACCTTTAACATTCAGTTTCCAAATTTCACTTGTTTATGTATAATCGTTCCAAAAATAAGAGGGGGGAAGGGGACTTTTGAGAAGCACTGTAGATTATGTTGAATTACAAAATGAGAACATAAATAACATTTCAAGATATTCCTTAACAATTGTGCATAATAGTATTTATTCAAACGGTTTGAAGAAAACAAAATTTCCGTATACAGAAAGTAATAAGATGAAATCTTCTTACAGTATAAAACAAAACTCTGAAAAATACAAGTGAGACAATCAAATTAACGTTTATTTAAATGTGACAACTCCATCGAAAACCTAAAACAAGAATGTTGTCTTGCAGTACTTCCAGTAACTGTAGGTTCAGGTGATATTAATTTAATGTCATCGTCATTAACATACGTTCGTTGGGATTGTGAAATAGTTCGTCTGTGTTTTTTCTTAAATAACTAACGAATACTTCCATCGAAGCATTTCCCCTTTCTAATACCTTAGCTATATAGCAATTTTTTGTTTTTTTTGTGCTAAATTCGACAATGACATAATCTCCTACAGATGGTGGTCGACTAAGTTTTTGCAAGCAGTCTTCGGTTGATATATTTTGGTTGTGTTCTTCTCCATTCTCTTCTCCAAACCAGTTCATGTCATCATTGTCAGATTCATCTTGGAACACAACTTCCTCGTCTTCTTCTTCTGACTCGCTTTGTAAAACTTTATGAATACTAGCCTAGTTTCCTTTCATCCCTTTTCTTCTTTCAGCAGACTCCCTTTCCATGGTAATTGTAGCTTTTTCCGGTGTATCCGTAGCTATCAAACTTCTACCTAACTTTCTTGGTTTCTTTTTCCAGTTCTTGGTTTTTCTTTTATCGGTTGTCAAAATTGGTCAGGAGTTAATATTTCGCAATATCCTGATAGATCTGTTGATGTTGAAGGCCGTTCCAGAAGAAAATAGCCCGAGTCTGTCCAATTTTTAAAAAGGGAAATAGAACTTTGGTAAAAAACTATAGGCAAATCTTCGTGCTAAGTAATTTCTCTAAAGTATTTGGAACAATCATATATTACTTCCTCTATGACTCAATCAAAAATGTTATATCAGATGATCAACACGGATTTGTAGAAAAAAAGTCTTGCGTTACCAACTTAGCGTGCCTATCGCAATGTGTTACCGACGCTCTGGATGGAAAACTACAAATCGATGTTATTAACACTAATTTTCAAAAAGCCTTTGATCAAATTGACTTCCACATTCTTCTACATCGGTTAAAGGCATTTGGTTTTTCTACGAATTCAATAAACTTATTTACATCTTATTTATTTGGTAGGAAACAATACGTAGAATACGAAAACTTCCAGTCCCCTTTGTATACCCCCAGTTCCGGTGTTCCCCAGGGTTCAAACTTGGGACCACTTTTATTCCTATTATTAATTGAGAATTTGGCAAAAAAAATTAACTGCTCAAAACTTCTATATGCTGACAATCTAAAGTTATTCAGAGTTGTCAAAGACCAAACAGACTGCAGAAATTTACAAGAGGATGTAGACTTA
The DNA here is from genome assembly GCA_018342105.1 of Gonioctena quinquepunctata. NCBI lineage: Eukaryota > Metazoa > Arthropoda > Insecta > Coleoptera > Chrysomelidae > Gonioctena > Gonioctena quinquepunctata. The sequence continues at coordinate 124,816 of JAFIRS010001710.1, forward strand.
GTATTCGTTTGGTGCCTCCATAATCATCTACAACTGAATATTTCAAAATGTTTCATCGTGTCATTTTCTAGGAAAAAAGAGATGATAGAGTTTCCCTATCAAATAGATGAAAATATCATTAACAGAGTCACGGATATAAAAGATCTTGGGATTAAGTTTGATTGTGAATTCACATTTTATCTGCAAATCGATGAAGTTGTATCATCAGCAAATAGGATGATGGGATTTGTTATGAGAAGTACTAGGGAGTTTCGAAATGTCAGGCCAATTCTCACATTGTTCTATGCGTATGTGGGGTCCAAACTTGAATATGGGGCACTGATATGGTATCCCATATATAACTATGAAATTGAATCTATGGAAGCTGTTCAAGGAAAGTTCTTGGAATTCCTGCTATTTAAACAAACAGGGACGTATTCTCAAAGGGGGATCGATAACTCATTTCTTCTGAAACGCTTCGACGTAGTTTCTTTGAACACCCGTCGTCTTTTTGTGACAATATCATTCCTTCACAAATTACTACACAACAATATTTCGTGCGCCTCACTTTTAGAAAAAATCAACTTCCATATTCCTCGGCTGAATTCTAGAAGTGAGACTACCTTTCACTGTGAAAATATTCGAACAAATGTTATGCATAGGGCACCCGTGTCATTAATGTGTTCTAATTATAATTTTATTTCTGATTCATGTGACATCAATGTGAGAACTCTCAAACATATTATGGAATGTATTACCAATAGATCTTGAGCTTCTTATTTCTTATTCTCATTAAACTGTTGAGTAATTTTTCGTTACTTCTTCAGCAGTAGCTTCATTCATTCTATAGCTAATTAATCATTCATTCACATACACGCATGTACATTTATTTAATTTATTCATTTGGACGTTCATGCATTCGTATATAAGTGTGAATGTATGTGTGTGTGTATCTATATGCATATGTATATGTGTGTATATACATTTTTTTATTTTTTCTCTTTTCTGTAATTCGTTATGTTGAATATTACCTCCTGAGCATTTCCTGTAATTGGGTGTACACCTGTTGGGAATAAAGAGCTATATATCTATCTATTACTTTATGGAGTTTCTGCACGGTGGTTGTACCTGCCTCGCCGAGGTTAAATATTCTGCAGTCATCGGCAAACGCTGGATTTCATTTAATTATGTTTTCAAGATTATCATAAAAAAAATTACTTCCACTTTATTGAATGATGTTGCTCTGACAAGGCTACAGGCTTCTGGCTTTCTGAGTGAGAGCTCAGGATCGCGTCGCCGAAAATCCCTAAGCCAGTCAATACCGGCCATTTGATCGGTTTCCCACGACGAAGGCATTTTAATATTATTATACCTTGCCAGTTCGAAGGCTACTTGATGACAATCTTTGGTAGTGAGGCCATAATAATGCACATTTTGTGTAATAGTTCCGAAGCATATTTTCTTGTGCTTCGGAAAAAACTCTATTTACTTCATATTTTGGTGTTAATTTTATGTCCCCTTGAAAGTCAGCAATATCTTTGTAGGGTAGTGAAAAGTATTGTTCTGTTTCCATTATCAATAGCATTGAGAGCTAATTGCATTTCCTCTTTGGTATGGGCACCTATTTTCCTTGTATTTCTTTCATTTCGTGGCATTCTGTAACCAAAATAGCTCAAATTCATAAATAATATTAGCACTATTTCGTTATAAATCATATGGTACACAATGGATCGTGATCCGCTGTGAACCACTAGCGTTGATCCACTGTACCATTCGATTTAGTTATTTTTGAAAGCCAGTCATTACTAACAAGAAATCGCTGTGACATCATTTTCATCTTTATTATGAAAATAAATAACAACGTTGAATGTCTGAGTTCAGACACATAGTTAAAACGCAATATAAAGAACATGTTTGACAAAATATTACTCAAGTTTTTTTTGGCGACTGTCACAAACTCAACTTTTTTCTTTTAACACATCTATTCGTCGTGACTACCACAAACTAACTAAATAGGAATGAAGTTATGAAGGTCTTGTACGAACGTATGACATACTATAGAATATCAACCAATAGATGGCTTTGTGGTAGGGATCATACACTGTGTACCAGTGATCCACTGTTGACCATAAGACCCTACTGTATTCTACTACTCAACCCTGTCATTTGATATCCATATTGTATTGACTGTCTGAACTCTATGATCCGCCATTCTGTTTCGGACGCCATCTTGGATTTGGAAATTTTCCTAGTTGTACTTTATTCCACTAGTAAAGCCCTTTCTTTTGATATCCATATTGAGGGGGTTGTAAAAAAATATGTAATCTGTCGTTTTGTGGCGGCGGCCATCTTGGATTTACAATGGTACTGAATACACATAATTGTATTGTCATCAGAACTAAAGGTGTGTACCAAATTTCGAGTCAATCGGTCGACAGTAAGGGGGTATAATTTCAATTACTAGATTTGACCCACACAAGACACAAACAAGGGTGCTAAATAAAACCGTTTAGAAATAGTAAATTCTATAACCATTACCTTTCATATTGCTATGGGTAATCTCATAAAATGTTAACTTTTTTCCATTTTTGAGAAATTCATATCATCCATGATACGCAGAGAGAAAAAAGCATATCTTGAATATATTTTACTATAAAAAAAATCCAGAAAGACTTGGAATACTTTACGATAATTTGATCTCCCTCAAAAAAACTCCCCTGCATTTCCACAACATCTGTGTGAGGTAAATGATATGAATTCTCATTTCAATAATATTCTCTTTTTCGACAAATAAATTTCCCAGCTGAATTTGCTTGATAGGTATGGAATGGAAAACATTTCAAATTTTCTGCCCTTCAACACAAACCAGTTCAGAAATATTTAGACCGTTTAACCAGTTATGCTTTTGGCTTGGATATTTTCCTGTAGATGATAAGGTTAATTGAAGGATATTTGATTGACCACATTACTTCCATATTCAACACTGCCATTCTGACGAACATATTTCCGACCGACTGGAAACAAGCTAAAACTCTTCCACTTCCTAAATGTAGTGCTCGTAAGAGACCTAGCCTGCTGCCAACGGTCCACAGAAAAAGAGAGATCGCGTCTACCCCTCAATAAATATTCAGCTGAACCATGAGTCTCTTCCATTGATTCATGAAAGCAAACATTTGGGGCTTCATTTTGATTCAGAACTAAGATTCAACAGACAAGTCAGTTACTTATGTCAAATTTTGTTCAATATCTTGAGGCAGCTCTTCCCAAATCGAAATTAACTTTCCTATAAACTAAAACTAAACTTTGTGAGTATCTTATTAACCGACAACATCAATAAAAACTCATTAATAAAAAATGAAACCGACGAAATACGGAACTGAAAAGTAAAAAATAAAATAAACCTTCTGAGTCTCAATAACTAAGCTCCTAAACTAATAGACCGGGAGATGGTGACACAAAATATTAGGTCATTTGTACCAGTATGGCGGTTCTTCAGGGGTCTAATTACGGAATGACAAAACAGAAAATGATGGTCATAGCGCTGGTACCGGCGGCCCAATCGCGTGGGCGTTAATCGAACGTGTCGGATAAATAACGAGTGTCGAACGATATGTTCCACAAAAATTTTCCGATAGTCGATAAAAAAATAAGTAGCTTGCCATACTTTCATACTTGTTCGGTGTGACTTACAGCCCGCCATACCGACGCGAATACATTAATTAAAAAAAAACAATTCAACCATTTGTACCAGGCTAATTTTTGCGCAGCTAATCATCGTCGAGTAGCCATTCACGGAAATCACCTTGCCATACTTTTCCGACGGTTCCCAATGGCCGCTATACCACCGCAAGGGAGTAAATTTTTTTTTGCTAAACGATTTGTACCAGCCTAAAACTTTTTTCAACAGTTCTCTGTATGATCATAAATAGAAGTCTGATCATGCCATACCTGTGGAAGATGGCGAATATGTACAATATTTTTTCAAAATTCTGAGATTTTATTCGTAATTCGAACGATTTGTACCAGTATGGCACTAATTTTTCCTGTAAGTTTGAGGTTTAACGAATATAAAAACAAAATTTCGAACACCTAGGTGGCGGCAATCTTATCATATATAGTCCATCCAATATCAATTGCAGAAGCTGTTTCTATAGGGAGCAAATAAAAACTCACTTCGCTAACACGAGCGTATATGCGAAGAAACGGAACGAAAAATAATCTGTACTACTTGTATACAGTCTCCGTCGGCACAAAGAGCCCGCTGGTCAACGTGGACTTGAGTGACTGCTATCTGTTCTACAACCGATTCGTCTGGGCCAATCAAGTCGGACATCAATGCTTGCAGGTGTGTCTATACGATGGGAGGTCATAAATCACGCGTTATATTTGTGTTTTAATAGCTGTGAAAGATTAAAAACCAGTAGCGTCTGTGGTTTTGGTGTGTGCCGATCGAAATACGTATTATGATATTAAAATATCTGAATAAAATTAGTTACTTCCGCCACTGCTGCTCACAGAACCAGATGTTATGTCGTATAATATTGTACGGCTACCGGCGCTCGAACGATTTCTCGAATTGTAGAGGTCTTGGCTCATCGTGTTCGTAAGACATAATGTATGGGAATGCAGGCATACGGCAGCTGCTTGTCAGGCGACCCACAAATACATAGCAATAAATGTAGTTATATGTATTAGAATAAGTCGACCGTTATAGCGCGCCTAAGGGTAGAGATGTTACAATTCATTCCAATTTTTTTTTTCATATCTTGCTCGAGTGTAACAGACTTCCGCCCCATAGTTACATTATGGGATAACTTTTTTTAGGTTGAATTTTATCCAAACGAACCGTATACGATGATGCCATACTGTAACAAATGATTTTATGTCTTGTACCTTGAAAACGTGTCGAAAAACCAAATTTTTCAAGTATGGCGCCACTTTTTCCCCTCTACTAGAAGTATGGCAAATATAATAATGGTCACATTGTATCATTTAATTTCCAAAAATCCAAATGCCATACTAGTACAAATCGTTAAATTATTTTTTTTTTCAACATCTTGGCTTAAGTCCGACAGTCGTCCGCCCCATGGTTACAATCTGGAATAATGTTTTTTAGGTAGAATTACATCCAAACGAACAGAATACAATGATTCCATGATATAAAAAATGATTTTACGTATTTTACAGTCGTATTTTCAAAACGTGTCGAATAAATAAGTTTTTCAAGTATGGCAGTACTTTTTCCCCCTACTAGACGTATGGGAAATATAATAACGGTCACATGTTATCAAATACTTTCCAAAAATCCAAATGCAATACTGGTACAAATCATTTTGCGAAAAAAAAAATACTCCTTTGCGGCGGTATGGCGGCCATTTAAAACCGTCAGAAAAGTATGGCATGGTGTATTTCGTGAATGGCTACTCGACGATGATTAGCTGTGCAAAAATTAGCCTGGAACAAATGGTTGTTTTTTTTTTAATTAATGTATTTGCGTCGGTATGGCGGGCTGTGAGTCACACCGGAGAAGTATGGCATTACGCTACCGCCTACTTCTTTTTTTATCGACTATCGGAAAATACAAGCATTTTTGTGGAACAAATCGTTCGACACTCGTTATTTATCTGACACGTTCGATTAACGCCCACGCGATTGGGCCGCCGGTACCAGCGCTATGACCATCATTTTCTTTTTTGTCATTCCGTAATTAGACCCCTGAAGAATCGTCATACTGGTACACATGACCTAATATTTTGTGTCACCATCTCCCGGTCTATAATGCAAGTAACTGATTTTGAGTCGGCGCCAAACAAACAAGCAAATAAATTAGATAAGGCGTAAAATGATGGCAATGAGTTGCGCGGTGACATTCTGATAATTTTTTTGAAGTAATTTAATGATCTTCGTTGATTGTTTGTTTGGCGCCGACTCAAAATCAGTTACTTACATTAGTTTAGGAGCTTATTTATCGAGATTAAGAAGGTTTATTTTATTTTTTAATTTTCAGTTCCGTATTTCGTCGGTTTAATTTTTTGTTAAAAAGTTTTTATTTTTCAATTTTTTGTGGCTGAAATCTACTAATTACTACCTATTTGTTTTTCGATTACTTTCAAAATACTTACTTACCCACCTTACTTCAACTATTACCAGTTAAATAATATGAGTATCTACTTTTACTATTTGTTGTAATATAAATTATTTTTGTTGTTTTGGTTGGTTTATTTCATTACTTTGTATATCATTCCATCCTCGCATAGAATATAATGATTGTGACGGATGTAGGAGAACAAAAATAATGACATTAGCGATCTGTCATTGTCAACTACATATGTGTGCCAAAGTTCACAACTGAAAAATCAATTATTACCTATTTGCCCACCCGTAGGGGTGGATAATTCCATCTGAAATCCAAGTTCGATGTATACCCTATCTAATAAAAAAAAAAACATCCAAATCGAAGAACCCAGTACAAAGTTATGCCTGATAGAATCGGTTAACGAACCAGAATTCAGAGGGTGAGTGATCAATATCCTTCATTTTGCTACCCTTAGGGGGGATTTCTTTTTAAATTCGAAGGGCCTTTCTATCCAGTGAAGAGAGAATTATCGGAATCGGACGTATCAGTAAAAAGTTATGAGGGATCATACATAAAATAAAATATACTCATCGACTAGAGAACCTCTTCCTTTTTGGTTTCGTTGGTTAAAAAGGAGGAGGTTCTCTAGTCGCCGCGTATATTTTTGACCACGCATAACTTTTCACAGAATAGTTCGATTTCGATCATTCTTTCTTGATTGGATAGGGTTGGTCCCATTTGAATAAACAAAAAATCATTATCAAGGGTAGAAAAATAGGGAATATGTATCGTTTCCCCACTGAATTTTTACCCGTTAACCGATTCTACCACTCAATAACTTAGTACTGGGTTATCCGATTCAGATAATTTTTTTTTATTAGGGTATACTTCAGAGTTGGTCATATTTGAATTTGGAAAGGAACAATCCACCCCCAAGTGTAGAAAAATGGGAGATGATTGATTTTTCATCTGGGAACTGTTGGCACACATATGTAGTTCTGATGACACTAAAACATAATGTATACCTGGAGTCACTTGAGTGGGTAGTAATTAGTGTATTTTAGCCACAAAAAACTGAAAAATTCAAACTTCTCAACAGAAAATTAAACCGACGAAAAAATAAACTAAAAAGCAAAAATAAAATAAACCTCTTTGGTTTATTTTATTTTTTGCTTTTTAGTTTCTTTCTTCGCCGGTTTCATTTTTTGTTATTTTTTTTTTATTTTTTCTAAATTGTCATACTGCGATTGTTTGTATATAGGGTCCTGCACTCTTACAAATTGTCTCGTATTGCCTTAAAATAATTCAAAATGCATTTCCCCCAAAATGCTGGAATAAGTTTGGATGAGGTTGGATAAGCAACAGAAAATCAATTTTCTGTTATCACTCATAAAATCCTGTCATAAAAAAACTCTGTATTCAGTTGCAAAACTCTGCATGTTCCAAACACGTAAAAACGTCAATACCCGGAATAAATTTTCACTTGTAATTCCTAAACATGATGACTCGCAGCTTCTCGTTCAACGCGGCCAAATTGTACAATTATCTTTTCAGTGAGTTCAGGCATTATATACAATCTCCAACGTCAAGAAGAGATATAAGCGTCTATTACTAGAAAACTTATTGGTAGGTAGGGAGGGAAAAAACACGAGTAGACACAATTTACAACAATTCTGCTTCATATTCTCAATTAATAAAAATCCTACATAATAGTTGTTTTCTGTTATACTAGAAATTTCAAATATATATTGCGGAAAAACGTATAAAAGATATGCAAAAAATGGTAGGTGGTTGAAAAGAGAATTAAATTATCTTTTCAACAAACGATGTGCTACTTGACCCCCAGCTATTTGAAATTTTCAAGTTCATGTGCCCCCCACGACATCTATCGTGCAATCACAATGTCTTCATTTTCAAAAAGTAGTCATGATATCATTCAAACTGGTTTGTGTCCCATGGTTCTACAACGAAACGTTTAAAAGTTAACCCGGGGGGGAGGGGGAGAAAAAAACTCTACTGTTAATATTTTTTTGGTAATCCCTGCATTTATAATGCAATAAAGATATGATAATTCATTGACAATCAGTAGATTCCATTGTTTATCATTTCTGTCCATATTTAACACGTTGAGTGCCGTATGTATCCAACGCGGATACACGAGATACGGTGTTTCCATGGCCGTGTGTATCCGTGGCTGATACAAAACTATTTCTGTTATTTCAGCCACATGTATCGACGTTGGCTGCATGCCTTGCGTATATCTCCATGGGGGCTTTCGCACCACGGCCTGGCATACCTAAAACCATATTTGGCCTGTATATTTTATCCTTAGTTTTTTCAGGAGACACTTTTATCAGTTGGTGGGTATGAAATACGAAATGTTTTTTTATTGAACAACAAGAATCACTAAATTATGAATAATAATATATAAATCTGAGAAGCAAATGAACATAACAATCAGTTTGAGTATTTCATTTGATGAAACATTTGTGTACTTCGAAAAAACACGATAGGCAATACACATCTGAATTTGCTTTGTGTGGCTTGATTAGCTGCAGCTTTTCTACCGACCTCTTTCAGTTTTTTCTTATAACATTGTACACACCTTCCTCTTTTTCTGCTAGAGCCCTGACTCTCTTCTAAATAATGTTGGGCTGGAGGTTCATCTGCTGGGGCTGGAATGTCGAGTGTCTCAGTGAATCATGAACTCACCTTGATCAGATGATCTGGTTTCTTTCATTTTCATGCGTTTACTTTTTCTGAAACTTGCAGAAAGTAAGCTACTATCACTATCACTACTATCATCGCTTTCTGGGTGATATTCGTCTGATGTGTAAACATCCCCGAATAGCGAATTCTTGTCGTCCGACAACAATTCCTGCATCAAATTTTTTAAACGTGATTGTTCTTTTTCGTACGACATACTTTTTCCAAATATGTGTTATGAAATAATGTCTAGAACAGTAATAAACTTCCAACCAGAAAGGATATTCAGTATCCATATTCGATAAACTGCATGAACCTCGCACAACTAATGAAAAGTCACTGCAAGATTTATTCCAGCCTGTAACGGTTCAATGTCTCGTTACAACAATATATCTAAACTCATTATAATCGATTCATTTTTTATTTTATAATACTCCGTTTCGTTTTGTCAGACCTCTTCCTCGTAATTAATTCAACAAAACAATAAGGGTTCCGAGAACAACCTGTTGGATATTCTGAGAACTGTCTTCAGTTTATGAGTGATCTACTTCTTATCATAGGGAACTAATTCGCTATTTGGAGGCCGTGGGCCATAGATGGCATATGCATTCACTTATCGATCGTTCGAATTCAAAATATTCATCGATATATTGTTTTTCTGAATAGGTTTTCGATCGATGGATTTCGTAGTGGTACGAAAATAGGAATATTGTAGATGGGCAGTTGAATTTCGGCCATTGTGTTTTCAGTTGGTTGAACAGTTACGCGAATTTCTCTGAAATGATTTTCAGCCACATAGTGGGATATGATTCTGCGAATCTGATTATTTAGTTCTCTTGTTGGTGAATACCGATTTTGCTGTTGTTTGGAGAAGGAACTATCTTCCTAGGAAGGATTTATTTTCAACCGATTGAAATTCATAAATTTTGCCGATCAGTAACGAAGCATCCATTACAAGATTTTTAATTGAGGTGATGCAAACCCTCATCCAGAGGTATGTTCATTATATTTTCTGTATCCATGTGTTCGGAATGTTTGGGTACTCGCATTTTCTGATGCACTATTCGTTTTTCAGGGTTTTCGTGCACCCCTTTTTGGTTACCATCAATGATTTTCCTTGTCGCCTATGTACCTGGTGAAACGTATTCGTATGATGAGATGTCTGTTGAGGTTGGATGCTGACTATTAACCATTTACGTGACCAAGGACGTTAGTTAACAAAACTGAACATCATTTTGGAGTTATACCACCGAGTGATTAGAGTACCTAAGCTTCTTCGAGTATCTTCGTTGGATTTCTTTTCTTGGGTGGAGCCCCAAGGATCCTACAGATAAGCCTAGCATTACGAACTGATTTATTATTATTATTATTTTATATAACTAGTTATTATTCTTTACTTGGGACCTTCGTATTCCAATATAGATGGTGTTTACCACCATAAATATATCACAGGTATCCGTGTGAACCTCATATGCGCATATCTGGTATACCTGATTATTATTATTTTTGTTATATGAAACTGATTCCATCAAAATCTCTATCCCTTTATATCGGTGTTGTTCATGTAACATTTTCATAATTGACCATATAAAGTTCTGCAATTGAATAATAGTAATTTCACCGAATGTTATCTTCGATTGATACTCAAGTAAAGTATTGTGTAGAAAGTTCTGTTTGATTTTTGATATATTGATACCAACAGTAAAAGTTGAGTGTACAGGGTGGGTCCCAAAACATCCGGGAGTTTTCTAACTTTACTGCCAAAAGTTAGTGGTGCCCAAATATATAATTTTTTTCAAACTACTCACGACCGGCTCTCTGACTCGTAGCCGAGTATATATGTGTATACGTATATGTATATATGTACATATATATACATTTTCTTGATTTTTGTCTCTTGCACGTGCACATTTAAGCACCCATTCCTAGGAATCTTATTTGATATTGCATTTCAACAAAGGACGTCGCAAATTTGGCGCCCAACGTGGGGCTCGAGATTTTTTTTATATATATATATATATATATATATAGGGTGTGTCAGAACGCTTAGAATTTTAATTTTGTAATTTTGAAATTTTGTTTCGGTCATTCAACTTGAATGGTATACTGTGGTACTCTGTGGTAGGTATTCGTTGAGTTTCAGATATTTCCGGACGTAACAATATTTTCCAGCGTCCGGCTCCTAGTAACACTTGGTCTTGTAAAGTTTGGTTTGAATATTAGTGTGTTTTTGGGTGTATATGTGGTATTAGCGACCACTAACGTAGAATTCAGGTGGGAAAACGTCGAGACGCCTACCTACACTTACCGACGCCAGGCGTCAATTTGTATTATTTTTTTTAATTTTTATTTTTTTTTCTTTCTCAACGTTTTGTAAGAGCAAGTTATCACACTTGAGTTTGAGATTTTTTTTTGTCAGATTAAAATGGAGGGTAAAGTAGAAGTGAATCGCTTAGAGAAAGAAGAACTCTCATATGAACTTGACATCAGAGGTATAACAGGCTTGACGACAGTTGACAGTATGAGAAAATCTCTAAGAAATTTACTGAAGTTAGAAAAAGCTGGTACTAGTCTGACTTTTCCATCGTATCCGTTCACTTTTGACGAAGATTCTGTTTATATTGAGAGGAAAATTAGTGAAATTGAAATATTAGTTACAGATTTTTCTGATAGTGAAACTAGTTCATCTTTTTCGAAAATTTATTCCAAACTTTTGCATGTCTTTGAAAGAACTGAGAGATCTGTTTCAACTAAGGATGAAGAATATTCAAAACGATCGACATTTTTGATCAAGTTGTTAGATTTGAAATTGAATTTATTGTCGAAGACAAGAAAATTTAAACGAGATTCGCGAAATTCACAAATCCCTTTGCAGTTGAGCATGATAGGACAGGCAGGACATTCATCAAGCCGGGCCAGTTCGGTAAGTAGTAACTCTGATGATGATCATTCATCAGTACATGGCAGAGTTTTCCCAAATACTCAAAATAATCCTTCAGTTTCAATTCAGACCATACCTGTAGCTAAATGGGGTTTGAACAAATTTAGTGGAGATTGCAAAATGTCATTGAGCGCTTTCTTGGAGAATGTAGAGGAACTTTGTATATCTAGGAATGTTACAAAACAGCAGTTATTTGCTTCTGCTTCCGATATATTTACTGGACAAGCTTTATTGTGGTATAGATCTATGAGGTCAAAATTGAATTCATGGTCCGAACTAGTAGACGAGTTGAGACAACAATTTCAACCAGTCAACTTCAATGATAAACTATTTGAGGAGATCCGTTGTCGAACGCAGGGACCGAACGAATCTATTGGAATATATATTGCCATAATGAATAACATGTTTAATCGTCTCACAGTATCTGTTAGTGAAAATGCTAGGTTGAAAATTTTACTTCAAAATATCACTCCATTCTATCAATGTCAGTTGAGTTTAGTCGAAGTCCATACCGTAGCTGAGTTATTGCAATTATGTAGACAAATTGAGGCTCGAAAAATATCTATAGATTCATATAGTCCACCTCCCAAAAATAGAGCTAATTTAATGGAACCCGATTTAGCGTATGTTTATTCGTCTTGTTCCTCAATTGCTGGTAGTAGCAGGGAAGGACATGAAGTACATGGTTCTCGCAATAATAGCTCGAATAGACGGTGTTGGAATTGTGGTAGTGATTCTCACCTTTCCATAGCATGCAAAGAACCCCAAAAGAGATATTGTTATTCATGTGGTCATCCTAACGCGACAAAACGTACTTGCCCTAAATGTAATGGACAAAGACAGGAAACTACCGGAGGGACGTCAGTAAATGACCTACTCACGTCCCGTGAAACCAATTCTGCTAACTTCAGGTCAGTTAAATGCATTTTGGACTTTGTGCTTTCTCATGCTCAAGGAGATAGAGACCTTTGTCACCGTTTCAATTTTTGGTAAAGAACTTTTAGGCTTATTAGATTCAGGTGCTAGCCATACTATTCTAGGTAATAAAGGATGGAAACTCCTCAAAGATATAGGTTTAAGTACTTTGGATAGAACCGGTGTATCAAGTGTAACGGTAGCTAATGGAGATAAGTGTGAGTGTTTAGGTGTATTACATGTTCCGGTTAGGTTGAAAGATTCGGAGAAAATTATAGATATATTAGTTGTGCCTGATCTCAGTCACACCCTTATTTTAGGGGTAGACTTCTGGGTGCGTATGGGTATAGTCCCAGATCTTCGTTCGAAGGAGTGGAAATTCACTCAGGTAAATGGAACATTTGCCGACATTAATGCGTAGAGGCTTTACATTCTCGTGAATTGTTGACTTCAGATCAAGTCGAAATTTTGGACGAATTGGTAAATGATTGTTTCGTTCGCATGGGGAATAGCTTAGGTTGTACCAAAATAGTTGAACACAAAATCGAGTTATTGGACAATGGTGAGCCTATTAAACAGCGTTTTTACCCTGTTTCGCCAGCCCTGATGAAGCATATCGATGGGGAGTTGCAGGATATGCTCAAAAAGGATGTTATAGAGCCCTCTTCAAGTCCTTGGAGTAGTCCTATTGTGATGGTAAGGAAGAAGGATAATTCTTGGAGGTTTTGTGTAGATTATCGGAAGGTAAATAGGGTTACCAAACATGACGCATACTCCCTTCCTTTCATCTCCAATATTCTGGATAGGTTGAGGGACGCTAGATATCTCACCAGCCTTGACATCAAGTCCGCCTATTGGCAAATTGCAGTGGAGTCTTCCCGCCCTATAACCGCATTTACTGTTCCCGGTAGGGGCCTCTTTCAATTCAAAAGGTTGCCATTTGGGTTGAATACCGCTCCCGCCACATTCCAAAGATTGATTGACCGTGTATTAGGCGTCGACCTTGAGCCTTTTTGTTTCAAGTATCTTGATGATATAGTTATTACCACGCAAACATTTGAGCAGCACATCAAAATATTGTCTATGGTTTTTGAGAGACTCATATCCGCTGGGCTGACTCTCAGTCAGGAGAAGTGTAAATTTTGTCGAAAGGAGTTACAATTTTGGGATATGTTGTAGATGAAAATGGTCTTCATGTAGACCCTGGCAAGGTAGAAGTAATTTTACAAATTCCTACCCCATCCAAAATTTCTGAGGTCCGTAGTTTGATAGGTACTGCTAGTTGGTATAGACGGTTCATTCCCAACTTTTCAACGGTTATCCAGCCTCTGACTGAACTTTTGAAGAAAAATACCAAGTTTGTTTGGACACCTCGTCAGGAAGCTGCGCTAAGAGAGGTTAAGGAACATCTCATTTCAGCCCCTGTGATGGCTTGCCCTAATTTTGATTTGCCATTCATCGTTCAGACAGATGCAAGTGGATACGGTATCGGAGCAGTGCTGACACAAAACCATCCTGATGTTGGCGAACGGGTGGTCAGTTATTTGTCTCGATCACTCACGAAACAGGAGAAAAATTTTCCACTACTGAACGGAGTGTTTAGCGGTGATTTGGAGTATAGAAAAACTTCGACCTTATATAGAGGGAACCCACTTTACCGTTGTAACAGACCACTGGTCACTGTGCTGGCTCAACAACCTTAAGGACCCTACGGGACGCTTAGGCAGGTGGAGTTTGAAACTTCAGCAATATTCATTCGATCTTGTTCATCGTAAGGGCAAGGAAAATGTCGTGCCTGACATGCTTTCCCGAACTGTTCCTATCATCGATGCATTGGATATAGCTGTCAATGTGGATCTCGGGAAAAGTGATAAATGGTCAAAAATCCAAACCAAATCTTTATGACCGAATGTTGTACGACGTTGATAGCAATCCCCTACGTTTTCCAACTTGGCGTATTTCTGATTCCAAACTCTATAAGTACGTCCAGTTCAAGAAAATTCCTGGTCTGGATTTTCATGACGATTGGAAGCTCGTTATTCCTAAGAATAAACGAAAAGATATTTTGTTGAAGTGTCATGATGATCCTCAGGCTGGACACCCTGGGGTATTCAAAACATTCAAGCGTGTATCTGAGCATTTTTATTGGCCTAAAATGAAGGCAGATATATCTTCTCATGTTAAAAGATGTAAGGTGTGTTGTGAAAACAAACCGGAACAGCGGAAGCCGGCCGGTTTGTTAACACCTCATAGGGTTGTAGACAGACCTTTCCAGTTAGTATGTTGTGATTTGATAGGCCCTCTTCCTAGATCCAATCGTGGGTTTAAGTTTATTTTAGTAATAGTTGATAATTTTAGCAAGTTTTCTCTAGTGATTCCCCTACGCAATTCTACTGCGAAGTTAGTATGTACGGCTGTGGAAGATCACTTATTTTTGATGTTTGGACCACCTAAATTTCTACTTTCCGATAATGGTAGTCAGTTTCGAAGCAAGGAGTTCAATAATTTGCTTGCTAATTATGCGGTTAAGCAGATTTTCACTGCCAATTACCACGCACAGGCAAACCCAACTGAACGGGTCAATAAAACTTTGGAGACTATGATTCGTTGTTATGTGAGTGAAAATCATAAAGAATGGGATAAAATGTTATCTAAAGTTGCATGTGCGATCAGAACTCAGGTACATGAGTCTATGAGGCGTACCCCATATTTTGTTGTTTTTGGTAGGGAATTTCCTATGAATTTGGAAATTGGTGTGCCTGATTCTTCCGGGGATTTCACGGTTGACCAAGAAATTTTGGCACGTGATCGAAGCGTACCTTTACAGCAGTTGTATAAGGAGGTCAAAGGTAAACTGTTGAAGGCAGCAGAAAGGAATAAACGTTATTATGATCTTCGCCATAGAGACGTAAAATATGAAGTCGGCGATGAAGTTTATCGTAAAAATTTTGTACACTCTGATGCAGCTAAATTTTATTCTTCTAAACTGGCGAATAAGTTTGTGGGCCCCTTTATAGTTTTTAAAAAGGTTTCACCATGGGTGTACGAGCTCAAAGACCCCGATGGCAGGTTTCGTGGAAGCTGGCATGCCAAAGATTTAAAGCCAGGTCCGAAATAAGTTGTGGATAATGATGCATCGCGAATAGCTGGTAGGATATCACTTGTTGTATATACATATTTTTTCTTATTATTTTTCTTTATTTACTCATGTGAAATTTTCTACGAAAATTTCAAAGAATATGGGTGGATTTGTAACGGTTCAATGTCTCGTTACAACAATATATCTAAACTCATTATAATCGATTCATTTTTAATACTCCGTTTCGTTTTGTCAGACCTCTTCCTCGTAATTAATTCAACAAAACAATAAGGGTTCCGAGAACAACCTGTTGGATATTCTGAGAACTGTCTTCAGTTTATGAGTGATCTACTTCTTATCATAGGGAACTAATTCGCTATTTGGAGGCCGTGGGCCATAGATGGCATGTGCATTCACTTATCGATCGTTCGAATTCAAAATATTCATCGATATATTGTTTTTCTGAATAGGTTTTCGATCGATGGATTTCGTAGTGGTACGAAAATAGGAATATTGTAGATGGGCAGTTGAATTTCGGCCATTGTGTTTTCAGTTGGTTGAACAGTTACGCGAATTTCTCTGAAATGATTTTCAGCCACATAGTGGGATATGATTCTGCGAATCTGATTATTTAGTTCTCTTGTTGGTGAATACCGATTTTGCTGTTGTTTGGAGAAGGAACTATCTTCCTAGGAAGGATTTATTTTCAACCGATTGAAATTCATAAATTTTGCCGATCAGTAACGAAGCATCCATTACAAGATTTTTAATTGAGGTGATGCAAACCCTCATCCAGAGGTATGTTCATTATATTTTCTGTATCCATGTGTTCGGAATGTTTGGGTACTCGCATTTTCTGATGCACTATTCGTTTTTCAGGGTTTTCGTGCACCCCTTTTTGGTTACCATCAATGATTTTCCTTGTCGCCTATGTACCTGGTGAAACGTATTCGTATGATGAGATGTCTGTTGAGGTTGGATGCTGACTATTAACCATTTACGTGACCAAGGACGTTAGTTAACAAAACTGAACATCATTTTGGAGTTATACCACCGAGTGATTAGAGTACCTAAGCTTCTTCGAGTATCTTCGTTGGATTTCTTTTCTTGGGTGGAGCCCCAAGGATCCTACAGATAAGCCTAGCATTACGAACTGATTTATTATTATTATTATTTTATATAACTAGTTATTATTCTTTACTTGGGACCTTCGTATTCCAATATAGATGGTGTGTACCACCATAAATATATCACAGGTATCCGTGTGAACCTCATATGCGCATATCTGGTATACCTGATTATTATTATTTTTGTTATATGAAACTGATTCCATCAAAATCTCTATCCCTTTATATCGGTGTTGTTCATGTAACATTTTCATAATTGACCATATAAAGTTCTGCAATTGAATAATAGTAATTTCACCGAATGTTATCTTCGATTGATACTCAAGTAAAGTATTGTGTAGAAAGTTCTGTTTGATTTTTGATATATTGATACCAACAGTAAAAGTTGAGTGTACAGGGTGGGTCCCAAAACATCCGGGAGTTTTCTAACTTTACTGCCAAAAGTTAGTGGTGCCCAAATATATAATTTTTTTAATCTACTCACGACCGGCTCTCTGACTCGTAGCCGAGTATATATGTGTATACGTATATGTATATATGTACATATATATACATTTTTCTTGATTTTTGTCTCTTGCACGTGCACATTTAAGCACCCATTCCTAGGAATCTTATTTGATATTGCATTTCAACAAAAGGACGTCGCAAGCCTCCAATTATTGCATACACCTGTTCTATTTTTAGTTCAACATTGTTGCTAGTTCGTGTATCCAGGTGGGATACATGCGGCTGTAATATTCAAAAATAGATATTGTGACCGTGCGTATCCAATGTGGATACATACTGATAATAACGTCATAAAATGTCAACATTTAGTTTTTATAACTCTTTATTGCATTTTAATGGGATAAAATACATATTTGAGGCCCTACACATGAAAAATGGATTTGGCCTGATATACCCAATTTTCCGCTTCCGTGGTGGCACTCAACGTGTTAAATTGGAATATAAGTTGCCTGTTAATTATGAATATAAAATATCCATTCAAGTTATGATATGGCAATAGATAAATATATATGTGCTAGTAATTTCAACCATGAACATTTTTTGAGAAATTCGACATACTCGAGATGGATCTACACTAACCACAATTACAAAAGACGTTTGCTAATGATAAAGATATCTTGATGGAGCGGCCAAGGCTTTTTTATGAAGTTTTGTGAATTACATACAATTATTTAATTTGGCTTTCAAACCAATGAATGTACGAGAGATGCAATCTTTCACTTTCTGAAAAATCTATATTCCAGTCTGCACTTGAAGGAAGTGGGCGCAGCAGTGTTTCCTGATATGTCTGAAGGTTTTGACTGTGTTAATCATGAAATACTGTGAATTATCCAGTTCATAAACGTATATGTCAGTTTTCCCAAATCACTTTGAAAAAAAGGTTTTGAGAAGAAATCATTTGAGAAAAATCCAGCAGTCATCAGATATTTTTTTTGACAGACATATGTAAACATTGTAGTAAATTAACTATGATCTTTGATAATACCACAATTTATACAGTGCGGTCCATAGGTACGGAATAAATTCATTTTCAGCGATATTATGTATTTGTTTAAAATGAACCTGAAACAGGTCGATTTCTATTGTCAATTTGACAATTTACAGTATGAAAATATTACCCCTTCTTGCAGCCCCTCTGAATTATGAGCACCCTCTTAAAAATTTCAAATGAGAAGGGGAGTCGTGTGGCACCTTGTTCGAAAGGGATTTTCACTCCCTATTCGGCAATACTAAGTTTTTCAAATTTGGTGCAATCATAACTGAGAAAATTTTGATGCTTCACGTAGAATGAAGGAAATAATGTCACATAATGTTTGGGAAGTATTTTTCAACTTACTTTACAATTGAATTAAATGTTCAAAATGACCACCATTCACTTCTTGACAACAAGCAAGTCGATCTTGAAATTCTCGTACAACATTTTGTAGGACCTCAGGGGTTATGATGTTAATTTCTTCCGTTATCCTCAACTTTGAATCTGCAATAGCGTCTGGTCTATTGAAATATACTTTTGATTTTAAATAACCCTAAAAGAAGTAATCGAGAGGAGTCAAATCGGGGGATCTAGGCATTCAATCGTTCCACGTCTTCCAATCCACCTGTTGGGAAAAACTTCGTTCAAACAATAAGTTCGTAATGCGGTGGAGATCCAACTGTTGGTACCATTTTGATCTATCTATTGCTTTTGGATCATTAACATCAGGAAAAAGTATTTTCAATATAGGCTGTGAAAAGTTCATCAAAAAATCCGGATAAACCTCACCATTAACTGTGCCTTCGAAAAAATAGGCACAATAATTTTGTTGGTAATGATACCAGCCCAAACGTTAACTTTTTTAGGATATTGTGTGTGAGGCTCACACATCCAATGAAAATTTTCTCTGCTCCAATATCATCTGCTTCCATTCTGTTCATAACCATTTCACAGAATTGTTGCCTTTTATCAGGATCATTTAACTCCTGAACTAACTGAACTTTATAAGGATGGTATTTTTCTTTATTTAAAGCTCTCAATATCGATGATTTACTTACATCGTTGTCGGCGGCAAATTGTCTACTTGTCATATGCGGATTTTCCTCAATCGCTAACAGTACATCTAACTTTTTTTCCTCATCCAATTTAACATTTCAATCTGGTTTTTAAAAGTTTTGACATGTCCAGTTTCACGGAGTTTTGTTTCTATACTGCTAAATGTAGACTGTGAGACGTGTCGACCAGGGTATTTATTATTAAACATTTCACAAACTTATTCCTTTTGAGTTCCTGTTTTATACCGCATCCAATCATAACGAAAATTACTTTTGAGTTTCTGATTAATGAGCCATAGTTAAATCAAATACACACACAAATATTCTTCAATACACTGACGTGTGTCAGCAACTAAAAAATATCAAAATAACAGAAGTCTACTAGATGGACATTACATTATTTATGTGGGTTTTGTGAATAATTTTTTGGTGTTTGGAACGACTTTTTCCTGACGTTAAGCAAAACAGATTATTTCTTATGGGTTTATTTAAAATCAAAAGTATATTTGAATAATCCAGACAATATTGCAGATTTAAAAGTTAGGATAACCGAAGAAATTAACAACATAACCTCTGAGGTCCACAAAATGTTGTTCGAGAATTCCAAGATCGACTTGCTTATTGTCAAGAAGTGAATGGTGGTCATTTTGAACATTTAATTTAATTGTAAAATAAATTGAAAAATACTTCCTAAACATTATGTGACATTATTTCCTTCATTATACGTGGAGTATCAACATTTTACATTTTCAAAATAAATTTTCTCAGTTATGATTGCACCAAATTTGAAAAACCTAATATTGCCGAACATAGAATGAGTATTTTTTTCGATTTAAAATTTTTGAGGGGGTGCCAATAATTCAGAGGGAGTTAAATAAGGGGCTCATATTTTCATACTTTAAATTTTTTAATTGAAAATAGAAATCGTCTTGTTTCAGGTTTGTTTTAAACAAATACGTAATAACGATAAAAATAAATTAATTCCAAACCTATGGATCGCATTGTATATTATATTTACACTAATAGCACCTTCATATCAATAATTGCATTTTGAATAAAAATGAGGACTACCAGAATACCTTGTGCAAAAGATAATATGAGGGGAATATTCCAACGTCAATCATATTGTGAATGAAATTTCATTACCTCTCATGCAACGTCAGAATTCGAAATTTCCCTTCACTTGAAACCATTCTTCAGTCAAGAGTTTGCGAATTGAAAAAAAAACGCAATTTTGCCCTACCATATGACATTGGCAACATCGAAAATGCATAACTCCAAAAATGTAATTCCAAAGTAACATGGAAAAACTCCACACTACGCCGCTCTCCAGAAGGGGTACGGATAGGGTCTTCCTACCTTTGATGTTTAGAACGTTAGAGCATGAAAATTGAATTTCTCCGAAGCGCCTTTGCAACCTTTTAGCATGTTTAATCCGAAAGAAGTTTGCAAAAAGAAATAAATGTGCAATCATTCTTTGGTAGGTACGTTCAGAGGGAATATTAACTTGAAATTGAGTTTATAGATGCCGAAATCTGAACGTTGAAAATGCAAATTCACTTTGGCGGTAATGCAATTTCGTTTTTATTTCAGACACGAATGTTACGGTTCATTGATGGCTTGAGTAATCAGAATTTCCGATGAAGTTATATTAGGGGTGAACATGTCATTTGGTTCACGTATCGTGTGATAACTTGAATTTAAAAAAAAACGATGGCGCGACCAGTCAGAAAGGTAGATTTGAGAATTTAATTATTTATTCTGAAAAAGCCATCAATGAAGCTAACGAATCATGTGTCAAAAATAACGGAAATTTATTCGCTGGAAAATATAAATAGCATTTCTGTTTTCTATGAAACTCCAACTCTATAATAAAAAAACGTAGAAGATCTCAAATCTCTCTCAACACTTCTCATATTTTTGAGTCATCTGGGTCAAATAAAAAAAAACTGTTCAATCAAAAGTTGGTGAAGGATCCAAATCTCCTAAATTCTTCCTTATATTTCTATCATCTGGCTCAAATCAAAATAAATAATAAGTATAACCAAATTTATGGGCGCGAAAGAAGCTTAGTGGACTGTAGTTTGAGGAATTTTAATTAATGATATCGGACAATGACGAAGCCAAACCCACTCACCTCAGCATTTGACTTCCATGCTCTGGATAGAAAATGGCTTCTCCTGGACGGCCGTCCTTATCACCAGACCATTGAGTGCACCAACAAACACACACACGTAGCTAAATCAACAACTTATTAGATAATTAGACAAATCTGCAATTTTAGATAGCAGAGAGTACCGTTCCGTTCAGTTGAGTTCTTCTGAATAATGCCCCTGGATAGGGGGGTAAGAGTACAGCTCCGTACATTTTTCTGTCCTCTTCTCACAATGGAAGTAAGGCCATAGCCCTGTCATTGTTACGCGGAAATACAATAATTTCATAGAAATACGCGAGTACCGAACACAAGGATATAGACAGTACTTACTTGGGTTTCAATTCTAATCTCACTTGGAAAAAAAAACGTGTGCGGTCAGGGGAACCCCGTCAGGAAGTTCCTTTACGCGGCTTGCGGCAGTTGTTGACTGCTAGAAATCGTCACTTGATACCAACAATACTATACCATTTTTTCTGCATTATTTGCTCACTTTGAAAATCTTTAGATTTTTCTTCACTTTCGTCCTTCAGAAAGTGTGCTGAACGAAATTTTTCTTCTGGACACAGTTTTTCTAGCGTATTTTCCTCACTCCCTTCCCATTTCCCACATTTTGATAGGTTTTTTCAGTTTTTAGTGCCTCCATTAGGTTTCATATTACTCTTCTTTACACTATATCTCACTGCTCGACTTCTAGTATCGATCAGCTGGCGATTTCCCTGGTTTCCGATGTGAGTTCTGCCAATACACTGTTTTTATCAATTTCAATCAATCAATCAATCAATCAGTCTTTTTTTTTTCATTTTTGACATAGTTAACATGTTTAGGAATTGTCAGTAAATAGATAAAACAAACGACAAGATAAAAATAAAATAAAATAAATATGAACATAAAATTAAGAAAATGAAACAGTTATGAAGTGATTACAGAAACAATCGGAACTACAAGCAGATATATAAAAATACAGAAGGTTTGTCATGAATACGCTAAATTTCTATAGAATCGTTAACACTATAAAAACACTTCTCGATTAAAAAACATTTCAATTCATATTTGAAATATGACATTTTAGTTATATCCTTCAGTTTTTGTGGTAGATTATTGAATAATTCAAGGCCAACATAATCAGGAGCATTGGAGATAATTTTTCTTTTAGCAAAAGGAACATGAAGGTGGTGCATTGTTCGTGTTTGATATCCGTGAATATTAGAATTTCTTATGAATGTTTCTTCATGTTTGAATACATAAATACACATTTCAAAGATGAAAAGACTGGGAAGTGTCATAACATTGAAACTTTTGAAAATTGTTTTGCAAGTTTCCCTATTGGATATTCCAAATATATGTATATATATATATATATATATATATATATATATATATATATATATATATATATATATATATCTTATATATCTTAAGATCCGTTTTTGGCCAATAAAAACTTCTTTTGAACCAGCCGAGTTGCCCTAGAGGCAAATGCCATACCCCAGTCTCGATTCAACTTGGACCGTAATACACGTTCATCATCTGATCCAGTTCTAACACTGATCGTAAATTGACGAATAGAAATTTCAGAGAATTCGATTTGGAAGACAGTTGTCGACAATAGGATTTCCAGCATAGGTGTTCGTCCAGTGATATTCCTAAAAATCTAATCTCATTGTGTGTATTGGACAACATATTTCCATTAAATGAAATTTCAAGGTCTTCAATATTTTTGCCGACAGTGCATTCGCAACATTTGTGTCTTTTGGATATTGAAGAAAAAGTTCCTGGAGTTGAAGAAAGATGACACCCTTTGAATTGTTTCAGTGCATTTTGTCTGTAAACTTTTAGTTTCGGAGGCGGTTAGAACTAACGAAAAGTCGTCTGCATACGCAGTATATTCTTTATTGCCAACTATCGCATCCAAGTGGTTTACATACAAGATAAAAAGAATAGGACCCAATATCGAACCTTGCGGTACACCCATCTGCATCAATAAACTGGGCAATTTGTTTGTGAAACGAGTACATAGCTATGGATGTAGACATGCCGGAACGGAAACTGTATTGCCGTTGGCTAATAACATCGTGTTTTTCCAAAAAAAGATTTAATCTATCTAGAAAGGAATATTCAAACACTTTTGCGAGGTTGTAGGGAACAGTCACCGGGTGATAGTTCTCCAAGAGAGTTCGGTCTTTCTTCTTAAAAAGAGGAACAACCTTACCAAATTTGGTATTTTGTGGAAAGACTCCACATTCGAAAGACATATTGACTAGAATTGTCAATGGCTTCATGATCACCTTCAATACTTTCTTCAATACAAATTCTGGAACTTCATCTAATCCAGCAGATTTTTGTTCTTCAATTTAGAATTCAACAGATTGAACAGTTCATTCGCTTGGAATGGCTTTAAAAACATGCTATAACAATTGAATGCGTTTTTAGGTGCGGAAAAATGGGTATCACGAATGCCTCCTACCAATTGTTTAGGCGAGTCTATGAAAAAGTCATTAAATGATGTGGTGATTTTTTCCGGGTCTTCTATTAATTCTCCATTCGAGTTCAATACAATATTTTTTTATTACCTTCCGTTTGTTCGTCAATTCAGCCACTACTTCCCATGAAGATTTCAAATTGTTCTCAGCATCCGAAATACGATTCTGATAATGGCGTTTACGTTTTTGTCTGAGCAGAGATATATGTGTTTGATTGGTGGTTTGGTTTGGTGAAATAATGTCTTTTTCACGGTTTTTGTCACTGGGAGATCCATTGTGGCTTTTTGTTTTCAATGTATCCACGCTTTTGTTGCGATCTGCACCTACATCGCTGGATTCTTCCATTGGGGGTCATTTACTGAACTTTTCCAGCAATTCAGCTGTGGTTATTTGTGTCCTTTCACTTTTTATAAGCAAAATTGTTTTCACTTTCGTGGGTTTTGAAATCCTACCTCACTTTTTCACTGTGGCAAACCAATACGGTCGAAACTCACGTACTCGGCGGTTATGAAGGGTCACAATGGCCATCAGTTTTCCAATGGCCAGATATCGTGTTAGAAACACTATTTTTACTCTGTTTAGGTATTTGGATCACTTGCAGAACACTGTCTTATTGTTTGTAAGTTATCGAAGGAGTTTCTTATTCACTTTTTCAATACTATGGCACTTCAAACTACTGAATATCACAAAATTCGCGGAGCACATTGGAGCTCTACCAACTACAAAATGACAACTTTGAATTATTAATCGCCTTTTGGTAATAATTCGGAACGGAATTCAGAAGACATGCGTGTGCAACACGCAGAATCCTGCTCTTCCATTCAACTCCTTTACTATACATGAATCATAATATTCGGTTAACTATATAATATACTCAAATTATATTGCTTACGTGGTGAGAGGAAAGAAAAAAAAAAGATAGGAGAAAATAAAAAGAAACTAGAAAATAGACAAAGATTGAAGACAATAATGGTAGTTCAAAAAAATATAGAATTGTTTGACTCTTTTTATATTTTATGTGAAACGTAAGTTGCACGATAACTATTGTTCATATACCCAGTTACGAGAATATAGCCTGAAAAGTGGTAGTTTCATTTTATTGAAATAAGTAGAAAGACTATTAATAATGGATATAGATAGAGAAACTGAACGATCTCTCAAACAGTGTCGTAGTATACCGAGGGGCAGTTATTAGATCTTTGTGTCTGATACGAACGAACGAACTTTATCGTAAAGATACTGGGGTGATTTGTTGATAATGATATTGCAATAAAAAACGATTCTTCATTGTCAGTTATTGCAGCTAAGTTTTCTTATGAGAAATGTGCTGAAACTTACGAATACCATAGATATAGCGTAGAGAGGAATTTTAGACTTTTTGTATCCTGTACATTATCCAGACAAGGAGAGTATATAGGTGAGGAGAAGGTAAATTGCGAAAGGACGAGTGTTTGACATAATTCGTCTGAATATTTAGGTATGCTTGGTGCGGGTGAATTACTCTCAGGTTCGCTTAAGCTCTCTGGATTATAACTAAACTTATTTTTTGTACCTAAAATTATCATCTTTGTCTCCGGTACTATATTTAGAGTTATTCCATTCAGGGAAATATTGACTTGAAGTAAATACCTCTGGCATAACAACTTTGGACCAAACATGAGAACCTGTGTTTTGATCGGATTGAGTTGCAGTTCATGGTTTATGGAATAGTCATAAATAATTTGGAGTTCAGAAATGATACCAGCAACAGCTTCATTCAGCATTTCCGGTTTGAGCGATATATAAAGTTGGGTATCATTAGCGTAAGCATGATACCAGAAGATTATTCGTATTCAGTATATTTGAAGTATATAAACTAAACAATAGAGGCCCAAGTGTATATCCTTGGGGAACACCGCTCATTAACTTCACCGATTCACAATTCGCTTTCGATTTTCACCATTTGATTCTTGCGTCATCTCAACAGCTGCTTTTGATAAGCCAATAAAGTTGAGCATGGATATTAGTATGTATGAATTCAATGAGTCGAACGCTTTACTGTAGTCCAGTAAGAGCAATAACGAGATGTTTCTTTTATCTGTTGCAACCAATATTTCGTCCGTTATTTTGAGCAGGGCTGTTGTACAACTATGTAGGGGCCTGAAACCCGACTGAAAGGTTGGCATTAAATTTAGGTTACTAATATATTGTCTGATATGTTTGTTTGGAATGTGTTCCAATAACTTAGACATTGTGGGAAGAAAAGTAATGGGTCTGAGATCTTTGTAGTCCTGAACGTCAGCTGTTTTGAGGACAGGATAACATACGCAATTTTCCGCTGAGATGGGAAAAAGCTTTCAAGAATGCAGCTATTGATTATATGAAGTAAAAAAATTTGTATTATCGGAAAACATATTTCAATCATTGCCATGTTAACACAATCTATCTGCATATCAGAGTCGCATGTAATGGGAGTTTATATGATTGGCATTGTTCAAGCTTTCTGGTATAAAATGGGAGTTTATATGATTGGCATTGTTCAAGCTTTCTGGTATTGTAACATAAGGTTTTCTATTTGTTATATTCAAGTTTTGCAGCTCTTTCTATTGTTGTTTCTGATTTTAACGAACAAAAAGTATTAATTCTCATGAATGGTAATTAACACCGATTTTTTATTTTTTTATTTGTCTCTACATCTTAGAGAAAAAACAAAGAGTTTCTTAAAACTAAAGTGACCTTTTCCCAGAATATACCGCTTGCCGTTTTCATTTGAAAAAAAATCGAGCGAAGTTACATTTCTAAAAATTGTCAAAGATAATTTCAGTTGAGGCTAGGCTAGCTGAAAAAATAGTTTTCTCAATATCTTTTCTTATTTAATACTTTAAGGTACGAATAATGATCATAAGATTAGGACAGAATTCATGTGAATCTCTCCGTCGTCCATTTTCTTCAACAACTACTGATTTAAATACACAATTCAACAATATAATTCACGACATTGACGTAATATTGCCAATTTCCTTCATTGTTTCTAGTTTCTTCCAACCGACTTGGACCAATTATATTTATATTCAGTATAAATTGGTAAAGAGTCGGCTGAAAATATTTGCTGATGAATTCGATCCAACAAGGGATCATTTCTCGGGACGGGAAACTGAAGCACATAAGTCCAAAATGGGTACTTCACAGGAAGAACAATAAATCGAATAAAGTGGTTATTACTGATTAATGTTGGCATTTTATTTCACAAAATAGAGCTTTAACTGTTATCATAACATTATATTCTAGTAACTAATCTTAAAAACACTCAAAGTAGAATTTGTTTGACTTATGTTATAACGATCGCCAATTTCATCGGACTTATGTGCATAGGTACCTATCCTCTCAATTGTATTAAACTACAGCAAATGAATATTTGAATGTATGAAATTATAGTAATTTCTCATAATAAAGTACTGGATGGACATTAAACTCATAAATTCGTAAAAGTCGGTAAACAAAAAGTTAACTGTTTCATTACAGTACTTACATAACTACAGAAAATACATATTAATTAACTATATCTAGATAAAAACTATAACTGAAACATTATTCTTTGAATTCTAGCTCTTTCTCGTTTTCTTTGATATCAGGATCCGTGTTACGTAAATTCTCATCTGTTGGTAAATTTGAATAAGAAGCATGAAAAACATCTGGTATCAAGGGAAGTAAGGATACTAAATCATCTTTTTCTGTTTTGAAATAGGTAATAGCTGTATTGATATAACAGGCACTGGAGATCCTCTTCTTTTCATGTTAATAGTGTCATGCCCCATATTTACAGAAAAACTTATTCATAAGAAACAACACGATATTACAAATATGAACTTTATAGCCTGAAAACAAAATCAGCTAGGAATGAAAATAAATTCCAAAAATCAGATATTTGACAAACGGTTGAACAAAGGCCGTTTAAAAATAGAAAACACACATCGCGACAAAGCTGATGAGCACATGCCGGTTAAAAATACTTCATCATCTGTTCAGACAAGGAAATGCACTTAAAAATTACTATAAAAATTACCCTTCGTCTCGATAGAGCTATAAATAAATCGTCACCTCCTAGTTATGCATATCTGAAGAATTTCTTGTTAAACAAAGTCTCTATAAATTAATAGTTGTTGACAGCTCGCCTAATTGCCCCACGACTACTCAATACCATGAATCTGTTTTTATAAATTTTTTTATAATAATAATAATAATGGTTAGGGTCGAATACTGTAAAAGCGCGAGGCGCTCACCATCAACAAGTCAGTCATTACATGGATGTTGCTCCGGTAATATAGTCGTCTTGCAGTTAACTTAAGAAGCCATTAAGAGAAATAACTTTCAAATCGAGTTAAACCAAGTAGTGACAACAACCAAGTGATGTCACGAGTAAACCAGTATTTTTTCCAAAATTACCTATTATTTATCAACGCTTCAAGAACAAGATAAGTCAACGAAAAACTTCAAATCAAAAGTTCATGACATCATAGAAAACCGTATCCATACATCGATAATCTAATATACAGTGCGAGGTAAAATAAAATAAATAATTCCAGCGGGATTAATCAAAATAATAATACAATTGAACTAATTGTCGTTTAAAAGCCATGTCAAGTGAATACGTTTGAAACCTGGTGAATTGGGAGTAAGTTCATATATGTTTTCTATATTCATGGTTTGGGCAAATTGAATCATTTATAATGTAACTGTGTCTTTGAATGTATCTCCATAATTTTGTGTTACCAAAGTTTTCGAAAGATAATTATCAACAGTCGTTTTTAACAATTGATGTCACTATTGCTTTTAGTTAATCTATTCAGTTTGTAGACTGATACAAAATTAACTTCAGTAACTACACTATATTCTTGGATTTCTTAATATTTTTCTGAACGCATTATTATTTTTCGAATCTTTCTGAAACCCGGTACGTACTTTCTGGATAAACAACTGAACGCCCAGGTATAGAGAGAAAGATATATTTTCTGTAGTCACTTCCAGTGGAATAATCTCGGTTCGACCATCCTCAGACAGTCGATGCTCTTGATGCTTGTTTTCTCAATCTAACAACAAGTTTGGTGTTGCAGGTGTGTTTTGTTATTTCATAACACCCTGTATATGGCAGGCTTTAACAATAGATTTGAATGGACTCTCTCTGTCTGAAGTATTTTTGTGGGCAATGAGGCCAAACTCCTCTTCATAGCGCAACCATTTCTTTTATAACCTTTTAAATTGTTCGCTATCAGTGTCCTCAGTCCTTAATATTGGAGATCCCTTCGAAATGGAAGAGAATTCGAAAAAATCTGTAGACTTCATTTCAACAACTTGAATTTTTGCCACTGGATTTTATCAACTGTATCCAATCCTGTGGATGATAGATCTGTAATTCTTTTTTTTTTCTTCTCTATTATAGCGTGATCTTATCAACTTCTAGGTGGTTTCGTCCAGGAATCATAAACTTATGATCTATTGTATTGATATCTGTCTTTTGTGAAACCCAAGTGAACATTACACTGACATTGGGGTTTTTATCTCGATCTCCACAGGTATCTGAGTATAATATGACATGTTTGGTGTTTGGAAGAACGTAGTTCAGCAGATGCTTATAAATGCAAGATGCAATCTGGTTTGCTCCCCGTCCTGCAATCGTTTCGTACCTGACATAGCACACAGCACCTCCAGTTTTGTTGTTATGGATGGTTAAATTGAATGTCCATAGCTGATGTTCACAAAAATCAACCGAGGAACTTAAGAAAACATTGCTGCAAGTCAAAAGTGTACACTTGTACGGTCTCATCATCAGCATATAATTAATGCGAGTCTAATTGTTTTTCTTTATAGGCCTGATCCGCGATTACCTTATGTTGATCATGCTTAGAAACTAACTTGGCTAGGAATTCGTCAGATGTGAAGTAAAGTGTCAACGCTTGGCTTTTCGAAAAATAATTTCAACTCATGGAACTCCTATCTAGTAATTCATTTAAAACATATGATTTCGTTAAGCACCAATAGAACACATTCAAAACAAATATACGGTATCAAGCACCTAACAAGACTGTTATGCATGAGAAATAAAGAAGATTGACCTGATCCTTTGTAAACACGCACCGACTTGCTTTTCATATGTAAGTTATAAACACAAGGCATCAAAGACGATTATGCGCTAAACTATGCTGAGCATTTCCGTTTGGTAGTTGTAGTGCAGCCCCAGTAGTATATCATTATTTCACTTTGATAGCATGAAAAAGAAAAGAAGTGATGTACACTCGAACTGATTTACTTTTACCGTCAAACAAAGTCATGTTTCTTATAACATAAGTCACATTAATCGTCAAGGCTATACACACTATGCTATACATTCTCAATTGAATATTGAATAGAAAGTTTTTGTGTGAATTAAAAATCCACGATAAAACTATGTGAATAAAAATGCAAATTTTCAAGTTCAGATTTTTTCTTTTTAGTAAGGGTCATTTCAGAATATCTAGCAGATGTAGTTCAATGTCTAGCGTGGCTTTAGCCGGGGAAGTAGTTGTTTTCTGTTAGACAATCACAAAAAATAACTTCTTTTTTATCGTGGATTTTTCAATTCACAGAAAAATCTTTCTATTCAATATTCAATGGAGAATGTTTCCTTTTTGAACATGAATATCCCACAAGAGGTTATTTTGACGATGGAATATAGTGACTAAAGTTTATCTTTCAGTCGCAGATGATTCCATATCTGATTTTATGACTTATGTGATTTAGCCATCCGACGAATTAATCAAAATAATTGATGTTGACGTAAAAAAGCGGATTTGATGTTCTTATGTTCTTTAGTTTGCCGACCCTAGATTTCATCTCTCACATTCTTAGGAAAAATTCAATAATTTTCATTGAATCGCCAGAACTCCGAGTAATCTCATATTTCTAATTTACAATTCCTTGAGGATCATTCCATCACTAAATAGAAATTCAGGAACATATTCCTGAATTAATTATATACAGTGCTTTCGTAAGGTACTGAATAAATTCAATTTTAGCCAAACTATCCATTTCTGAGGAATCTCTTGAAACAGGTCGATTTTTAATCTCAATTTACCACATTTATACGGGAAAATTAAATATGTTCAACTAATGACGTCCACGACAATTTTTTCGAATGTCTCCATGAAAAGCTGATTTCAAAAATATATCACATATAGGGTTTGTATTCAATGCATCCGTTAAATCTAGTGCTCTAAAGTAGTGGATAAATTCTTTAAAAATTAAAGGAATAATTTTTGGAAAGAACGCTTGAAGCCGTCGAATTTTATTTTCATTTGGACATTGTTTCAAATGTAATTGATATATACAGGAATATTCGTATAGGAGGAATGACGTTATCGGTATTTTTCAACCGACGAAACCAAAAAGGAGGAGGTTCTCTAGTCGACCCGTATATTTTTTTTTAATATTTTTTTTTATGTATGATAACGCATAACTTTTCACTGATACGTCCGATTCCGATAATTATTTTTTTAGTGGATAGGGTGTACTTCCAATTTGGTCCCATTTGAATTAAAAAGATGGAATCCACCCCTAAGGGTAGCAAAATGAAGGATATTGATCACTCACTCTCTGAATTCTGGTCCGTTAACCGATTCTATCAGGCATAACTTTGTACTGGGTTCTTCGATTTGGATGATTCTTTTTTTAATAGATAGGGTATACCTTATATTTGGATTTCAAAAGGAATTAGCTACCCTTATGGGTAGCAAAATAGGGGATAATTGATTTTTCACTAGTGAACATTGACGCACACATACGTAGTTGACAATGACAGATCGCTACTGACATTATTCTTGTTCCACATCCGTCAAAATCAGTATATTTTATGAGAGGATGGAATGATATACAAAGTAATGAAATAAACTAACCAGAACAATGAAAATAATTTATATACAACAAATAGTAAAAGTAGATAATCATATTATTAACTGGTAATAGTTGAAGTAAGGTGGAAGTAATCGAAAAACAAGTGGTATAATTGGTAGATTTCAGCCACAAAAAATTGAAAAATAAAAAGTTTTCAACAAAAAATTAAACCGACGAAATACGGAACTGAAAAGTAAGAAATAAAAACTTTTTAACAAAAAATTAAACCGACGAAAAATTCAACTGAAAAGCAAAAAATAAAATAAACCTTCTTAGTCTAAATGATAATTTAGCTCCTAAACTAATGTAAGTAACTGATTTTGGGTCGGCGCCAAACAAACTAGCAATTGAATTAGGTGAAGCGTAAAAGATGGCAGCGAGATGCACGGCTGCGTTTGATTACTTCGTTCATAGATAATGATCTCCGATAATTGTTTGTTTGGCGCCGACTCAAAATCAGTTACTTACATTGGTTCAGGAGCTCAATTATCATCTAGACTAAGAAAGTTTATTTTATTTTTTGCTTTTCAGTTGATTTTTTCGTCGGTTTAATTTTTTGTTAAAAAGTTTTTATTTAATGGCAACTCCATTTTTCATTACGGAATGTGAGAAGGTATGGGCGAAATGAAAATAAAATGGGAAAAACGATTTTGAAATATGAAAATACTTAATTTAATGGCAATGATAGCTTCAAACAACGATCAAATCAAATGTTCAATTTGTGCACCATTTGCTATCTGACTATTTCCATTACTTGACAGGAGCAATAGCGACCAGAATTTGGTTTTTATTGCTGAATAGTTTTTGTGAAGTTATTTCTTTAGAGAATAACATATCTTATCGTTTGTCGATACATGATTGAGTAGTAACTTGGTCATTCCATGGAAAATGATTAAATAAATGAACGAAAACCAATTGAAATTATTTTCATGATGGGATTGGGAGACATAATGCGCACCCAAAGAGACGAAGTTGAATTGTTCAATGCAACTCATCCTGATTGGCAACCTATTAACCAAAGCATGGTGAGCAAAGTTGAGTCTACCGTGAATTTGGGCATGTCCGTGGTCTCCCTAAATCTGGTCGACCCTCACCACCAGGAGACGATCAGCTTAATGTTTGTGTTGGCAGTGCATGAAAATCATCACACAACACTCAACTAATTGGCTTCTGATTTCAATATGGCAGCGTCTACAGTCCACAAAATGCTAAGAAAACCAAAGCACCAGTCCTATAAGGTACGTTTCATCCATGAGCTGAATGAAGACGACTTTGATCGGCGAAATCAATTCTGCGAGCAACTGCAACAGCTATGCAATTATAATGATAATTTTGTAAGAAATATTCTTTTTCTGACGAGGCTATGTTTGTTTTGAACGGCCACGTCAATAGGCAGAATTTCCGTTATTGGGCTACCGAAAATCCCCGATGGATGATGAAGAGTATAACACTCAAAATCCACAGAAAAAGAATGTATGGTGTGGCTTAGTCGACGGAAGAATTCTGGGTCCCTATTTCTTTGACGTGAACCTGACTGGTGCAATATATTTGGATTTTCTTTGATTTGACCTTATTCCTGCACTGATAGCTTTGGTATCCAGATTTATCAGATATCAGATTTATCAACCAGATGGTGCATCTTTTCATTTTGCAGCAGCTGTCCGCGACTATTTAGATGTGGTGTTTCCGAATCGTTGGATAGGGAGAAGGGGACCGATTGAGAGGCCAGCTAGATCTCCAGATTTGACATCACTTGATTACTTCTAGTGGGATTACTCAAAGAGTGAAGTGTATGTTGATAGGCCGGAGAATTTAGAAGATTCAAAAACAAGAATTCGTCACGAGATACAATGTATACCTGCTGACGTTATTGACAGTAAGTAAATGAAAATTGTGGCATTGCAGAAACATTTTTGAATTAAAGAAAAAACCATCTTCGAGCAGGAATCGAACCTGCGACTTTTGGATTTCTAGTCCATACTCCAACCATCTGAGATATCGAGGCCAAGGATTGCCACTGCACTTCGAGGATATCGCTTTTCCCTAAATTTAATGTTAGTTGTTGTGGGAATGGATTATCAAGGTGAGGGATCTCATGTACTATCAGTGGCCATCAAGACCAACTTTACCTTTTTTCTACGCCATATATCTCCTTTGTTATTGACAATGCTCAAAAAGAATTCATTAATCGTCTTGGCTACTGTCAGATAGCAAACGGTGCACAATTTGAACATTTAATTTGATCGTTGTTTGAAGCTATCATTGCCATTAAATTTAGTATTTCCAAATTTCAAAATAGTTTTTCTTACTTTATTCTCATTTCACCCATACTCATAATTACCTCACATTCCGTAATGAAAAATAAAGTTGGAATAAAAAAAATACTGATGACGTCATTTCTCCTACCCGAATCATTCTGTATGTATTAATTAAATTTGAAAAATGCCCAAATAAAATAATAATAAAAAAAAAATTCGACGGCTTTGAGCGTTCTTTCCAAAAATATTCCTTAAATTTTTTACGAATTTATCCATACTTTACGAGACCACTGAATTTATCGGACGACTTATATAAACCCTATGTGTGATATATTTTTCAAATTAGCTTTTCATGGAGATTCCAAAAATGTAATAATATATAGGGTCTATTTGAAAAAATTGTAGCGGACGTCATTAGGCAAACGTGGATCAACCTGTATATTTAATGTTCCCTTATAAATGTGGCAAATTGAGATAAAAAATCGACCTGTTTCAGGAAATTCCTCAGAAATGGATAGTTTATTCAGTACTTTACGAAAGCACTGTATACTTTTCGAAGTGAATTATTCACATGAATAAGTGCAGGTGGCCCATATTTTTTTCATTTTAACTATCGTTGAGTCTGCTGACCATCGGAATATCTTGCAGATTGCTTATGAAGATATATAATCGACCTCTTTTGTTTCTTTCCGAAAAATTATTTCAGTCTTCAGAGTGTTTACAATAAGAAACATGACTTCCTTCCATGCACTGCTGCATTTCGGTGATAGATTTATATCTTTCTGTATTTCAATGGAAACCAATATTCTGATTAATTAGGAGCCATATCGATTATATGGAGATTTTGTCAATTTGAATAATTTGGAGGACATATATAGTTTTCTGAGTTGAGAGATGTAGACAAAAAAATATATGAAAACATATGAAAGCAAAATCGAAAAATCTAATATCTTCATTTTGGATCGGAGCACTAGATACATTGATTACTACAATTTGACGTACTGTTCAGTTATTGACGATGGCTTCTTCATGTATAATTTTCCTTCATATTTTGAAACTACTGTTTTCTAGCCGACCTCCATTTTAAATCAGGCAAAACATCATATTTCATTGGATTATGTTGGGAAAAGCTTGGAATTTTTGAGTATCTAAATTGAGTATTATAATGATGATTTCTTCTAAAGTACCTAAGTAACTTGACGGATAGAAATAATTATACATGAATTCAATTCCAAAACGATCATTCAAAAATGTTATCAACGTAGGAGAAAAAAATTGGAAAACAGTAAAAAAAGATCTTTACCTATAAAAGAGAAGAAACCCGAAAAAATTCCGGAATCACTCATCAATCTACACGTTAATTTTATATTTTTGTTTAAGGTTTATTATTTAGAAAAACCAAGGGATTTTCCAAAATTCTAATCGTAATGGTTTAAAGCTACCCGGATATCCGAACAATTCTTATCAACAGAACTGAATCGGTAAAATATACTATTTTAATTTTATATTTTTGTTTAAGGATTTTTTTTTCAATTTGAATTCCGAACCCCACGCTTTAAAAGCTATCCTTTTATAAAACAGGTTGTATCTCACACTATGAGTGATCATAGAATCAAATTTTGCATGAGAGATACATAAGAGTAGCGTACTGAGGATTTCCCAAAATTTTTATTCTGGGGGCTTGAAACAACCCCTTAAATATTTCAATGAATTTATCTTAAAAAAATGGAAAAAGTCTGAAAACAGTTCAGGCGGAAAAAACTACTCTACAAAGATTATATCTCAAAGATTATCGATAATACACAAACAAACAGTTCTCAAACATTTCATGCTTGAAAACACACGCATATTTAAATTTTTTTAATATAATTGGATATGAAAAATTTTCACAATAACAATCTTGTCTTCTTCCTGAAATGTCTATCGTCCTCCTTACACTTTCCAATAGAAAAACATATCTGTCTTGTACATATTTACATTGTTTCGCACATTGAGTAAGTTACTTCAATAATATGAGTGAACAGAAACGGAAGAAGCTGTCATTCATATCCTAGAAGATGAAATCTATAAAAATTATGGTAAAATATACTTTATTTCAGAATAAACCTTGAAACTTTAAGGGAGTGTAGGGAGTAGCTGTCCTTGAGAAAACTCAAACAATACTTCATCATTTGCAGTGCAATAAAATTATTAGTGACTTACTTGAACTATTCATGCATCAATCATCTATTGCATGCGCCCCACGTTTTTCGTTAAAAATCTTACAACAAACTTCATAGCTATTAAAAATTTACAATCACAAATTTTCAGGACAATCTGTATGGGGTGAGGAATCTGTATGGGGGTATAAATCTGTATGGGCTTAGGAGAAATTATTTTATACTTTTTTATAAACGTGGTATACTGAAAAAATGTATCCACATTTTTCATTTTCGGTTTGTTTCTGCCAATCGTGAGCTGCTTACTCAAAATAAAAATAAAACAGTAAATACCCAAAATCAATTCAAACAGTTGCTATATGCACTAAACTGTAAACTCTCCAATTGAGTAAATTTGCACAACGTGAATCGTATTCATGACTGTTCCGATTGCAATAAGCCAATAGTCATTTTTTTGATATAGTTCCAATAAAATGTTGACGTTGCATACGAAGTAATAATATATCGCTTCGGTTATTTTTTGATCCATTGAATCGGATGAATGAATAAAATCTAATTATTATTAGTAGTCGATTTCATATTTTAATTAATATGCTATTGCGAACAAATATATAGAATCCATAATTCAAAACAAACGACCAGGCTGAATATAAATGGGGATAATTAAATGGAACCTTCTCTGCTACAAAAAAAGAACAACAACCAAAATTGAACAGAGAATTCAGTACATCATTCGTTGATTATTGAAGTTAGTTTATGTAGTGAACAATGAATTACGTTCCAATGATTATAATGTAGCCATGTATATATTATAATATGCATGGTTTTTGAAGTTAATATGATAGAAACTACGTAAAAAATCGATTTGTTAATTCGTATTCATTCAAATAAATTAAGAATTGCCACCTGGAATGGAAAAGTACATAAAATAAAAAATGGCGAGAACGCACTATGGAGGAGATAACAAATAATCCTCATAAGAAGAGAGCATTTACTTTTTCCTACTGGCGTGACCAACCAAATTCAACAATGACTTTGAGTAGCCAAAACCACACATTTATCCATACTAATAATTTTATAAAGAAGTGAAATGTGTGTAATGTGTTTGTTTGTTTGTTTGTTTGTATATAGGGTCTCTGGAAATACTGAGCCGAATTCAAAATGTTTTTCACTATTGAAAAACTAAATTATACCTGAGTAATTGATTTTGATAAAAATAGGTTTTCAGTTCGAAATCTCAATATTTGTAAATGAAATCGGAAGAAAAAGCGCTGCTTGGTGCTAACCTCATTTTTTTGAGGGGGTAGGGGGAAACCGTTTGGCACCGAGGAGCTGGTCTCGATTTTCCCTGGAAGTGTTGGGCACTGAACCAACTAAAACCCCCCTTTCTCTTCCTTTGTCCCGGAATAACCCATACAGGTTCTGACATAAGGGCCATGAGATGTCATTAGATTGTCTTCGCCTCTCTTGCTGCCCTTTCTTGATCATTATCCTTTTAATATAATATAGATTTAACCCCACCTGTGAATTCCACACTTTTAATGAATTACATGACACTATAATCTTTTTATATTCCAACAAATTCTTTCTCTCTCCTATGATCCCCGCTACGCCAAGATTATACGGATTACCTAAAATCCACAAATTAAATATTCCCATCAGGCCTGTAGTTTCATTCACAAACTCTCCTGCCTCCAAATTAGCAAGTTGAATAAATTCCATACTTCCATTAGTAATGGATTTTTCCAATGCTTTTTCACTCAAAAATTCTCTAGAGCTTACGGACAAACGTTCCCCCCTTATATGCCCCCCAATTACATCTTAGTTTCCTTCGATGTCTCAAATCTTTTCCGCAGCATAGACCCTGGAAGTTGTCTTATGTTGGTTAGGCAATTACTTTTTTCCAATTAGAATTTACCCACTTATCATATATTGAACCTATGCTCTCTAGTAGATCTTGTTCTAAAACAAAACTTCTTTCAATTTAATAATTGATTTTATTTAAAAAACTCAAGTCGAATTTTGAATCTACTATTTCCAAATACCCTAGTTTCTTAAAAAAAATTATTCTGGCATGTTGATGACATTCTAGCACTTTTCAAAAGCAAATTGGATGACCTCAACAAATAAAAACTTTTTATCAAAAAATTAAACCGACGAAATACGGAACTGAAAAGTAAAAAATAAAATAAATCTTCTTAGTCGCAATAACTAAGCGCCTAAACTAATGTGAGTAACTAATTTTGAGTTTGCGCCAAACGAACAATCAACGAAGATCATTAAATTACTTAAAAAAATTATCAGAATGTCACCTCGCAACTCGATGCCATCATTTCACGCCTTATCTAATTAATTTGCTTGTTTGTTTAGCGCCTACTCAAAATAAGTTAGGTACTTACATTAGTTTAGGAGCTCAGTTATTGAGACTAAGAAGTTTTTTTTATTTTTTACTTTTCAGTTCCGTATTTCGTCGGTTTAATTTTCTGTTAAAAAGTTTTTAAGTCTTATTATTGTGACAATTTGTTTTTGTACCAATTGTAACAATTGAAGTTTTTGTACCAAGATGGTTTCAAAATGTCCCGTCAAAAATAACTAGTAACTTGTTTATCGAAAT
Source organism: Gonioctena quinquepunctata (assembly GCA_018342105.1). Classification (NCBI taxonomy): domain Eukaryota; kingdom Metazoa; phylum Arthropoda; class Insecta; order Coleoptera; family Chrysomelidae; genus Gonioctena; species Gonioctena quinquepunctata. The sequence continues at coordinate 163,742 of JAFIRS010001710.1, forward strand.
TTCGGCAACATTTCAAATCAATTGGTTGCCAACAATGCTGTGTAATAAACCTGAAACTTCCATATGGAATGTGATCTGAATATATATTTCATGAAGCATTCCTTCTCAATTTATAGCCTGGTAATGCATCATATTGTTTGAACCTTGTTGAAAAATATTGGACACGAATCACTTCATACACTGTAACATTTTTGCAATCGATGTTGAATTGACGTTCAATTGTTTCCAACAAGCCAACTGTATTTATTCGCCAGAACGAGAAATCAATTTCACCATAACGCACAATACATTTTCCAGCTTCATAATCGAGAACAAACCCCCCAATTTTCACAAATACACGAATTCTATCCCTCCGAATCCCAAGGGAAAAATTAATGCAAATAGAAAATTGAAATATAGTTCTACATATTTATACATCCCGGAGGCTGGAGAGTTTCGATGTGGGGGAATATCGGGAACGACATGTCAAGTGACGTGGTGCAAAATACATAATTAGAGAGTGTCAGGTAATGCCTAATGAAGCTGAGAACAAGGCCCTGCCGTTGGCAATTCGTATTAGAATGCGAAAGATAGGCACAAAGCGGGACGTATTCCGAAATGCAAATTCTCTCTAATAAAATCACTCTGTACTTCTGCCTTTGAGGTCTCGTTCCAAACACTAATACAAAGCAAATTATTGAGATGAGATATTATAGGAATAAGTGGGGAAGCGATCCGGTCCGAGTTGCTTTCGATGGCTTCGGAAAATTGTTCACTTCCTGGGCCTCAATTCTTGAAATCGCGGGAAATTTTTCTCCAGAGAATCATTTCATACTCTCAAATTCTCTTGGGAAATATGAAATGTAGGAATAGTTATTCTTGAACGAGTTAGGAATGTGTTTCCAAAAAGAACTATATAAGTGACGTATGTCGAGTATCATTTCGGTTGAATTTATATTTTAACCAATTACATTCTCAGAAAACGACAGGTTTCATTATCACCCCTGTAAATTATGAATTTGAATGTGGGGTTCATTGGTTAGAATTCTCGTACTGATACGATTTTCGAAATGACAAAGAGAAATTTTGTGAGCGATAAACAAAAAATTCTGATGATAGCTATCACTGAAAATAATGATGATATGCAAATTTACTAATAAATTCACCCAAATGAATTTTGATCTACAAAGAATATTGATAATGAACGTTTCTTCTTGCATTTTCAGTTTTCCCGATTTTGTCAAAAATAACAAACGAAAACAATCAAATCTCAAGAAACAACAACAAAGAATCGTGTTCGGCCCATCAATCTCACCAGTTAATTATATTTCTCCTAGTGAAAACTTGGAGAAAGTATTCCTACAATTTTTAAAGGAATCATCTCCCTAAGTAAGTGTCAAGAATAGCAAAATCCAGTAATGAGAGAAAATGACGTCGTTTTCTCTGAAGGATATTTTCCTGCAAATTCAAGAATTTGGTACCAGGAGCAATTGTGTCTCATGTAGTATTTTCACATTAGAAAAAGAATGACGTCACTTTTGATAATTCTGCATATCCAACATAACAAAGTTATATTTTCCAGTAAAATGCTTTAGATATTGATAGAACTAGTAAAATTCATTTTTTAAATTTGCTTATTCTGGGTTTTCAACCACTAAATTCAATTTTATGATGCACTTGATTATCGGTGATTTACCAAAATAGTTGGTAGGAAAATGGGTAAAGAGTTGTCATTGTCGAACGTTATGATAATATCAATACAATGGGAATGGTGCAGTACATACTTCGGAGTGAATGAAATTATTGAAAGAATTTTTTTTATAAGAAATATACATCAATGAAATCACGTCTGAGAGATAGGCTCACAAAGGAAAAACGGAAAAAACTATAATTTATCATCCCGATCATCTTTTTCTCTACAAACCCCAATGTTTACAAGAATATACTGGATTCTACACTATGCAACAATATTCAATGATGGGCTTGATAGTATGTTGAACATTACCAAAAAGAGGGAGATATTCTTAAATTCCCTGGTATTTACATTTATGAAACCCAAAGTTCTTAGTGACATTCGGTAAATTATTCTATATGGTTCAATTCAAAGAGTCAATGTAACATCCAAATAAACGATCTCATCAGATTAATTGAGTTCCTCATTGTCAGTTGTGAGCCTTTCCATTCGGGTTTTATAACGCGAGTTGAAACAGTTTGACTGAATTTTTGGAAGTGAAACTTCTTTGCGCCCGATACAATTTCAGGGTTGAATTTGGATGCAAAGTTTTGATGAAAGATTCTAACTGAAAGGCTTCTGCCGCAAAAATATCGGAAAATGGGTATTTGGTCAGAGAGAGAAAAAGAAGAGTGCGTTCATAAAGTGTGGAAACACTCCATTATCATTTACGGAGGTGAAGCTTGGACAGGACAATTTTGAATTTTAGTTTTCCACCTTTAACCCTTTGTTGACGGACGTTACTTTGAAGTACCGGATTTATTTTAATTCATATAAATTTTATGTTACCATTAAAGCTTCTCCCAGTCGGACGGTACTCTAAAGTATACTTGAATAGTCGTAGTTGTGATTATGTTGCCGCTAGAGAACAGCACTATGCATTGTGCATTTCTTAACTCATCGGTTTGGTGAAATTGTTAATGCGTGTAGTTGTATTATTCACTTGAGGAAACGTTCATAAACGAATGTGGTGAATTATTCTATGAAGTGAATAGTAGCTCTACTGTATTTTGGTACCGTACTCTGAAGTACTGTCAGGCTACAATTCGGTGATATGGATAGAGCACAGGCGGTATGTTTATTTTATTCTTTCAATTGTTTTTCTTATTCATTGTCTTTCAGCTGATAGCAAAGGAAATAATTCATGGTAAGTATCAAAAGTAATAAACTTCTAACATTCTAACTTCTGAAATATTTAAAACAGAACTACTAAAGATTATTGAGGAATTCACTAATGAGGATTTACCCGATGATGAACAATATGTAGTGCTACGTTTGTGAAGTATTCGGAACAATGCTTCCTCATCATCCAATAAAGAACTAGTTCTGATTGATTTCAGTATTTTTATAATCATAATTTGATTAATTTATAATAAAAAAATTATTTCACCATCTGAAAATACTTCCAAATGCCCGCCGATACTTCAGAGTACTACCTCTATTTTTTTTTAAAGAATCTAAAATAATTTGAATATATTTATTTCATCATTACTTATATTTTTGATTAGCCGGGCTTCTCCCAATACGATCAGATATGAATTCATCGATATTTTTTTTAAATTAAAAGGGTATATTTATATATCAAAATTTCAACCGTACCACATACGTCATATGTAACACTTCAAGTTACAATATACTCAGTTTAAAGAAAATCAGTGTTCATATTTCTTACCCTCTTTTTCATTATTTATTTTTCAATGGAAACCTGAGAATTACTAAGTAGTTAGTACGAGTATATTTCCAAACTTGACTAGGCTATGAAAACATCTGAAAGCCCTCAGCAACCAGACAATAAGTTCTTAGTTACCATCGCATATGTCAGAATTGAATTGATTTGTTGTGTTGCAAATCGATTTATAAGTCCTCAATAATACCTTTCTGAAAAATATTACCCTAAAAGAAATTATTTGAAATTACAATGGTGCTGTCAGAAAAACAGCGAATAGAAGTTTTGATGGTCCTAGGTTACGGCGATCGTACAAGTAGTATGGCAGAATTATTCGACATCTTCAATGAAAAATATGCTGATCGAGAACCCATAAGCAAATCGACGGTAAGCAAAATATTACATAAATTATGTTATGGATAAGCCTAAGAGTGGCAGGCCTACCGTTGCCGAGGACACTGTATTAAATGTATTATTTGGAATTGAAGAAAATCCTCATTGTTTAATTACAACTTTATCTGACAACAATGAGATCTGTCGAGGTACTGTCCAGAAAATTTTAAGAAAAGCCAAATTACATCCATATAAAGTTAAACTTATACATGAACTAAATGAAGACGACTTCGATGGAAGCATGGAGTTTTGTGAAATTATGCAGGAAGTGTGAATTAAAATAATGGCTTTGAATTTAATGCCTTATTATCCGACGAATCAACTTTTTGTATAAACGGTACCATGAATACGCAAAATGGTCGTTATTGGGCAACAGAAAATCTCAATTGGACGATGGAAGCTTAAATCCAATATCCCCAAAAGGTAACTGTGTGGGCGTGGATTCTTGGGAATACCACTGTAGGACCATATTTTTTTGACGGTGCTGTGATGGGTGGACATTATTTGGAAATATTACAAACTTTTGTAGTTCCATATTTAACTGTAACATTTCCAGATATTGATCAACCTGGTCGAATAGTTTCTACTATTTGTTTCCATCAGAATGGAGCAGGTCCACATTATGCTCGAGTGGTTAGATATTTCTCAATTGAACCTTGTCCAATCGCTGGATTGAACGACGTGGTTAGATGGAATGGCCTGCTAGGTCCCCAGATTGAACTCCCATGAACTTTTTCCTCTGGGTTACTTAAAAAATGAAGTGTATATAAATCGACCTACCAATTTGCAAGACCTTAAAGAGAGAATTCGAATTGAAACCAGAGATGTTGTCAAACGTGACCCAAGAATTCATCAGACGTCTTGGATATTGTCAAATAACTCAAGGAGCTCAGTTCGAGCATTTGTTGTAAATTGGTTATTTCTTTATTTTTACCAGTTACTTATGATATTTTCATTGCAAAATATACAGGGTGAGTCAAGCTGAACGCCTCGGACTCTCGTGGCTAAATGGTATTTTTTTTCAGTAAACGGTCTGGGGAAGTATATGTATGTCGGTCTGAACTACATTTCAAAAATAATGATTTTTATACCAGGTATTTGAAAAAAGCGTGACATATCAAAGTTATAGTTTTTTAAATGGAACACCCTGAATTTTCATGCATTTTTGAATTCTTTGAGAAAAAATAAGACTTCGCCAAAGTATCCCTATAGTCTCTCCGTTTGTAAGATATTCAACTTTTTCACAAAATGTAACGTTGTCAAAGAAATTCCATATAATTGGAATTAGCCACGGCAGGTGTACAAAATTTTGAACGGTCACTCAAATCCCTTTAAGCTAGTTACTGTGGATTGAGTAGACGATCAATAGTATACAGTGTGTTTTATATTATCAGGAACACTTACCGCATATTTGAACTCCAATAACTTTGTTATTTCAAATAGAACACCCACCACATGAAAAGATTCACCTTTTCATTTCCTTTCGAACCATATAATCAAATGAATGTCAAGAATTATCTCAGTATACTGTTGTGTTATATATGACGTATGTGGTATGGTTGAAAAATATGAGGTTTCAATTTTTGATATAAAAATATACCCTTTCAATTTAACAAAAAATATCGATGACGTCGCATCTTTTAAGGTAGTGGGTGGAAAATCAATTTAAAAAAAGGTAAAACACTAAAATACAAAATCGACCTGTCCGAGTTCTACCTCCGAAAATGATTAACTCGTAAGATAATGGAGCGTTTCCACACTTCATGAACGCACTGTATTTACGGTGCTGGCCTCGCTGTCATCTACGTGAGTAATAATAGATAGATAGAAGATACACCATTCTCACGACGCGTGGCGTGTCAGTTCATACGCCAGGCGCGTCTCTCCACACGACGTGTAATGGTACCTTTATGTAAAAATACATTTGTAGCAAGTCCAAACATTCACTACCTAAAGTAAAAATGTAAAAAATTGTTGAGTCAGCTTATAGGAAAATCAATGTCTGAAATTGAGCGTATACTAACATACCTACACCTATACATAAACACTACACTACCTATCACTAATAGGCTACAGAAAGTCTGTTACAAAACAAGAAAAAAAATTAAGATATTTGAAATGGAGTAAATACTCGATACATAAGTCCTGCACATCAAAGTACGGTGTATTATATATACATGGTAGAACTAGCAAATGTTTGCACCGAACAGAAGGATTTCTTTTTTTTTTAGTTACTAATTGGCTTATACTCTCCGGTATTTTATTGTAGAGTTCCAGGGGTGGGGAGTTATTTTTTTATTTAGAAAGTCGAAATGACTATGTTTTCAGGAAATTAGATGAACGGATTGTGGGACTCAGACTTCAGTGTAAAATATTTTTATGTCTTTGACTTATGAATGTCAATGAATGAGTAGTATATGAACAAATACGTTGGAGGCATTATTCCATATTTGATAAACAATAGTTTGCAGTGATAATTGAATCCAGCATCAGATATTATTCTAACACATTATTTCTGCACTTTAAAATTTTTTTGGCACAACTTGCATTTCCTTAAAGGATCACTCCCTACGTTAAGTGGGAGTACACCAACGACTAGTAGGTATGCAGAAAGCAGTGTGTTATTGTTCAGGAACTGTTTGAGTTGTCGAATGAAAATATAACTAAATATTCTCGAGCCGATTTGGTTAACGTGTTATGACCTCTTCAGTTTGTCATCTAAAAGTATACCTATTTTCTTCACCGAATTTCCTCTGGCAATCTTGGTATTTATGGAAATCGTGAGATGTTTGGTTTGAGCTTATTGGCATTTTACCACAATTTGGCTGTAATCTCCGCTAAAGTAGCATCATCTGCAAACATTATGATATATTTTGGAAAAAGATAAAAAACAAGTCGTAGAAATAGAAGTTATGGACCTAAAAGTCAGCCTTGTGGTACTCCATTCTTCACCTGTTTGATATCTGATAACTCATCATTAGCAGAAACACATTGTCTCCTAAATAAGATCTCAGCAGTTCGAGTGGTGGACCTCCTATGCCACAGAATCCTAATTTCTTCAATAGGCGATTGTGAAAGAGAGTCGAAAAGTCTTGCTAAGGTCACATAGGGTAATGCTCACATGTTTACCCAACTCAAGACCCTCCACAATGTCCGCCACAATCCTACAGTTGGCATCATTGGTTGAACAACCCTTCCTAAAACCAAATTGATTTTCGTGCAGTAGAGAGTACTTCTCGAAATATTTGATTATTCGTTTTTTCAAAATTATTTTTATCAACTTAGATAAGACTGGAACTAAGGGGATGGGTCGGTAATTGTCTGGTAATTTTTTATTACCTTTTTATAGTATGGGAATTATTTTTTTAGTTCATCTGGAAACAAGCCATCACTAAAACATGTATTTATCAGAAGTGTCATAGGGGGCATTGAAAAATCTGTGGTCTCCTCAATTATCGTGCTGTTCAGGTTATAAATGTCGAAACTCTTAGTATGTTTCAAAGAACTGATGGCATTTCTAATTTCAAGAGAATTTACAGGTTCTGGATAGAAGCCATTGTTGACGTGTGGTACATATGAAAGGAAATCAGTAGTTTCAAAATTCGCAGGTGCAAGGGAATTGACGAAATTGTCAGCAACGGTGGCGAAAATATCTATGAATGTGTCAGGTTCAACAAAAGTAGTCTTAAAATCACTTTTACGCCAATTTCAGTCATAATTTTCCACCTGTCTCTGAGTTCTTTGGTGGAGTTTTGAATGAAGTTTTTATAAGCGTTTTTTATTCGAATCAATGACTGTGTGTATACGTTCTTATAGCATTGATAAGCGGCCTCGTCTACTGGCGTGTTTTGTTTTTTTTTTTTTTTTATGTTTTGGTTTCCACGAAAAGGGATATCCTGTAATGTTCAGAGAACATCGTGGGAACCAAGGGAAAGAAGGTAGGAGTTGGTGTTCTTCTTAAATTTCTGGAGGTTGTATGCCTCGGGGAACACCTCCCTAGGCAATGAGTTCCAAAGCCTCGCTGTTCGTTGGATGAACGAGTCTTTGGAAAGTGATGTTCTGCAGGTCTCCAAAGTGACCACGAAGGGGTGTGATGACTGAACTTGATTGACAATTATAGATATTTTTTACGATGCTAAAGTATCGCAAATTTCGTGTAGTTTTTGGTGGAACCAACAAGAGATTGATAATAACATAGTAGAAAATTTGCATCCCAGCTAACCTCGTCAGTAACTCCCATATTCAAAAAGGGTGATGAACTCGACCCCAGTAACTACCGTCCAATAAGTCTCACTCCTATAAGTGCTAAATTGATGGAAAAAATGATAGAAAATGTTCTCCTCAGTTTCCTCCTAACGAATAATATAATACCTGATAACCAACATGGATTTCTACCACTGGAACTAACTTACTTGAATGCCTACACCATTGGACAAGCCTCGTTCACACAAACGACTACTTTTGAAACTGGAACATTTCGGTATCCGTGGATCACTACACAAATGGGTAGAAAGGTTCATCAGCAACAGAAACTCCAAGGTCCGAGTGGGCGACTCCTACTCCACCTGGCACAATGTTCTCTCTGGCGTTCCCCAGGGCTCTGTCCTGGGCCCAATTCTATTCCCTATATATACGTAAGATATACCTTCAATTTTGCACTGCTCTCACTCCCTCTACGCTGATGATACCAAACTATTATGTAACCCTCTTGACGAACCGAACCTTCTACAGCCCGTTTTGGCACTCCTGGAAGACTGGTGTAAGGACTGGTTAATCCCTCTCAACCCTTCCAAATGTACAGTCTTGCAAATCGGTCGCAACAAGCCGGTCATCTGTTATCACATTGGCAACGTACCAATCCAACCAGTGGAATATCAGACAGACCTTGGTGTGACAATAACAAAATCGTTGACCTGGTCGGAATATATTGTCAATATTGTAAAAAAAGCCAATACCACCGCTTACATTGTAAGGAAGTAGTTCCAATCCCCCGACGCCAGGCTATTTATACAACTCTACTGAAGTTTTATACGCCCGCTAGTCGAATATAATGTCGCGGTTTTGGTCACCTAATCTTATCAGAGACATTACACGACTCGTGAATGTTCAGCGTAAACTCACGAAATGAGCGCCCAATCTCTACCAGCAGGAGTACCACAATAGACTCCATCCAATGTTATAGAATCCTCAGTAATACCTTCTCCGTGGATCGGGGCCACATCCTTCTCCTGAACGTTGACGAGAGACTCTGCGGCTACAGCCTGAAGCTTCTTAAGGAAAGATTCAGAACCTCCATCAGACAGCATTTCTTCACCAATAGAGTCTTCCACCAGTGGAACTCTCTTACTGACAACATAGTCTTGGCTCCATCCATAAATGCCTTCAAGAACAGACTTGACAACTACTACAACAGCAGTTGACCTACCGTGTGTATCGGGCCTAGTGTGTGCTTCGAGTGAGGGGATGGTATCTCTTTCGTTTGGTTCCAGTGCAAAACATGTGGGATATTTGACATACGTTGTTTTTATTTCTCTCTTCTTTCGATAAACTAAGTCTACCCCTCAGTTACTCTTGTTGAACTTTTTCACTGCAACTTTGTTCTTGCCATGTGAAACTTGTAACTGTGTTCTGCCCTTCCCATGTATTAATAATAATAATAATTTAAATGTAAATGGTTGGTAATGACCATAATGCAGCTGCGCGAAGGAGTCTCTTAATTGTTGTAAGCTATAATCATTTATGCACTTCTTCCAAATATTTTGTTTTCTCAACGTTAGATATATAGTTAGAAATTGTTATGAACTGTCCATAATGATCCGATAGACATGGCTCAAAAATGCCCGTATTATACATATTTTCCGAAATATTAGTGAATGTGTTGTCGATGCCGCTCGCTGATAAACCAGTGACTCTTGTATTATCCGTAATAGTTGCAACTTAACGAAATGATGCCATCAGAGATGCGATATCATTATAGTAATTTGATTTCCTGAGATATTCTTTATTGAAATCTTCCATAATTACAATTTTATCGAAAGTATTTTAAGTATCGGATATTGGCCGATGCAGTTTTTGTTATTTTAAAGTGAGTAATATTTCTCTAGTCTCTTGTTTATTTATTTTCACTTCAATTATAATTTACAATGATTATAAATACGGTGTGAATTCTTAAATACTTGAAAAAGGAAAGAACGTAAAAAAACCCGTGCCGATAGCTACCTCAACAAAGTTGTAAGTAGCATAATGTTTCGCCCTGGAATATTTATTACTATCATCTCAAATAACACGAAATAAACAAATAACAATACAGATTGAATTTCTTACTCAAATCTTACACCAACAAGTAAACTCAAAACAACCCACAAAAATAAAAAAATCGAACAAATACCCACAAAACACCCACAAGTGTAACCACGTAGCATTTTCATGAGCTGGTTTTTTCATTCGGTGCAACGCAGAGCCTCAGAGCACTGTGTCAACGCTTTTTTCCAGCATTTTTTTTTTCAGTCTCAGTTTCAGTTTATTCAGTTCAGTATAAGTATCGTACAAATATTTTTACAATAAATTGTGAATGGTTTATGCCATAGATGAAGGAAAGAGATAGCACCTAAGCATGTAAACTGCTTGTTTTGTGACATGTCTCTCGCCCTGATAGAGGCTATAATGAATAGTACTAACTATGTTATAATACTGCCGAGACTGTAGTGAGCGTTATGGTAATTCAATTGTGAGCGATTCTAGAAAACCCAGAAGGAAAATGCAACAAAAATTTTATTTTTATTTTTTAGAAAATACTCAAAATGAGATTTTGATTTTGGCTTATGAAATATTTCATGCTTGACTTATATTTACTTTTCTTACTAATAATTTTCAGGTGAGGAGGTATCATATTGAAGAGCTTTGGCCCGAAAAAGAAGACATATCTTTGGGTGTGGTGTTTTTCATATAACGGTAGATTTAAACCTAAGTTTTCTGCAAATCTAGTATTTACTTTTTTTCCCCCATCATATCTGTTCTTTCTATGGAATATCCACATTAAACATTGTAATGAGTATAGACTTCTTACATTAGGAAGTTTAGTTTCTTTATATAGTTGTTCACTCGAGAATAATCTATGTTTTTCAAATATGATTTTTATAATAGTGTTTTGTACAGCCTGGAGGCTGCGCAACACATTGTCTAACATTCCCCCCCAAACAGTAATGCAGTACTGTATGACCGATTCTGCTAGTGAGTGGTATAAAATGCACATGTTTGTTCTATTCAAAATTTCTCTCAATGTGAAAAATTTGTAAGTTAATTTTCTTAGCCTTTTCGTGACATATATGACGTGTTCATCCCACCTCATGTGTTGGTCAATTATAACACCAAGATAGTTTATTTTTTAAACTTTTTCAATTGTTGGGCAAGTACAGGGTATTTCCGTCGAACATCTTGGAGAGTGTATTTTTAAAGCATTGTTTTGTGGTTGGTCTCTTTTATCTAGTGTGAGGGAAATACATTTGGTTTTCTCCACGTTCAGACTCAGAAGACTGTTGTTTAGCCATAAACTTATGTTTTTCAATCCCGCCTCTGCATTATTATATGTTTGGTTCCAATTTTCGCCTGTAAATATAATTGCTGTATCATCCGCGTATGAAATAAGCTTGTCAGAGAGATTTGTTTTTTAATCCGACTAATGCTGTTCATATATATTAAGAAGAGTATCGGTCCCAAGACAGTTCCCTGTGGTACCCCAGTTGTGATTTCTAATGGCTTGCTCAGTTCATTATCTACTTTTACCTTCTGCTTTCTGTTTGATGAATAATTTCGCAAAACATCAAGAGCAGTTCCACGAATCCCATAAATATTCAGTCTGTCTAGTAATATCTCGTGTAATACTGTGTCGAAGGCCTTGGCTAAATCGAGAAAGACTGCCGGGCACTTTCTCGACCCATCCGAGGTTTCGACAATTTTGTTTGTAAGTTCAAGTATGGCATTCTCTGTATTTGAGTTTTTTTAAATCCATGTTGGTTTTCCGAAATGACTTGATGCAAATCGAAGAATTCAACTAACCTTTTTTTTGAACTCTGCTCAAATACTTTTGCGAAATTACTTATTACCGATATTGGTCTGTAATTACCTAGTTCTTCTCTGGCCCCTGCTTTATGAATGGGGGTGATTGTTGACTGTTTCCATTTATCTGATAATATTCCTGTTTCAAAGGTTGAGTTTATTATATGTAATAATGGTGCTATGATGTTTATGTGGATTTTTTTAATTGTGGTTACCTCTATTCCGTCTGGTCCAGGGGAAGAGTAGTTTTTTAGCTTTCCAATTATTTCAATAATTTCATTTTTCGTGACAGGGTTCAAAAATATTGTGGGACCAACGGAAATATCGTTTAGAAAATTTGGAGGGGATCTATGGTGTTATCAATTTGGTTCGCCATTTTATTTCCTATACTTATGAAGTATTCATTGAATGCATCTGCTTTAGAAGAGTTATCTGTTATTTTTTCCCCGCGTTCGTTCATGATGTTTGTGTTTGAAATAGATTTTTTGCTATAATGATTATTTGAGATTTCATTAATCAGTTGCCAAGTTTTTTTACAGTTACCGTTGAATATTTCCAGTTTTTCTTTGTAATAATGATTTTTTGTCGATTTTATCAGTTTATTCAGTTTATTCCTGTATCTATTGTATACTGCTTTTGATTCTTCTGTGTAATTCGTTATTAATTTTTTCTTAAGACTATCCCGTTTTTTTATTGAATTAATTAGACCATCAGTTATCCATGGTTTGATTTTACGGTTTGAATTTCTGTTTATATTATATTCTTTGGTGGATGCTGTTATATGCTTGTTCAGTTTGTTTATGAAAATGTCATGTGCTTTTTGTGTTTCGTTGCAGTTGGTAACATCGTCCCACCTTTCTTTTTCTGAAAATGAGTTAATTTTTTAATTTTTTTTTTTTGTAACCATGATCTTTTTTTTTTGTGATATTTTCAAAAAGGGGAAGGTTTTCTAATAAAGATGTGGTCTATGATACTATGGGACAGTTCAGTAATTCTAGTAGGTTCATTTATGTAAGAGATGAAGCCGTGTTCTGTTAGGGTGTTCATATATTTCTGTACGTTATTTGAGTGTTTGTCCAAAAGGTTAATATTAATGTCACCAAGGAAGATTTCAAGTTTGTTCTTTTGTAGATCTGAGAAATAGTTTTCCAGCTCTTCGATATAAATTTGTGAGTCTATCGACGGGGGACGATATGACGCTGTTATGCCAATTTTTTCATTTTCAATTTCAATTGTTATGTGCAGTAGTTTTGTTTCAGTAAAATGATATACATTAGCTCTGGATGATATTGAATCCTTTATATATACCATAACACCATCATTTTGATTGTGTTTAGATGAATTATAGTAGAGTGTGTAATTTGCTAGTTCAAAGTCACTCACCTGTTCAACATTGATCAGCATAGTAAACATATAGGGAAGAACTAACTAAACTGAATTTTCGTAAAAACAAAAACAAAAATTGATATTGCTCTCATAAGCACTTTGCAGGAGGGGAGCAGAAAAACTGAACGATCCTAAGGCTCAAACCAGCTACATACCATGTTGCCGCCAAAAGCGGGGTACGGCCTTTGCCCTCACAAGAGGTCAAGTCCGTGCTCGTTCATTTTATATTATATAACGTGTACAGTAGCATTAAGTGTGTATATAGTAAGGTTGAGTCATCTGTATTAGAAAATGTGAAAATAAATATTTTTGGTTTGATTTGGTTTGTATTACTATTGGTTTTTTCCTCTATTGTAGTCTCCCTTGATGATGGAAATAAACATTTCCGAAAGCTTGGATAAACATTAAAGAGTTTACTTTTCCATTGCTGCCTAACCCAATATCCATAGTTTTGTATACAGGGTGATTCGGAATAAGACCGACAAACTGCACTACAGATTCCTTACCTCATTTCGGGGTGGAAAGTTGCCATCAAATTATGTCCTAAAATGCATCCTCTCTAAGATACAGGGTGTCGAAAATACGAAAGAAATAAAGATTTGATTTGTTTTCTCCAAAACTCCTGAAGGAAAAAATTTGAAACTTAGTACAATAATCAAGGTCAGAATGAGACCGATAACTCTATTTTTTCATTCATCATATTATTTGATCGAATCGTCGTGGATTCACAGCTTTCTTGCATATGATTGTTCTGTCGAATCATCTGACAAACAAACCCAACCTGAAATTCATAATACTCCACTTAGATTAAGTTAAGGCATGAAATAAGTTTCACGAAAAACTGAAGATAAGTACTCTAAATTTGTTGAAGTTTATGTAAGACTATCATTATCGAAGCCATTTCTGATTGAATTATCTAGAAAAATATTATCTAATCAACATGTTTTTGATGAAGAAAAACAATTATTGTGTATTAATATCTACTTAAATGATTTCTTTCGATTCGTGATAACCAGTTGCAAAGTCGAGCCTTTCATGCTAGTTTGTGGTAGGCTGATCAATGCATAAAACATACACAAAAGCTATAACTGAAAAAAACGTAGCCTTTTTCCATTGTTCCCGGTAGAAATATACTGATATATCGATACTTACATCAGACATTATTGACAGTAACCCAAAACAGTTTGTATTATTGTCAAGTCATCTGTCATGATTTCAGTCAGTGAAAATTTTTTTAAAAAAGGTGTGCGTCGACGATTGAAGGAAACGGGGTCCTTTAAATTCAGTAAACACCATTGTGGTGCGAATAGAACAAGAGATAATGTTACGGAAGAACAAATTCCTGAACGATCAGCAGCAGATCCTTCTACCAGCACTTGGGCTATTTAGTATAGGTTACAAGTGTCACAATCAACAGTGAGTCGGGTAGCACGTGAACAACTATTGTATCCATTCCGCCTACAGAAGGTGATGACCCTAGATGCTGGTGATTATGGCCCTCGTAGATTTCTTTGTGAATGCTTTTGAGGATGTATAAAGGAGCAAACGACTTCCCTAAATATGTTCCCTTCACGGATGAGGCATCTTTCACAAGAGATGGATATTTCGATAGTAGAAACAGCCATTTATGGGATGAACAAAATCCGCATGGAAGGTTTCGAAAAGGCTACCAAGAAGTTTTCAGTGAATATTTGGGTAGGAATTATTGAAAATCGTATCGTTGGACCATATCTTCTTCCTCCCCGTTTGCCGATGGTCAGAACTACCGAGTGTTTCTTGAACATGTTTTACCTGGGCTACTTGAAGACGTACCTCAATTGGTTCGTTAAAGAATGTGGTATACATTGGCCTGCACAGTCTACGGATTTAACTTCACTAGACTTTTTTTGTTGTTGCCATCTCTAGTGTATGAAACACCTGTAGAATCTGTAGAAGATTCAACGGCAATAATTTTAGCAGCATGTACGTTAACTACAGTATGCACCAGGAATATTCCAAAGCGTGCGACAGTCGATGATACGGATATGCCAATTGTGTATTGAAAAAAATGGTGGTCCATCTGAACATTTGCTTTGATGCCTTGTTTATTTCTATGTAGTGTACCCACACAGTTGATCTGTCAAAACAATCATATGCAAGAAAGCATGGTTACATATCAGTGAATCCGCGACATCGATTCGTTCAAATAATATGATGAATGGAAAAATTGATTATCGGTATCATTCTGACTCTCCCAACATTGAAAAATGTCCAGGAGGTTGACACATATTTCGATGTGTTGTAAAAAATTAGCATTATGCGATTATTGCACATAGGAAATAATGTATCTACTAAGGACATATCTTCAGTTTTTCTCAATTATCTCAGAAACCTCCACTTTCAGGTTGAGTATCGATGAGCCGAACTGATGTCAAACGCTCATTCGTCCATTCACTTGTCTCAAGAAAATATGAAGGAACATATGACCACATAACATCGTAACTACGCCACGGGTTTACGAAAATAATTTTTTTTAACTTTTAATTAGCACGTTGATAACCCTTGATTAGTGTACCAAGTTTCAAATTTTTTCCATCAGGAATTTTGGAGAAAACAAATTAAATCCTAATTTTTTTTCGTTCTTTCGACACCCTTTATCTCAGAGGGGATGCATTTTAGGACATACCTTGATAGCAACTTTTCACTTTGAAATGAGGTGATGAATCTGTAGTCGGAGTTTGTCGGTCTTATTCTGACTCACCCTGTATATATATATATATATATATTTATATATAAATATATATATATATATATATATATATATATATATATCCCGAACATATGCGTCAAGAAGCGTCTTTCGTAGATATTGCAGATATTAGTTATGCTTTCTAGAGAAGTGGCTTATTTTGCTGCCAAATCTACTTTTTCATTTCCGGCAATACCTGAGTGACCCTTGATCGTAATAAAAATCCAATGAATTATAACTTCTGCAGTTAGTGTAAGAAGGAAAGATTTGGAATCCGATAGAATGACTGAACTAGCTTCGCCGTTACGTTTAACCCACAAAAGAGCTTGGCGAGTATAGCGTAAGCATATTTCAGTTGAAAGTCTGGTTCCCAGTTGGCTGCACAAAAGCATCAACACGAAACTTGAAAGACTAACTTCAAATATAGATAGAAAATAGACAAAAGACTAAAAGTTTCAGTAGCTGCGTCATTCGAAACTTCCCTTGTTTGATGTCCAATGTTCAGAGCGAGATACTCCGTTCCCAAATTATCGCGATAATTTATTAATCGAGTTAGAAAATCACGGACGGGCACACAAGAATAATCCGATATGACAACTTGAAATGCACGTTAATAGCGGAGCTTTCGATGTTGCATAATCGAGTTAGCCAAGTTCGCTTGTAGAGACGTGGTGAACAATTCAGCGGACAATTACCATTCGCAAAATGGCAGTTGCACTTCCATCTATTTGGGTCAATCTATAATCATACCTAATGTACGGATAATGTTGCCACTTACTACCAGTCAATAGGTATTAACTATCTATTTGGAATTGAATAGTTAGAATTGTCAATATTAATCCAAGTCGTGGGACATGATATGCTATGAGTTATATCCATTTATTGAAAATCAGAAACATTTTAGCTAGGACTACTGTATATTTATTTTGTTAAAGCCCAAAAAAAACATTTTGTAGTAGAATTCACAATTTTCGAAAATGTTGTATAAATATTAATTCCCTATTTGAGATAGAAAAAAATGTTTCGAATAGAAGTTGTAGAGAGCGATGGGAGCTATGTTCCAAAAATAACTACCAACATACAGAGTGTCTTATAAATGTGTGACTTATTATTTTTTTTTAAATAGCTTTATTTATTGTCTCATTAACCTTTACAGTTATTGAAGACATTCAGTTGACATTGATATATTGATACTGTGTAACGATACTGAACTTTGTCTTTGAGTTTGCTATGTTTCAAAAAGTTTTCGACTTTGCTGCATTCTCCCAAAGTCTGGGTGATACACTCTGGGATGTTATTGTCCTCTCTTTGTTGGTAGCAATGGGCATTCTTGGAGGATGTGTTTCATAGTGATTTTTGTCTGGCAGATATCACAGTATGGTTCTTCTGTTTTGGCTATGATGTGGCCATGGCTAAGTCGTGAATGTAGTTGGGAGTAAGACTTGGTATCTCCTGGGCATTGGGGTGTATTTCCATTCTTTTACTGACATCTTTATTTCGCTCAACTTTGACCCGCTGGTGTTCCATTGTTGTTGCCAACAGATTTGTGATCAGATTGGATAATTTTGTTCATGCATGAGAAAACTTCGCTATTTGCTGCATTTTTTGCGAGTAGGTCGGTTTCTTCGTTTTCCTGAATGCCGATATGGGATGGGATCCATGGGAACATGATATCATATTCACTCATTTCAAGGTGTTGAAGTTCTGTTTTTATCATTTGGAGGATTGCATTGTGAGGGTTGATTTGAGAGAAGCTCATTATGGAGCTGAGATAATCAGTAAAAATGTTTGCCAATTTTTCATTTTTTGCATATTCCAAGGCTTTCCATGAAGCGTAGAGCTCTGCGTTGAAAACATTAAATTACGAAGGCAGTTTGTAAGTGGCCTTGCAGCTGTTCCTTCAGGAGTTTTGGATCCATCAGAATATATATGTGAGTATACTGGCATTGTGTCAAGGATCTGATATAGGTGTTGCTTTATTGTTGAAGGATCAGTTTCGTATTTGTTGAATTGTTGCAAGGATGTATTTGTTTTTGGTATATTTATTGTCCATGGTAGGGGCGAAAAAATGTGATGGGGATATCTTTCTAGTATGGTGATATTATATTCAGACTGATATCTGTTTATCCTTTCATAGAATGGTGGGTCGAGGTTTCTCATTCTCTTGTAGGTGGATGTGAAGCGATCAGAGAAGCAGTAGGTGTAGGCAGGATTGTTTCCATTAGAAGATATCGCTGCAGCGTGAGATAGGCTTAAGTACTTTCTTCTGATAAGTAATGGTGGTTTTCCAGATAAACATAGCAGGTTCGGACTGGTAAAAAAGGCTCCAGCTGCTAGGCGGATGAGTGTTTTGTGCCGAATTGTATGGATCCATAGTCCAGTTTTGATCTGATGAGTGATTTATATATATGTTTTTGGCATGAGTAATCTGCACCCCAGTCCATATCGCCAAAAGTTCTCATCAGATTAAGTCCATTCTGGCATGGTGCTTTCAGGTTTTGGATGAGGTGTTCCAAAGTAAATTTTTTATCGAAGGTCATCCCGAGAAATCTTATAGTTTCACAATATTGTAGGGGCTGGTTATAAAGTCTGGGTAGTGCTTCTGTAGAGCGGTGTTTTTTGTGAAGAGCATGCATTTTGTTTTCTTGAGTGAAAATCGCAATCTAGTTTTCTCTGACTAATTTTCAAGGCGTTCTAGGGCATTCTGTGAATTTCTCTGAAGGGGATCGGGATTTATCCCTTTGGTGAAAATAACTAAGTCGTCTGCAAGTCTACCTTTCACAGGGGATCTGATATGTTGGAGTATTTTATTAACGGCAATGAGGAAGGGTGTTACGCTTATGGTGGATCCTTGTGGTACGCCATTCATTTGGATCCGTTTGTTATTTGTTCTTACTTGAAAATTGCGCTCCTTTAAGAAATTTGATACGAACTTCAGGATGTTTCCCTTGATGCCTCCAGATAGTGTCATGAGCTTTTTTTAGATCGGAACATATTGCTAAGCATTGCTGTTGGTTCCCAAATCTTTCATGTTTTTCTGATTCGAGGCTCAACAAATTGTCTGCTCTTCTTACGAAAACCACTTTGTTCAGGAATCAGAAGTTCGTTTTGCTCTAGGTACCATGTTGATCTGTTGTTGATAATTTTTCTAGAACTTTGCATAATACACAGATGAGAGAGATTGGTCTGTAGGAATCCAGATCTGTCTTGGTGTTTTTGGGCTTGAGAATAGGTATAATTATAGCTTCTTGCCACGCTCTGGGAAAGACATTTTCAGTCATTATTTTGTTATATATTTTGAGTAGATGTGTCTTAGCGCTAGTTGAGAGTTTGTGTAGGAATATCAGTGATATATTGTCGGGTCCTGGGCTGGTGTTTTCGCTTGTAAAAAGGGAGTTGTTGGATTCTTCTAGTGTAATTGGTAGGTCAATGTTACTATCGAAATCATCGTTATAATCTTTTTGTTCTCTTCCGCTGTCTGCCTTGAACTCAAGGAAGGTATTTACGATGAAGTACTAGAACTCCTTTCATAGTGGTCGGTAAATTTTTTGGTTATTTCCTAATTTCCTGTTATAGTGATATTGTCGGCTATTAGTAATTTTACATGACTGTTGTCGTAGACTTTCGACAGTTTTTTAACATCACGCCAAACTTGACTCATCGGGATTGTGCTGTTAATGCTTGATACAAAATTTCTCCAAGATGTTCTTCTGCTTTGTTTCATTGTGTATCTGTATCTGGCTCTTTTCATCTTAAATTCTAGTAGGTTTTCTTCTGTCTTGTGTCTCTTGTAAATGTTGTATGCATGTTTACTCTCTTCAATGGCTTCACCGCAATGTTCGTTCCACCAGAGAACTGATTTATGTTTAGCGGGTGGTTTGACTTTATCAACAAATTTATCTGCAGATTTCAAAATTGTAGCTGTGAAATTGTTGAGTATTTCTTCTGTCATTGTTAGTATTAGGATCAGAAGCTTCTCCAAGTTCCAGTTCAATTTGTTGCGTATAGCTTGTCCAGTCAGCTCTTTGGAAGTTCCATTTTCTGTGAGTATTAGGATTAGAATTATCGCTTTTGTTATTGAAGGTTATATGGATTGGATAGTGGTCACTGTTGTATAGACTTGGTAGGACATTCCATGATAAGAATGGAGACAAACATGGGTCACAAATTGTTAGATATATTGCTGATGTGTTACCGGAATATATATCGAATCTAGTACTGCGGCTGTCATTCATAATATTTGTATCAAGTTTCGAGATAATGTCTTCTATTATTTCACCTTTTCTGATTTGATTTTTTGATCCCCATGTAGGACTATGGTCATTGAAATCACCAAGTATTATTTTTGGAATGAAACACCCTATATATTTTCACTTGCTTGAATTCGTTTGGAAGAGTGTTTTTCAAAAATGTATGGTTGTATCGGTTTACACCAGGTGGTTCGGTAGTTTTGGTGAGATATATGTCACAATATGGGTTTTTTCAACACCAAATATCCCAAAATCAATGATTTGTAATGATAATTTTTTGTCCATCAGATATCTTCGAAAATGATATTCTTAATTTTACCGAATGGCGCTTCTACAGGGGCAACCAAAACTCGGGATCACTTCTCTCTCAGTTTTTTTCAAATAAAGCCATAGCAGAATAGTCCACACTATGAGCTGCAGGAAATTTAGGGTTTGACAACACGTTTTTCATCACAAATGTATCTAATTCTTGGAGAAAATATGAAAGAGTCATCATAACATCAATAACGATTGTTTTATTAAAAATAAATAACAAAATGAACTCAAACAATTTGAAAAAGCGTAAGTTAACAGCAGATATTTAAACAATCTCCCATTTTGAGCTATGCACAAATTAAGTTATATGTACAATTGCTCTTCGAACTTCAATTCAATATAATTTTGTAATGGATCGAAAAACTTCTATAATTCCATTATCCATGTTGTCTAGTGGGTTTCTTGCGTTAGATCTTTCCTTTAACATAATCCGAAAGATAGAAATCTAGGATCATGAGGACTGGGGACCTGGCTGTCCCTTCGAAAATGTATCATTATCAATTTCCCTTGTACGTAAAGATTCTCAACAGTTCACGACATCTTCCCTAATTTTTATTATCTTTCCTTCACGTTTTGTTTACTTCTTGTGCTTTTCACCTCCTGTTCCCACAAATATATCCTCCGAAACCTCTCGGGTCGTACATTCCTTTATCGAAATGCATACATTCTACTGGCTAAAAGCAGCTTCTGTAATATCTGCCCCGAATGTAGATCATATTATCAATTATATCCTATCACCCTTGGAACATTTGAATGTTATAGTAACTGACATTTAATTATCGAAGAGGTAAATTTATAAATGAAATCTATAATTTTTTCCCTTCAAAATGAAATTATTCACCGAAGGAATGATAAACATGATCTACATTTCGGGTGACTGTGACATAAATTAGCCAGTAGAATGTATGCAGTTCGATATCCCTATTCAATGTCTGTACGACCAGAAAGGTTTCTAAGGGTTGAAGGAAGATTTGAGGAAACAGGCAGTGTCAAGCACAATAAAAATCAAGTGATAAAATTGCAAAAAATGAAGAAATATTAATTACTGGTGATGTTTTCAGCAGTTGAGAATTTTCATGTTGTTACGAGGAAAATTGCAAGAGGGCTGGATATGTCATAATTCCGTGAACAGAATATCCATAAAAATAAACTCAATTCGTACCGAATTGGATGATATCAAGAACTCTATGAGAGAGATTATGATACCAGATTTCGAGATTGGGAAAATATATTGAATTTCATCCGCGAGGAACCAATTTTTCTCTAGTACATTTTGATTAGTGACGAGAACACATTTAAAAGTAATGAGATGGTAAATAGATACAATTGTCACCACTTTTCGACAGAGAATCCCTATTGGGTCAGAGGAGTCGATAACCATTGTCGTGGCTGGTTTTGCGTTCCAATAAATACCCCACATCTGACCAACCAAATGTTGTGGCTGGCTGTATATAGGGTGTCATTTATTAACACACCACACCTGCAACTAAATGTCGTGACTGTTGGGACGTTGGGGATCATTAAAAACCCTTCAAGTAACAGCCAGTACGATTGTACGAAAGAGTTGATCTCAGTTATACAGAGTGTTGTTAATCAAAAAATGATTAACGTAGAAAATATTACTAAGAGCGGCCTTAGTATATTTCTACACCCTTGAGATTGTGGAACGTGAGTTGTTCATTTGTAATTGAAATTAACAGACCTTTTTACCTCTCGAATTCAGATGAAATAATGCACTGGAAGATGTAATGATGAATAAATATAATTAAACAAATTTCTAAATACAGACATGGTTATACAAACAAATGTCATTCAAAATAAAATAAAAGGATAAAAAGATTAAAAAAGGAAGTTAGCCTAGTAAATTTCTGACTTGAATCTTTAATCATTAACCCCATTCCTACTCTATATACTCAGCATTTATATTATCAACGAAGGTTTATTGCATACCCCTGAATAAGATAATGATTAAACTAAATTTTTTAATGGAATACGGTCTATGAGTGTCATCCTTCCAAACATAAAACCATACAATGTACTTACTCATAAATTCAAGGAACCACTTGCACACCTTTTATGGATTATTCGCGTAGACATTTCCATTTAGCTCTTGGTTTTCAAGAAGATGGTTTATCCCGTTTAGAATATTTACTTTCGCTCCGGAATTTCAAGAGATTTTATGAATTTGACGTAGTGACTATAATGGATTCATTAATGTTGCACTGATTGATATTTAATGAAAAACTTTAATCCCCATATTTGTAGAACTGACTTGATATAATTGATTACTGCATGAAAGTTTCGATTATTTCGCACTGAGAGTGAGCTTGATGAGGCATCAGCTTTGACTACATTATTTACAAACTTGAGTTACTTGTATATTTTTCTTCACTCGGTTCGACATCGAATATATATATATATATATATATATATGAATATATATATATATATATAAATATATATATATATATATATATATATATATCTATAGGTGAGTGTTCTTTCTGAATTATAAACTCAATCGCTCGCGGAACTGGTATGGAGAATATGAACATTTTATCAGATTCGACTTTCTTTATATATTCGTTTACTCCCTTCTCTCCTTTGATTTGAAAAAGCCGCCACGCTATTGAAGTAATAGGTCAATAATTTTATTCTTGATTTTACGTAACCCCATCAAGTTCCAATCATCCCATCCGCTCATTAGGGCTTCAGAGAAACCGCCATTGACATATTGATGGCCACGTGTCACTAACTGCTCACAATTTTACGTTCTTCCGAATTATTATTTTCTTTGAGATTGTCGGCAAACAGTACGATCTAATTTGATGTGAAGGTAGGAATTTCTTAGGTGTGAAGTCGACGGTTGAGGTGATTCATCATTTGTGACATATTATAAAATTAGTTAGAAATGTCTGACAATGTAATTATGGATTCTTTTGGGGGTGCCGGTGCAAGTGTAGGAGCTTGATCATTTTTATTCCTTTCTATGAAATATTGTATTGGGGCTAGGCATGACACAATATTAGATGGTGGATTATTGTTGGGTTCGGCGGGAGCATATTTGAGGATCAGGTCATAGGACCATATTTCCTTGATGGGTCACTGAATGGAGAAATTTACAGAGATTTTCTCCGAGATGATTTACCAAATCTGTTGGGGAATGTACCGATTGACACCAGACACAGGTTATACTACAAACATGATGGCGCGCTTCATCACAATCAGAATCGGTTAGTAGATTTTCAAACAGATGGCGCAGGAATATATGGTTAGGAAGGAACGGATCCATTCAGTGGCCAGCAAGATCCCCCAATCTCACGCCTCCAGATTTCTATATTTGGGGATATGCTGAAGGAGAGGTTTACCGGGAGAAACCAACAACACCAGAAGACATGAAGAATAGAATTAGAGAAGTGTTTCGCTCTATTACAAGATCAACTTTAATTGAAGTTCGAAGAGCAATTGTAGATAGACTTAATTTTTGCATAGCTCAAAATGGGAAATGTTTTGAACATCTGCAATGAATTTACGCTTCATAGAATTGCTTGAGTTTATTTAGTTAGCTTATTTGTCCAGCATTGAATAAAAATAGTCGTTATTGCTGTTATGATGACTTTTTATACTTTCCTTGAGAATTAGATACATTTCCGATGGAAATCAAGTAGACAAATCATACATTTTCTGCAAGCTCATAGTGTGGAATATGCTGGTATGGCATTTAGAGTGTTCCATTTGGAAACAAATAAGAAAAAAGTTATCCCGAATTTTTGTTGCCCCTGTATGGGAAAAGCGCCATTCGGTAAAACTAGAAAATAAATGAAACTACACCATTTTCGAGGATATTTGGTGGAATAATTTTTTTATTACAAATGATTGATTTTGAGATAGTTGGTGTTGAATGAACCCATTTTTGACATAAATTCCACCATAACTTCTAAACCACCAGGTCTCAACCCATGTAATCCTCTATTTTCATTCGAATGAAAATATATAGGGTGTTTCATGTAAAAGACATAACTTCGATAAGTCACACATTTATCGGACGCTCTGTATGATGGTAACTGGTTTTGAAACATAGCTCTTATCACTCTCTACAACTTTTATTTGAGACATGTTCACCTATCTCAAATAGGGAAGCAGCTAACGTCCACCCTCGCATTGTTGTTCCACCCTGTACAAACATATAGACATATTTCAATTTTCAACTGAAAAGACAACATTTCATATAAATATTTGAGTATTTCCAATCGAAACCGACCTTTCAGATTCCAGATTAGAAGAATGCGAAGTCAGAATCCAGATGTTTCACCCTTTTTTTCCCAGATAAGGGAGAGTAAAATATTTAGAAGGTAATGTGGGGTTGTATAAATTTCTGTTAATGAATTTAGAGACGACTGTGATACAATTTCTTGATGAGGTGTAAAGGAAAATTGTTGTTGATTCCAATTTGTTTGATGATGAAATTGATTTCCACTCTCATATCGATGGAAATCTATATTCCGATAGTTTCAATTGATGCAAAATGATATATATCATTTCAAATGATTTATAACTTAATATTATTAATACAATCAGAACGGTTGTTTTATAAATATTTGGATTCGTTGTCTTCTGCTGTTGCAAGTAGTTACCGATTTCTTATTACTGGAAGATGTAGTCTGAAGAGAATCGATTTTAGATTCTTGTGGTTCAACATAGTTTTCTTCTTCCGAAGATTAACTAAAATGGTAGTTGTAGGCTCAGCCTTCCATACATTTTTTTACCAATATTCAGTTTATTCGCAACAGATTTTGTATATAACCTTCCGCAACAATTGTCGACTTCCACCCATGTCCTTTAATGTTGATTATATCATCGCCTACAACTGCTAACATAGTTGCTGAAGAACATCTGAAGCAGTGATCAGTATATTATTTCGCATAAGTCCTAGATAAGTTGCTATTCTAAATTGTATTCGACTAAATGAATTTTTTCTGATGACCTGTCTCTAACAATTGCAATTTTAATAATATAGAAAAAACGCGTTTGATCACAATTCTGAACTCGCAAGGAAGCATATTTTCTGTAAGTATCCAGACAACTTGGCGATTTATTCTTTTCATCGATGACAGTAAACACACGATCTTTGTTTTGGTTTCGCGTATGTTACCAGTAGGATATTGGCAAATTCCTCGCGACGACATGCTGCGCAGATACCAAGAATCAGTGCCACCTACAACAAATTCTCAGATGGATATACCCCCTAACATAAAAAAAAACAATGAATTCAGAACTAACTTCCATCATGAGATGCCAATCGTCTGGAGCTACCCTAAAAAATAATCAATTTCGTCTCTGCCCTTAATTTTGGATTTATTTGGTTTATTGCGTTTTATAAAAGCTATCAATCTTCCGTATTCACTGATATCTCTATTATCATGTACATTTGAAGAAGCTCCCAACATGGAATGATATGACCAAATGGAAGAGTGCTTGCGATATTTTAATTTTTCTAGAAAATAAGCAAGGAGTACACTCTCAGTGTAGATCTTATTCCGAACATTATTGCCGTTGCACCAGCTCACAAATTCATCATACAATTTGTGGCACATTCTTTTCGATTTACTCAACAAACACAATTTCGGATCTTCATCTGCTTTATTGATTGCTGGTGGAGTACAATGTACACTTTTTTCGTATAGGATACGTCAAACAACAAATAATTCACAATCAAACTACATTCACATAATGGTTATTTGTGTACCAAGGTTATTAATTGAATGTTTATGCCCTGAGGGCCCGACGATCTTAAAAACCCGAGCGCCTCTGGTCTGAGAGTTTTGTGAGTCGCATGAGGGCATACATATTAAAACCCGCGGTGCATACAAATTTGTATGTCATACTAACTAGTTCGATATTGCATCCACAATATGAATATTTGAAAAATCCCAAAATTCGATTAGATTTTAACAATATTTTCATTTTATCATATCGTTGCTGTGGAAATGCTGTATTTACTTATCCGAGAAACCAATTTTGCCAATCCTAAAAACTTCAAAAGTCAAAATGCAATAAAGTTCTGGAATTCCTGACAAAATTGCAAAAAAGCGGAAAAAGCAACACAAAACTTACTACCGAATGAATCGAGAGACACCTACGACAGACAATATGACAAATTGCTAAAATGGATAGCAGAAAACTGTGTAGAATATTTTAACGAAACTGTGCTGCTTGTATCTCTCTAACCATGTTCTCTGAGTTCCTTATGGTCTGAATATTCGATGGTAAAGAAGATTTTAATGGTAAATAGGAATATTATCATGGCTTAAGCGAATATTTAGCAAGGGTCAAAAGAATACCAGCCAAAAAAGTCTGAAGTTCTGTCTAGAAAATATGTCTTGATATGTATTCATGAGGCACCGAATGAGACGCTTTTCCCTCTTATAAAAAAAAACTGATTGGCTCCCAAAGGCATGATTATTTCTATACTCAATCAACCCACGACTTCAAACTTCCAGAAAAACTGAACGACCGTTCGCAAAGGCGTATATTCAATAAGTAAGAGTTACAATATATTCACATAATACTTTTATTTTATATTTAGTAATTTCAATAATAGAGCTTATCAATAAGCCTTTATGCCCGCACGTGCCATAAAGTGCACCTTATGGCCCACGCGGGCATAAAGTACACTGTTATGTAGTTGGTATCCAACCAATAAAAACACAATAATGAACTATAGCTCGGAAAACAAAGGCGTGGAGTAATAAACTCAAAATTCAAAGATAATGGTATTTCCTAGCAGTTTTCACTTATACCTACCTGGATTTAATACGATAAGCGGACGATAAGCGGTTCATTACTACATGCCTTTATTTTACGTACTCTAGTATGACATAAAAAATATAACAATTTGGGTAAAAATACAAATATAAGTAAGAGAATATGAGTTAAGTTCATATTATTGATTAAAATAGTCACCAATAATATATTGGATACCAACCGTTAATCAAAAATTCTCTGAGTTTCAATGTGAAATTATTTATTCTATTCAAATGTCTTATACCATCAGGAAATTGGTTGAATAATAATATATGTTTTGAGTAATCCTTTGAATGTAATTCAGTTTTCAATAAAAACAAATATTTCCCTCCCTAAATCTAAGATCATATATGCATAAATATTTTTTTTATGCTACAAAAACAGCAACAAGATAATGTTTACTCTTCAGGAAATTGTTGTTGCTTTCACATAGACCAAGAAGGTCTAGAAGCACCGATCAGTTTATTAAAAGTCACAAAGTCTACCAACACTAAAATTAGTTCCTGTAGAATTGGAGTTGAATTAACTCAATAGTGGTATGGGGATGGAAGAAAGATAATTTTTCTTTTCCAATTGGCATGACGCTGTCCACAGCACTGAACAATATCTCTGCCAAACCGGATGCGGTCCAGCATGTGGGTGTACAAAGACTTGCATGTATCGTTTGCAGTGGAAATGACTGCAGCCATTTTTCACCGATAGACAATGACAAAGCACAAATTCCAATGAAAATTTTATACCAGTCATTTTCAACCAATCAGATGCTTTATTTCGACATTGTTACTATGGTAACCAGCAAATTTTCTGAAAATTTTTCATCCATTAGCATGTAGACGTAAAATTAATAAGGGGAAATTTCCCGGCACATGACAGGTATCATATAATTAGACAAATATAATATTGAAACAATATTTTTTATTTACTAACTTCATAAGTTGGAAATATTACAACAATTTATTAAGGTGTACATTCTATAATATCATTAATTAATTTTAAATTCTTCAAAAATTCCACTTCTACCTCCTCTTTCCTAAGTGATGAATAAAACACAGAACCGGTGTTTTTTTTTGACAATATGCCTGTTTCATAAAATAAAAATAATGCTGAGACACCAGTTTATTTCTTTGAGTATTAGATTTGTGTCCAAAAGAAGGCACAATATCACGTAGAATGTTGCCAATCTCTTTAAAAAAGTTTTCTTGCTCAGGATTTAATCCAGATTCTTCCATAAGGTATGTTAGATATTTTACATTTTTATGGTTCATTTTAATGTGCTGTGATTTTTTGCAAAAGGAACATAATTCATATGATTGAAAGTTCATTTTATTATCACTACTTTACTAAATTATGATTGTATACAATGTTATGAGGAACTTATTATGCCACAGATAAAATATTGATTGACAGGAGTAGTGAATGTCAAATCTACGACTAACTTTCCAAAATATTTTTTTAACCGGCAACATACGCCAACAACATTCTATTCAGAATGAAGAATAAAATATCCCGATTTCCTGAATTATTTGAAAAACGAATTATTACCGCTAATATAAATTTTTCTTAGTATCAAACCTAAAAGAATATGAAAAATATTTAAGTATATATATGTATAGGTATAGTTATATATTTTTTGCTGTATATCACCTTTCTTTGTAGTAAATATTGACATTTCCCTGAAACCTAGTAAGAAAATTATATGAAATAAATTATTTTCATATAATAATGTATCTGACATTATACATTTTATTTCACTAGGGCACGGGAAAGATAAAAATAAAATATTCCGCAATACGAACATCCACTTTCATTTTTAATCAATATTGACATTTACCTGAAACCCAGTAGGAAAATTTTATGAAAACAATCAATTTTATATGAAAATGTATCTGATATTATATATTTTATTTTACTAGGGTACGAGGAAAATCAAAACATATCTCCCGCAATACGAACGTATCCACTTTCATTTTAAGTCAATAGTAACATTTCCCTGAAACCTAGTAAGACAATTGTATGAAATCAAATAATTTTACATAATAGTTTATCTGATATTATATATTTTATTTTACTAGGGAACGGGGAAAATCAGAAAAAAATCTCCCCCCCAAAACTCCCATTACACACAGCCTTCTATTTATTTGTGAATAACGTCATTATAAATATTTCCTTAATGTTTTCTATTTAAATATAATTACGGTATACAATTTTCTTACCGAATCCCCCACGTGCTTGAATTAATTGCGGGAAATTTGTCTCGTACATGAATTTTTAAAGAAAATTAATGTACTCAAAAAATTTCCGGCAATAATTCATGCTCTAGGAAGATTATAAGTGAGAATTAAAACAATTTGTTTTCTGTTTTGAAATATTTCAAATATTATATAACCTGAAATTATTAGTTTAGAAGTTTTCTGTATTTGTGTTTGTACATGAAAAAATGTTTTAATATTGTACTCAGATTATTTGACCTGTGGATCCAGAAGATTTGATGTACTTCATCATCAAAGGAATTCTCTTCAAATATTCAAAGGGGACTATCCAAATTCTCATGGGAAATTCGTATTCAGCAACTTCGAAAACTCCCTAATCCTGATATTCTTGAGAGAAATATCATTACACAAAATTTTCAAATTCAGTATTCTTTTTTCAATCATCTATATATAGCGTACGATAAGAAAATATTTCTATTCATATTACAAATTGATAGATAGAGCAACGTCGAAATGCCATAAAAATTATTTCATAGTTGGAATTTTATAATCAATTATTCCTGCCTGGAGAACAGATCATTTGATGATTCACATTCCCTCTTCATTATTCCCGATGCCTGTGTATAACCAGTTCGAGTTACCTCTTCTTGTGACATAAACAGTTGACTCGATAAATGACATTGGGGTATATCCAGTCGTAGTTCCATTCATTCGGGTTAATCTCTAATAATGCCTAATGCACGAATGATGTTTCCACTAATATCTGCCGATGAATATCAGCTACCGATTTGGGAACGTCTATACGTATTGTTCTCTTGAAATAGTAATAATGCACTTCGATATAATCCCAAGATGCATTTGAGTTCGCTCGTTGAGCTTAAATATCACATCCTTACAGTCGATACAGAGTGAAGAGCTGTTATACTTATGTATATTACCCCATACTTTGTGGATTTTTGTTCACTCCAAATATCCTATGACTGATTATATACCTCGAAAGGAATTCAGCTAATCAAATGCATTTATCTATGTTCACATCTACCTATTTTTACAGAGTGGTTTTCTCGTCGAAACAAAAACAAAATCGATAACCCAAAAGCAAAACAATTAATTATCAGCAAAAGATATAACTTAAAATTAAGGTAGAAACAAAAGTAGGAGGCCTGTTTACCCACAAAAGTGAATCAAGGGCGCTCATACTAAAGGTCACCGGCTAACATCTGCCGCGACGCCCTGGTCCACTCCGCTTCACAGTGGTTCCAAATCTCAAATAGCTGGCCAAATATAGAAGGCATTGTTCAATCGCTACGAAATTTGGTACTCGTGAGTTTTTGAAGGCGCTGAACACTAATCTGTAGTCAAATTCTTCAAAAACAAGATGACGGCCTAAAAATAGCGGACCATTCTCTCCAAATTTGAATAATTTACTACGAAATTTGGTACTCGGGGGTTTTTGAAGCCGCTGAACACGAATCTGAAGTCAATTTTTCAAAAACGAGATAGCGGCCTGAAAATGGCAGACCATTTCTTCCAATTTCGAATCAATCGCTACGATATTTGGCAGTCGGAGATTTTTGAGATCGATGAACAAGAATCTGTAGTCAAGTTTTCCAAAAACAAGATGGCGGCCTAAAAATGGCGAACCATTTCTTCCAAATTTGAATCATTCGCTACGAAATTTGATACAAGATCGCGGCCTGAAAATAGCGGACCATTTCTTCCAAATTCGAATCAATCGCTACGATATTTATTACTCGGAGATTTTTGAGATCGATGAACTTAACTGAAGTCAAGTTTTCCAAAAACAAGATGGCGGCCTTAAAATGGCGGACCATTTCCTCCAAATTTGAATCATTCGCTACGAAATTTGATACAAGATCGCAGCCTGAAAATGGCGGACTATTTCTTTCAAATTCGAATCAATCGCTACGATATTTAGTACTCGTAGATTTTTGAGATCGATGAACTTGAATCTGAAGTCAAGTTTTCCAAAAACAAGATGGCCGCCTAAAAATGGCGGACCATTTCCTCCAAATTTGAATCATTCGCTACGAAATTTGATACCAAGATCGCTGCCTGAAAATGGCGGACCATTTCTTTCAAATTCGAATCAATCGCTACGAAATTCAGTACTAGGAGATTTTTGAGATCGATAAACACAAATCTGAAGTCAAGTTTTCCAAAAATAAGATGGCGGTCTAAAAATGGCGGACCATTTCCTCCAAATTTGAATCATTTACTACGAAATTTGGTACCAAGATCGCGGCCTGAAAATGGCTGACCATTTCTTTCAAATCCGAATCAATCGCTACGAAATTCAGTACTCGGAGATTTTAAGGTCGCTGAATACGAATTTCTTTTGATAGAACGAAAGAATATATTAATACATACATGTATTTGGGATAAAGTAGATTGGGAAAGCATGTAAATACAAATACACTTAGAATATGAATACTAGTTTATTGAAAATTACATTGAATATTACTTTCGTGTAAAAAAAATACAATGAGACGCTTAGACTTATAGAGTCCAATTGCTGTCCGAATCACTATCATTATTGTTTTGTTTTTCATCCGCTAGATACTCAATGTATCCAAAAAAATATAACCCAATGTCTCAAAATTTGCAAAAGTTAAAGTGTGCACAGACATTTTTTGAAAATTAAAAAATCAAATCAAATCAAATCAAGCGAATCTCGCCAAACTTAATAGCAACTATCCTTGTCTCCTAGTGTATTTGTGTAAAAAAATGTAGCCCGATATCTCAAAATTTGCGAATGTTAGGGCAACCACATACATTTTTCGATGATTTAAAAATTTCAATAAATTTTAACAACCTAAGCGATTCTTGCTAAATTGAATACCAACCATTGACATTTGCGAATGTTAGAGCGATCACAGACATTTTTCGAGAATTTCAAAACTTTAGAAAATCTTAACCCCTTTGGCGATTTTGGCCTAGTTCAATAAACACCATATTTATCCCCCAGCCTATTTGTATGAAAAAATTAGCCTGATATCTCAATATTTCCGGAAGTTAGAGCGACCAGAATCGATTTTTGAAAATTTAATTTTTTTTGAAAATTCAAACCTTTCGAGCGATCATTTTCAAATTGGATACCAACCATCCTCATCCACGAGCCTATTTGTATAAAAAAAATTAGCACGATATATCACAATTTGCGAAAGTTAGAGCGTGCATACTTCCGGAATTTTTTTCTAAATGTGATTTTTCGAAGAAACAAAATTCACCGTAACCAAAGGGGCAATTTGGAGCAGCTGATTTTTGATGGTGTATGACTCAAGAGTATAAAGAATAACGTGACACTTGATTGGTCGCTGAATTATTAACTTTTACTCAATGTAAACATAACTTTTTTTCTAATTTACAGTGGATGTTTACATTTTTTGTTGCTCGGTGTGTGGTTTATATGAAAAATCCCAATGATATTATAAATGAACTTACTTCCAGGAAGAGATTTCATCTTGAATAAATCAAATTGCCAATTCTACTACAATTATTTCACTTCAAACACAGCGTAATTTTTAGACCGTACGGCACGACCGATGCTACGTGCTCGAGTGTTCCGGCCAGAATGTTATCCCAATGGCTATATATAACACCTGCCACTTCCCGATCTTGGAAGGGACGTGGGAAATACCCATCTACCTAGCCCAACAGTTAGAATTCCTTAAATATAAACTTTATTTTTCGATTTTTGGTCGGAAGGCAGGGGCGTTGTGTCGAGCCGGGCGCAACGCCCGCACGTGCTAGCACGCGCGGGCGGGGCGGCCGGCTCGCTTGACGGCCCACACTCCCATACCTCAACCCTCGCGCTGAGGCTTGCCAAGGCTCGAGGGGGTGCAGTGGGGGGTGTACTTTACGTCGGAAGGAATGCTGCACTTTATACTTATATAATGTATTGTATTACTGAATATGATGTAAAGCAAGTAAAAGTGTGACGAAATGTATTAGGAATTTATAATTATAATCGGAGACAATGGGGAAGGGATTATCATGAAGCTGTTTTTGGAGAAATTTCCCACACGAAACGTGTTTCGCAATACAATAGCTTCTTCAGATGGGGATAATACAGTATTATCTCCACAGCTATTGCATAGTGTCGTGGTTTTGTACACCTAGTATAGTGAAAATCAGTTAGTGAGTGTCTTTTGTTGGCTTTAAAATAGATTTTTTCAAGTATCGGCGCATCAATTCAAAAGTTTAACTGAAGTTCTCGCATCACAACTGTTTTTGCTGCTGGCTACAGTATTGCTTTTTAACTTTCTGTGCGTTCATTCTAGGTTGATTCCTCATCTGATTTATTTTCCATTCTGTTAATGTCCGGTTTTTTTTTTACATATTGAAATATAACTCGAATCACAAAAACTTCACGGAAATGGAATACATATGGAAAGTACGATGTTGCCCGTATTTCAAAAGTTTCAAAATTCTGCGATAGTTTTCTGCGGCTTTTGACGAAGACGACGATTATCGCTCGAGATTGATTGATTTGACTCTCAGAACTGGCATGACCATACAGCAATGTTAGTTTTGTTTTTCATTGGGATTTTCCAGATGATACTCCCATCTGATCCTAGATGAACAAAAACCAATATTGTAACCGATGTTCAATAAATCTGGTTTGCTTCCCAAATTGCTTTTTTATTACTCGAATACCCGAAAACAAGGTATTGATTCAACTGCTATGCCCACATTTCATCACACCGTTAAATACTGACTTCCCCAGTTAATTCAAAAACTGATATATGTAAAATATTCAAAAAGCGCCCGCTTATTTATTAATGTATGTAGATTGGCTCAAAGTGGGGAATATCAAGTGACAGTGATGGTAAGCGATCTCGCAGGGGTTGATAGGTGATATCACCGCCAACTCTAATAGTCGGAGTTCTGGACGTGACGTTCGGTCAAAATTGTGGCCGACCCCATATGCCAGATGTTGTCAAAATGCAATTATAATCAGCGTTATCCATCGGATTTCCACACACATATATGCAAATGAAGTTGCATAATGATTGTATGTAAGGGCGGTGTGAATGATTTTTATATTCGGTGCGATGGGGTAAACCACACGCTCGTGTTGCGCACCACAGGCGGGTGTTATTCCAGTGCCGAAATATACAGGATAATTTCTGACCAGTGTTTGTTGCACTATCTGATACCAGCGACGTCGTCCGTGATGCTAAAACAAACAAACAAATAAACGAACAATTACAATTTTAATGAAAGAAAAAGCCATACGAAGGGAGAGAAAATTTTATACAGTGGGATTCAAAAGTACTGTGACAAACTTCAGGAGGTGATTCCTCACAATATTCTAATATGAATTGTCCAAATAAATATATGCCCGGAAACGCTTTGTTTCCAAGATACAGGGTGTTAAAGTTGTATGTTTATTTTCGTTTTTTCAAATAACTTTCGAAATACTGACCTAAATTGAACAAAAATTGGTATTCGAATGTTTTGTGGGGTGTTGAATTCAAACCTGATGTTATTATTGCTCTTACTTTTAGGGAGCGCCACCTACATGTCTTTTTCTTTTCTGAAGATTCATAACTTTTTTGAGCGTATTTCTAGCACATTTTTCAGTAAAAAAATCAACTCCTCTATCATATCTACGTAAAAAAGCAACCCTTGTTACAAGTCGCTATAAGAAACCGTTTTCTAGTTATTTGGACTTGAAAATTCCAAGTCGATTATTTGATAATCGATGCGTGTTGAAGTTATTACCATTATTTTTCACAAGAATGCTCAGGAAATGAATTTGACGTTTAAGTAAGTAGTTTTGTTTTTTTGTAGGGGGCGCCACCTATTCATTTTTACTCGTTTGAAATAGTTATTTTTGTATCAAGGGTGGAAAATCTGTATTTGTTTTAATGAAATTTGCAAGAAATATCAACATTTTATTTCAAGAAATTTTGAATGTGTAGAATAAAATAAAATAAGGGAAACTAAATTGTATTCAAATAAATTGTTCAAAGTGTCCACCTTCACCGAAGATACAGGAATTCAGTCTTCTAGTCATTGAATCTCGTACCTGCTCAAAAATTATTGGTGTATTTCTTATTGTTTCACATGCGTCTACTATTCGGTTTCTCAGATCTTCCTCGTTCGCTACTAGAGTTTTATAAACTAGTGACTCCAAATGTTTTCAAAAATTAAAATCTAGCGGGTTTAGATCTGGGAACCTTGGTTTCCACGCTTGGTTAGGTTCTTCTACACCCCTACCGATCCATCGATTTGGATAGACAGTGTTGAGGAACTCCCTGGATACAACGCTAAAATGGGCCGGAGCCCCATCATGTATAAACCGCATGCGGATACGAATTTCTAATTTCATTCTAAAGTAGTCCCGGCAATTCATTTTCTAAAAAGTCTCTGTAAGTTACGCCATTCAGTCAGAACGGAAGGAAGAAAGGACCTATCAAGTAATTATCAATTATTGCCGCCCATACATCTACATAAAATTGATACTGATAATGTCTTTCACTAACTGCGTGCGGATTTTCCAGAGCCCAAACATGGTTGTTATGAAAGTTTGTGATAGCATTTCGGGAGAAGTTTGCCTCGTCCGTGAAGAGTACATATCTTAAAACCTGAGGATTTCCAGCCAAGTTTCTCAAAAACCATTGGCAAAAGAACTCGTACCCGTTGAATATGGTATGGATAAATTTGTTGATCGTGGATAATTCTCCAAACTGTGGACTGAGTAGAATTGAGAGCTTCAGCAATTATTCTTGTACTTGTTTCTGGATTCTCCTCGAGAGCATTCAGAACAGCTCCTTCCAATTCTGGGGTTCGGACTGCTCGTGGTCTTCCAATAATATCAGCTGCCCTCCTAATGCTACCTGTTCCTGTCAAACGACGGTGGAGACTGGTAAATGTTGGAGCTGAAGGCAGTACTCGATTAGGAAATCGCTCCTGGTAAATACGTCTTGTTTCGCGCGCATTGCCATCGCAAGGCCATTAATGAAATTCATATCGGCTAAATGAGCATTATTATTTGAATAATCCATTTTTTCTAAATTAGTGTTTTAAAACTTACAGAAACTTCAACAAAACAACAAAACGTTTAACTATCACATACTATGTGATTACCAAAACTACTTACTTAAACGTCAAATTCATTTCCTAAGCATTCTTGTGAAAAATGCAAAATAATGGTAATAACTTCAACACGCATCGATTATCAAATAATCAACTTGAAATTTCCAAATATCTAGAAAACGGTTGCTTATAGCGACTTGTTACTGGGGTAGAGTTTTTACGTAGAAATGAAAGAAAAATTGATTTTCCACTGAAAAATGTGTTAGAAATACCTTCAAAAAAGTTATGAATCTTCAAACAGAGAAAGACGTGTAGGTGGCGCCCCCTACCTGTTAGAGCAATAATAACATAGGTTCGAATTCGACAACTCAAAAAACCTCTCAGTACCAATTTTAATTCAATTAAGGTCAGTATTTCGGAAGTTATTCAAAAAAAAATAATAAAAATAATTTAAAAACAAAAATTTCCTAATTTTTTGGACAATTCATATTAGAATATTATGAGGAATCCCTCCTGAAATTTGTCAAAGTACTTTTGAATCACTCTGTATAGTATAGATTCTAAGAAAAAAAAAACACACAGTTTCACATATTTTTTGGAAAAGGAAAATTTTAAAAAAATCTGATTCCTCGAGTATATTATACACAGTATTTCAAATTCGAAACTGAAATGAATACCAAAGAAAAAAGTATCTTGAACACGATAATTTCAAATGAAATTCATATTTTGTTTGATTGGATTGAAATTCTACGAACAAAAAAAATATTATTTATATTACTTCATTGGTTATGGTTACTTCACAGTTAGAAGTCAAAATGTATGAAAAACTCCTATAAAGTCATTTTCAGGACACTACAGTGGGAGTTACAGTTCTGATAATAATTGGATTTGTATGTTAACATATTACAATCGAGTAATAAAGGTAAAAAGTCACATATTGGATTATCAGACATACACAAAAAAAGACAGGTAAAATTTAGCAATAGCTTCCTTGTGTGTATAAAACCCAGAACAAAAAATAACATTTTCATATACTTCGATTCATTTTGATTACTATCGTTTCGGACGTCCATCGTCTTAATGTATTTAAAAGGTTTTCACGACGTTTCGAATGCTTGTATCTGCAATCGTCTTCAGGTGAATACTGACAAGTTTAGGTGCTACTTACCAATTTATATTACTGTCGGCGCAATGATGCGTGCAATTCCGCCATGTGCAGCGGTGCGTGAATTTTCGCG
Source organism: Gonioctena quinquepunctata (assembly GCA_018342105.1). Taxonomy (NCBI): domain Eukaryota; kingdom Metazoa; phylum Arthropoda; class Insecta; order Coleoptera; family Chrysomelidae; genus Gonioctena; species Gonioctena quinquepunctata. The sequence goes on from JAFIRS010001710.1 coordinate 201,566, forward strand.
CGGTGTGGTGGTGCGTGAAGTTTCGCGCCTCTGCAGCCCGCCAGAAAGAGCAATCAGGGGTTTCCATACGTTCTTGATCTCAACGCTTGGTTGACTAAAGGCGTTATTGGCTTCGATGTAGGCGGCCTCTTTGAACTTTCGTTTGAACCAATGCTCCTCTCTATGTAGAACACTTGCGTCGTCCCATAGAACTCGATGGTGCTCAGTCCAGGCGTGGTCAGCGATTCCCGATTTTGATGTTTCTCCACGTTGAGTCCATTTCTTGTGCTCATCCAATCTTACCGATAACGGTCTCTTTGTCTCTCCAATGTAGGAATCTCCGCATTCACATGGAACTTCATAAATGCAATTCTTACTGATTTCATTTTTGTTGTCAGGTTTGGTCTTGGTCAGGAAACTCCGTAAAGTACTGCCGGATTGGAAGCAGCTCTTGATGTTGAACTTGTTTCCGATCCGTCTGATCTTCTCGGAGACACCTCTGATGTACGGAAGGCAGATCACTGTGCTTTGTTGTTGCTCTTCAGATGTCTTCGTTCTCCGGAGTTGTTTCAATACTTCTTCTAGGAGTTTCTTGGGATATCCATTCCGGTGGAGGTCCTCTCTGATGTGGTTTAATTCGGCATCCAGTGACTCCACGTCGTTGCATAGGTGCGTCGCTCTCTCCGCCAATGTTCTCACGATCCCTCTCTTCGTCGAACTCGGATGGTTGGAGCTGTAACTGAGGTCATCCTCTTCGAGTTTCCTTTTGATGATCCTGAGAGATTCCTCTATAGGGACATTGGTGTAAAGGCTCTCCACGTCGAAGCTGATGAAACGATCTTCTGGTCCAAGTTCAACATCTGTGATGGTGTCAACGAAGTGCTTGGAATTCTTGACGTATGAACTGCTATTTCCTTGTAAGGGTTGTAGTATCGGTAGGAGGTATTTCGATAACTTGTAGGTTGGTGAGTTCCGTGAGCTGGTGATCGGTCTCAGTGGCATGTCTGGTTTGTGGATTTTCGGAAGCCCGTAGAGATGCGGTGGTTTGCTGTAGTGTGGCGTTAGATGTGATCGTTCGTTGTCTGGAATGAAGTGTTTGAATTTCCTCAGAGTGTTGTAGATCTTCCTTTCTATAGTGGGTGTCGGATCCTTCTTCAAGAGTTTATAGTTCCCTGTGTGGAGTAACGACTCTATCTTGTCATCATATGTTGTGGTGTCCATGATAACTGTGGCGTTTCCTTTATCGGCTGGAAGAATCTTTATGGATGAATCCTTTTGTAGAATTTTCAGGGCCCTCTGTTCCCATGCAGTGATGTTACTCCGGGGATTCCTCTCCTTCTAGAGTGTCTCTCTCACTTTCCATCTAAACTCTTCTGCCTGGATGGGATTCATTCTGCTGCTGGTTGATTCTACAGAGCTTATAATGTCCAGGATAGGTATTGTTTTAGGTGCAACTGCAAAGTTCAATCCCTTTTCCAGCAGGGACTCCTCTACTCCTGTAAGTGGTTTAGTTGAGATATTAATAATGGTTTCCTTACCTTTGCTGCTGGTTTGTGGAGACCGTGTTTTTCCTGCTATTCGATTCCATTTCTTCTGATGCCTCCTCTCTTGTTCCTGGCGGATTCCCGCGCATCTATTCTCAATCTTCGCAAATATGGGTTGATTGTCCTCCTCTAAGGTGTATTCTCTGATTTCTTGGAATCTAGCAGTGGCATCCTGTAGCAGCATCTCTTTCTTCCAACGGTGATAGTTGATCTGCGACCTGATTAGTGCGTGACTGGCCCGCTCCATGATGCGTTGTGCTCGTTCCCCGGGAATAGGTGACTTTACCTGGAAACCGTCTGGGATGATGTTGTTGTCTCTGGCTCTTCGTAGAAACTGGATCATTGTCCTTTCGTAGCCTCTGAACTTGTCGCTGATGCCGGGTCCGTACCGGGTTTCCAACGTTTGTTGCAGCAAAGGTAAGGAAACCATTATTAATATCTCAACTAAACCACTTACAGGAGTAGAGGAGTCCCTGCTGGAAAAGGGATTGAACTTTGCAGTTGCACCTAAAACAATACCTATCCTGGACATTATAAGCTCTGTAGAATCAACCAGCAGCAGAATGAATCCCATCCAGGCAGAAGAGTTTAGATGGAAAGTGAGAGAGACACTCGAGAAGGAGAGGAATCCCCGGAGTAACATCACTGCAGGGGAACAGAGGGCCCTGAAAATTCTACAAAAGGATTCATCCATAAAGATTCTTCCAGCCGATAAAGGAAACGCCACAGTTATCATGGACACCACAACATATGATGACAAGATAGAGTCGTTACTCCACACAGGGAACTATAAACTCTTGAAGAAGGATCCGACACCCACTATAGAAAGGAAGATCTACAACACTCTGAGGAAATTCAAACACTTCATTCCAGACAACGAACGATCACATCTAACGCCACACTACAGCAAACCACCGCATCTCTACGGGCTTCCGAAAATCCACAAACCAGACATGCCACTGAGACCGATCACCAGCTCACGGAACTCACCAACCTACAAGTTATCGAAATACCTCCTACCGATACTACAACCCTTACAAGGAAATAGCAGTTCATACGTCAAGAATTCCAAGCACTTCGTTGACACCATCACAGATGTTGAACTTGGACCAGAAGATCGTTTCATCAGCTTCGACGTGGAGAGCCTTTACACCAATGTCCCTATAGAGGAATCTCTCAGGATCATCAAAAGGAAACTCGAAGAGGATGACCAGCTGCACGAGAGGACTGACCTTCCTACCCACGCAATATTGGAATTACTGCAGTGCTGCCTACAGAACTCATATTTCCAGGAAAAGGACCGATTCTTCTCTCAAGTCGACGGACTCCCGATGGGATCTTCCCTTTCTCCAATCATCGCCAACATATACATGGAGTGGTTCGAGGAATTGGCTATACGGGAGGCAGAATACAAACCAAAGCTGTGGTTGAGGTACGTGGATGACACCTTCATTGTATGGAATCACGGAGACGAACATCTCCAGGATTTCTTCTCAGGGATCAACAGAATCAGGGATTGACCTGCTCCAACCATCCGAGTTCGACGAAGAGAGGGATCGTGAGAACATTGGCGGAGAGAGCGACGCACCTATGCAACGACGTGGAGTCACTGGATGCCGAATTAAACCACATCAGAGAGGACCTCCACCGGAATGGATATCCCAAGAAACTCCTAGAAGAAGTATTGAAACAACTCCGGAGAACGAAGACATCTGAAGAGCAACAACAAAGCACAGTGATCTGCCTTCCGTACATCAGAGGTGTCTCCGAGAAGATCAGACGGATCGGAAACAAGTTCAACATCAAGAGCTGCTTCCAATCCGGCAGTACTTTACGGAGTTCCCTGACCAAGACCAAACCTGACAACAAAATGAAATCAGTAAGAATTGCATTTATGAAGTTCCATGTGAATGCGGAGATTCCTACATTGGAGAGACAAAGAGACCGTTATCGGTAAGATTGGATGAGCACAAGAAATGGACTCAACGTGGAGAAACATCAAAATCGGGAATCGCTGACCACGCCTGGACTGAGCACCATCGAGTTCTATGGGACGACGCAAGTGTTCTACATAGAGAGGAGCATTGGTTCAAACGAAAGTTCAAAGAGGCCGCCTACATCGAAGCCAATAACGCCTTTAGTCAACCAAGCGTTGAGATCAAGAACGTATGGAAACCCCTGATTGCTCTTTCTGGCGGGCTGCAGAGGCGCGAAACTTCACGCACCACCACACCGCGCGAAAATTCACGCACCGCTGCACATGGCGGAATTGCACGCATCATTGCGCCGACAGTAATATAAATTGGTAAGTAGCACCTAAACTTGTCAGTATTCACCTGAAGACGATTGCAGATACAAGCATTCGAAACGTCGTGAAAACCTTTTAAATACATTAAGACGATGGACGTCCGAAACGATAGTAATCAAGTTACCACATCGTCTACAACCTTCAAACAAATCGATTCATTCTGTTTGGAATAGAACATATCTGAATACATTTCTCAACCTCTCTAAAATATATGGAATTTTATGATATAAAATATTTTCTTTAGGTTGCTCATGGTTCTTTTGTATACAAGTCTTTCAATTAATTGGATAATGTCTCCTTTTCGGAACTGTTTCAATTATTCCGAGATCTTTTTGGTGAACAGATGGTTGTCATAAATATATTTGATATTTTACATAATGTTTGTGATATTAATTTGTGATTATTTTGTTAGCATGTATTCTTATGATAGGAGTGTCTGAAAAAGATAATTCGATGTATTTTTTTTCTTTTTCAATAGTAAATGGAATAGGTGGATGGTAATCAATGAAAATGTGTTAAAAGATATCTATTTTATCTCTTGGAATGCAAGGGATGTGTGTACACAATCTATGGTATAGATATCATTATATCTGACTTTAAAAACAAATATCCATAAAATATTCATGTTACGAACGATATGTGGATGACTTTATCACTCTGAATCCCAAAGAAGAACTAGGTATCACTCAAGAAAATTGTAAAAGTTACCATCTACGTATTCAATTCACTGTTGAGAAATAAAAACAACGGGTTCTCTTTTTAAGACATTTCTGTTATAAGAGCACATGATAACAAAATAATCAAAGATTGGTACTACAAACCGACCTTCTCTGTGCGATTCTTGGATTTCAATTCAGAACACTCCTTTATACAGAAATATAATATTATTTGAAATATCAACAGTTATCAGGAGTATCTTTCCAGAAAAAAACCTATAATATGTCTTTAGGGGAAGATTGAAAAATGTATTTAGAGTTGATTTGTTTGAAAATATGAACAGAATGTTCATGAAATCAGATGTGGAATCATCTGCAACTGAAAGATAAACTTTAGTCACTATCTTCCATCGTTGAAGATAACCTCTTGTGGGGTATTTATGTTGAAAAGGGAAACATTCTCAATTGAATATTGAATAGAAATATTTTTCTGTGAATTGAAAAATGAAGGTTTTTTTTGTGAATGTCTAACTGAAAACAACTACTTTCCTGGCTAAAGCCACGCTGGACATTGATCTACATCTGATAGATATTCTAAAAAGACCCTAAATCAAAAGAAAAAATCTAAAATTGAAAATTTGCATTTTTATTCAGATAGTTATTTGATTTCCTATTCCAGTCTTGATTCAGAACTCATATAGATGAATGAGGCAAAGAAGAATGTTTTCCAAAAGAGAGTACTCACCACAAATCATTTGTAACAATGACGCAAGAGAAGCATCGCATTCACTAGGTCATCAATACATTTTTGTAGACGAAAATATATTTCATGCTTCCACGATCATCAGGAAGGCCGGAAGAAATGGAAAACACATTTTCTAGAAGCAATCTCACTTCACAGAAAAATATTTCCATTCAATATTCAATTGAGAATGTTTTCCTTTTCAGTATTTAGAGCTGTTCTTTTCTGAGAAGCTTAGCATTCAACAATGAAAATATGGTATAAAAATACTCCTAAATGTATTTATCGGGCGAACAAGACTAGAGTAGCAGAACATGAATGAAGTATAAGACCTGAAAACCTACTGAAAATAAGGAACACAACAGGCATTGCAGAGCATTCGGACTGAACTTTACATACATTCAATTTTAGAAAAACAGAGTCTTTTGCAATACATCGAATTTACAAAAACATAAAAACCATGCAAATAAATAAATAGTTATCCATTTTTCACCCTACTCTTATTCACATCGGACAAGTAAATTGAAAGTTCCTACACAATAGTTGATTTATTCCTTTATCGAATCATTAACGCCTACAGTCACCTACATCCCATCAATTCTAAAAGCATCTTAAAAACTTTGTGATCTCTCGAAAAATGCTGTTTTTTTTTAATTGTTACTCCGATTCGGGAAAAAAACAACTAAAGGGAAACAAATGAAATGATATAAATGTTATTTTTGATCGAAGTTTAATACATGCCATCTGAAAAGTCTGTTTTGTTATTCATTATTATAATTTTTTTAAAAAAATCGGTCATTATTTGTGTATGTTTCATTAGAGTCCAAACTGGGACTCTTTACCTAGATTACTTCATTTTAATCAGTTTACAAACAATTGTTATTTTTATATAATAGTTATCCCTATTATAGTGCCCTTAAGATGACTTCATAATAGTCGAAACGTCGGCAACAGATCGATAGTCCTTTCAGTTATTTTGACCTATTGGTTTCGGCCGCAGTACTGTGTGGAACATCGTAGACTGATTCACGAATTCAAAAACGTGTAAATTTTTTTTTAGAGTTCTTGTTTACATTCCTACCAGCATAATTAATAAACAAAAGCGTCCAAAAGATTTTCGCTTGGTTGAGAACTTTTGACAACTATACTAAATGAGATTACCAACTTGCAGTTTTTTTTATTTGTTGTAATTTATTACTAATGAATAATTTTAGCAACAACAACATTAAAAAAAGTGATATTTTCTCTAAATTATTGTTATCACTGTTTCATGATATACAGGTGCTATTACACACCAGCCGATTTGATTTTTTAGAGCTATTTGTATAAATACATTTCTCAAACAAATGGACTAATTACATATTTAAAAAAAAAACATTTTTGTCATTTTATTTGTAATAAAATATTATAATTTTCAAAACGAAATTTTTTACAAAAAATCGATTGTTTGAAAGCAAAGCAGAGCATTTATTAATTTCTAAACGTTCTTGAAAAGGCTATACGTCCTCGAGCGAAAAAGTGGGTGATTCCAGTTCAAATCATTGTTGTGCACCTCAATGTAAATTGGGCAAAACGATCCCGTTGTACTCGAATAAGGTTCCATCATTTTCCTTGAGAAAATGAACGTAACGTTCTGGTGCAGACTAATCTAGGATTGTGCGTGTCTATAGACGGACGATTGGCTCTTGAAGAAGAATACAGTCCCTTCCCAAAACCTTCCCGTATCGTCTGTGGCCAAGAAAAGAAGTTGAGAGGAAAGAAAAAGAGTTGAGAAGAGAAGAAGGAGATATAATTCAATATACCGAAAATTATTATTACAGTATGGAAAAAGAGTGAATATATATTTATAACTAGGTGATAAGGACACATTGTTTACTTTTCGAAACATTGATGTTTATATGATTTTAGCCATTGTACACCTAAAACTTGTCGAATCTCTTGTGCTTGTTGATATTCAATGAAATTATGGTTTACCTGGTGAATATTATGTTGACTATTGTACGTCCTCGAGTGAAAAAATGAGTGATTCTAGTTCAAATCGTTATATTTGTGTACCTCAATGTGACTCTTGGGCAAAATGATCCCAATGTACTGGAATAAGTTTTTATCATTTTCCGTGAGAAAATGAATGTAACGTACTGGTGCAGACTAATCTAGGATTGAGTGAGTCTATAGACGGGCTCTTGGGATCTTGAAGAAGAATACAGTTCCTTCCCAAAATATTCCTGTATCGAGTGTGGTCAAGGAAAAAAGTGAAGGAGAGAACCTTCATAGAGAGTTGAGAAGAAAAAAAAGACAGTTAAGAAGAGAAAAAAGGGATATTCTTCAACATACCGAAGATTGATAATGTACGGAAAAAGAGTGCTATATATGTAAATCTAGGTGATAAGGACACATTTTTACACCATCTTGTTTGTTATAGATGAAATGAAAAAACAACGTTTTTGTTAGTTTCATTTTCAATTCGAACATTCACAAATAATGTGTAACATTTCTTCATAATAATTCATAACAATAATTCCCGATGACTTCACTAAGCTCTCCAGAAACTTTGAAAAATATTTTTCTGAACAAACTTTGTCTCCTTCAAAGTGAGTTTTCGCAAATGATATTGTCTTAAGATTCAAATACACCACTTCACTAGAGTCTTGAAATAAATAACACTACACAAAAAAAATGGTAAATAATACCAAAAGGAAATATTTTAAGAAAAACTCCAAACAGAAGTGTATAACCTCTGAGAAAACAGACCAACAATGTACGTATGTCTGGTTTGAATTTTCGGCATCTAATTTTGAATTCCCAATAGCGAAACACGTATCGTGGTTTTGTAAACCCAGTTCAATGGAGTGAGTGTTTTTGTTTGCTTTGATATAGATTTTCATCAAGTATCGGTCGCATCAATTCAAAATTATTGATTAATGATTGAGTAATACACAATTACTCAATATTATGAAGTATTGAAAGCGACTATGTTCACGTGGCCCCTGGGTTATTATGTAATTGGCATAGATCCCTGTTCTACAAATATATATATATATATATATATATAAAATATATATATATATATATATATATATATATATATATATATATATATAGAAATATCAAACAAACTGTGGCCGAGGATAGAGGATGATAGTGCCTTTGTTGTATACACGAAAAGAATCATCCTTGTACAGACCGGGCAACAAAATGTGGCCAACATATTGATATTGGTGTTGGCAACATAAATCCCATCAAAAAGCAACAGGTTGATGGAATACACGGCAACATTGGGCGGCAAAGCATCAAAGAAACATGTTGACTGTCTGTGGTATCCCTGTTTTCCATTCCAAATGGAAAACAGGAGGGCTCAGTCGGTACGGTCAAAAATGTTGTCAACTCAACTCAACCCAGATATAATTTTATCGGGTAGGTTATAGTAGATATTATTTGTGCATATTTCATTATTTTTAGTATATTAGAATTTTTTTAGGGACCGGATTTATATGTATTTACTATGTTTTTATAAGCCTCGTACACCTAATATCCTTTGAGAACTTATATATATATATATATATATATATATATATATATATATATGTCATCACATTTCGGGTACAATTGAAAAGATTTATTGCTTTGGTAAGACTAGTAAACAAATCTCCGATATCTAAATGTCGCAGTGCAACTGCCAGCTTTATTGATGGCGGAATAGCAGCACGGTAATTCTTATTCTTTTTGGAGATTTTGGGGGCTACCAAACACATAATGTTTTCGCGATCAGACTTTGTTGATCTGACGAAATTGCTGAACGAGCCACCATCATTCAAAAGTGGCTCATACATTAAGTTGTCGCCATGACTTGTTCCGTTGTTCAAAAAGTATCTCAGCCAGCACCTTCTTTTTTAGTTTTTCGGTATTTGCAGCATTAATGATGAAAGCAGCTCAAGCACCAGCATCAACAGTCTCTTCCATTCATTATTCCCACAAAACTGAGTTTGGTTCAGACAAGATGTATCCAGATACAATTTGCTATATCCAACAAATATGTTGCCAACATTTTGCTGACTGCTCTGTACTTATCTTTTGGGACATAAAAACCACTTGGTTGCGGCGGCTTAAATACACAAGACGACTATTCACGTTATATTAGAAAGTTATTTCTTGACCCTTTCAATGCTCTTGACGTATATATACGCTAGCCGCTTAACTGCTCTAGACGTATATATACGCTACGAAAATAAAAATTACAAAGGAGTACTGTATTTGGATACACTTGCAGATAATGTCATTCATATCTCTAATCTGCAAAATTAGTCCAGTAGAATCTTCGGAATATCCAATCTTGGGAAATTCTCCGAAACGCTAAAAAATTTGTAAAACTTTATTGAAAAAAAATAGAATCGCGTTTGTATACCCTTGACCAGTTCTAGTGATAAGATTTTTTTTGTTTTGCAGAAATGCGTTGTTGCCAAGTTGGTTACTTCGGATTACTGAAAATCTGATATGGGAGTGATTACTATACTAATCAATCAGGCAAATGGTGCGATGATATTGAACTTTGTGGAAATGTGCTGTTGCCAAGTTATGGACGATAGAAAGCATTTGGTAAAGTTTTATAGAAATTTTGCTTGGAGACTATCAGGGCTTGTGGCTCAGTGGCAACAGCGTTGGTCTTGTGTCGACTGTTTCCACCCGGCTCGGGTTCGAATCCCGCAGCTGTTGAAACATTTTTTCAAGGTCCCAAGAGTGGTTTCGGATCCCACTATAAAAGGTAAGGTCCCCGTGATTTTAACTCGTACAAGTTTTCATTAACTTCTGAGGGTTGTTCAAACAACTAAGAAAGCGGTAAAAAACAAAACAAAAACAAAACAAACTGTTTTGCTCAATCATTTTTTTTGGTGTAATTTTGGTCTTCGGAAAATGCGTTGTTGCCAAGTTGGTCACTTCGGATTATTGGAAATCTGGTATGGAAATGGTTCAAAGTGGATACTTTATCTATTAAATCGAGTGAATTTTGCAAAAAAAATTGTCTTTGCAGAAATGCGCTGTTGCCGTGTTATGAACGGTGGTTGTCGTTGAGAAAAGATTTATGGAAATTTTAGATAAAAAATGAATATTTATCTTTTTCCAAATCGGTAATTATAATTTTATAATGCGTGGTTGCCAAGTTATAAAAGCTGAAGAATGAAAAAAGATTAAAATTTTATTTGAAGAACACGAACATAGATCTTTATCTATTTTGATTTTGTTCTTTGTTCTCCGTGCATTAAACATAAACGGATGTATTGTTACGAATCCATACTACGCCCCTAGAAAATGAAACTTCCACGAACTTGTCCGTGAAGTGTTGCCATGGCTATGGCAATACTTTACGAACAAGTCAGTAAAAGTAGCATTTTTGGATTTTTTTTTATCCTGATGTAGTTTTGAGGAGCGTGTACAAAAAAATATTTCAAAATATAATACACCGGTTCCCTCTCGCAGGATAGGCAGACGAGTACTAGATCGGAATCGAGAATTACGTTAAACTGAAAGACATTCCCTTAAATTAATTCCAAGGACTAAAAATACAACGATGTAAATTTTGCGCGAAACAGCACAAAAGACGGGAAATCAGACATATATGTCGCACCTGTGAAGTACCATCGTGCCTCATTCCTTGTTTAAAAACATAACATACAAAAAACATTTTTAATTTTTTATTAGTTATGGTATGTTGTACGTCTTTTCCAGTTAATATAAATGTCAATCCAAAATGTTTATAATTTGTGTTTTTTTGAATACCCAATGAATTGGCCCACACTGCTCTAGACGTATATATACGCACAACCTAAAATATTGCGCATGTGAAGTAATATTTCAGGAATCATTTTCGCAGTGAAAGAGTTAATGGACAATTTAATTAGATTTTCACTACGTTAGGTCAGCAAACCACGACACATAGTTGTACCCTCCATGTCCGATGACCAAAAATGGCGCGGCTATATAATTGAAAACACCTTATGAAAGTTTCCCTATGTCAGTTTTCGTACCAAACATATGCAAGTAAGTCTGATCTGTTGAAAATTCAATTTCATGAAGACGTCTCCTGTCCAAATAAGCGTATCTCTTGCTTTGAAATATTTCGAAACTTCACCGAACTAAAATGATATATTCGAGTATTATAAACCGATAAACATAAATCAAATAAAAAGTCGACTTGTCTTCCAATGCTGTTACCAACTCTATGAATTTGAATTTACATATCGAGATTCAATAAGACCCTTCGGTTCAAATCTCCTCGAAATCCTTGTAGGGTTGTGAACGACCGACTGTTTGTGAATAGTATGTAGAGGTGTATTTGGTTGTCATTGGAATGTGATTGAATTGCTTCCATCGTTGATCGTTGATTAACGTGTTCAGAATTATATTTCAATTTTTGGAAAAGATTGAGTGTTAGCAGGAAACAAAACAAAAAACAAGTAGCTCATGAAATTTGTAATAATGTTCAAGTCCAGCTGACTGGAAAAACTGCATTCCAAAAATATACCTTCGGAAGGAAAAATTCATCTATGATAAATTTAGTAAAGATAATTATCCGTTAGAACTAGCGGCAACCCAATAGATACACTAAGGGATACAACTAAGGTCAAGCGAAATTGAATATAATTCAAGGCTAATAATAATAATAATAAGGTTTATTTCTACAGAAACAATACAATTATAATTGAAATCTCCAGTACACCCAGTACACACTTATATTTCCATCTTGTAGTAATGATGGGTAAATAATGAATTCAATATTATGAAGTGCCATTCAACTTGCACTTGTAGATTTATTAATTTTTGTCACACACATTTGCAGGTCATACTTTCAAACTATAAGTAAACGAACAAGGATCCCATAAATCTCGAAGTTATGCTGTGGATACTTTGTTTAGGTTCTAAAGGTATAAACATAGTGTATAGTTGACTAGAAAGTGAATAATAGCCATGGACCTTATTTTAAATATTCACATGAGAATACTGAGAAAATATGAGAAATAAAGGTGACTTTACATTCATAAGTGAGTACCTAATAGTGATGCAGATAATGTAAACATATTTACATAAGAATACTGAGAAAATATGTGAAAAAAAAGTCACTTTACAATTATTATCAGTATATTTTTTAGGTGTATATTTTGTAATCAGCTGTATATTTTTTCTTCGTGAAGTATGTACATATATTTTTTTTAAAGACTGATGGAACTAACCATAATTATTTCTTTTTTAAGGTTTACTGGAGCTTTACTGAGATTTTTTTGTCGGAAGTATGTATGGTTTGGCAGACAAATTTTTCTTTTTGGTGCACTTGTTTTGGTGTGTAGGTGTGTCTGGTTTGGTGAGTATGATCTAAAGTTTGAAGAAGGGTAGATTTGTTCTAGTAGGTATGTGATAAAGATAGCGTTAGGTCCAAAATTTCCGTTTCACTGAATAATTTATCGGTAGGATAATTCCATTCTTGTTATGTATAATTTTCAAAAAGTATTTTGACAGTGTGATTGATTTTCTTATGTAGACATCTGAAGTACCACCTCCCCAGGATTCCATATTGAATTCTAGATTCAATTAGAGTTTATAGTACGAAATTTTCAGATGGTAAGTTTCTAATATATTTGAGAAATATCTTACTCTGTATAGCATGCTCCTGAGAGTATTTACAACATTCAATGTGTGGCTATCCCATCTGAAATGATCGATTGTGACAAGCAAATATTTTATTTCAGAAACCACTTTTATCTTGGAGTCATTATTATATGTAATAGATAGAGTGTTGTAGTTAAGAAGCCGGTTTCATAGCAGGTAAAGGAAATGTTATTTGTTTTATCATAGTTAATGGTTGGATTCCGTGGAATGAACCAGTTTTCAATTTGTTCCATATCAGTTTCAGCTTTCAATTTGAGGTTTGTCCAACTGGCATCTCTGGAAATATGACACGGAACGTCAGCGAAACCAGTAATTATCCCAATTGTGTCAAGATGTAGATGCGCATGGAGGTATATTATGAACAGAATGGGTCCAAGCATTGTTCCCTGTGGAACACCACACAAAACTTTCCTCTCACCAATGTAAGTTCCTCGAATTTGTACAAGAGAGTGACAATAAAGTGAAAATAATTCGACAGATTTTCGAAAACCAGTCTAAAATGGAGAACGTTGCAGATAATTTCCAAAGTAAATAGATTATTATCATGAGCATTGTTTATTGTATGATACGTGCAGTGTGTACATTTATTATATGCGACAACCATGATGAAATGAAAGCTTTCAAAATATTACCTTCGCCAACCTGTTTTTAAAAAACTAAGCCGGTTAGGATATATGGTTGTATGAAGATTTTATCATAATTTCATAGTTTGTATATATTGATTTTGTTTTCCACTGGGAAGTAAATTTTTCTGGAGATTCTATTGAAAAAAATACAAGTCGACCCATATTTACTGGCACTCGATTTCCATTTCACACTGATAATATAATTTGATGTCCTTCAAAAATATAGCTGGCGAAAAGATTCAAAAAAATATCTGCATCAAGTTGTATATGAATTACATTTATTCATACCTGTTTCCAACAGCCTCTCAGTTGACAACTCACCTGAAAAAAAAAAAAGAAAATAAGTTAGGTTGTGTCTTGAAACTGGATCTTTATTTCTCTCTAACCAGCCTAATTCTATTATTTTCATGCTATCTGAAGTTATTCGGATATTAATTTTTCATCAACTACGCTGGCAATACCATGATATGATATTTGAAATCAATTTTCAATTCTGATGGTTTGACGAAAGGCTATTGCCAAATGGCAACAAGTTTGAGAAAGACATCTGAAGAATAATTTTCTACTTTTTCGAAATCTCGTGTGGTATTCTATAGATTATTTTTTGATGTTACGATCATAAACACATTTCTTCGCACAATGATACAATGTTCTTAACCGGTTTCGATTCATTTCTCACTTTTCATGCGAATGGATTACAGACGTCAAATTAAAAATATACGTTGTCAGACAATAAAAACAAAATCCTCAAATTATTTGGGAGGCAATTTTCTAGGTAGAATATTCCCACCACAATAATGTTTTGATTAGCCAAAACATACATGAATGATTTGAATTGAAAGTTTCCATTGGTTTTTAGACATGTAAAAAAATTATCCTATTTGATAAGTTGCTAGAGATCAAGGAAAATACACAGGGTTCGATCTCCAGCATCAACTGCTTGGTATACGTTCCTTATAAAATGACTAATGGCGTTATTTGTAGATTTCCTCTCTGAAACCAAATTGTTTGTTAGACAGTAATTTGAATTTATTTAGATAATTCAATAGCCTCTGTTTTGTGACTTTTTGAGATATGTTTGCAAAAGTGGTGATCAACAAGATTGGCCTATAATTGACTGGGAGATTTTCATCTCCTTTTTTATAAGCTTTCATTCAGTTTCACTTGCTAGTTAGTTAGTTCGTTCGTTCGTTTGTTTGTTAGTTTGGGTAACATCTTGCAAGTGAATGTTCACCGACTTCTAGACGTCCGATTAATTTGAAATTTGGCAGGTGTTCATTATTCCGGTGACAACGCATTATGAAATTTTTTTGGAGAAAAAAACAAAATGGCGGCTTTAAGATGGTCGGAAATTATGAATTTCCTGTCAAAATTCATAAATTCAAGGTGGCGAGCGAGTTTTGTGATTATGGTCCGATTAGATTCAAAATTGGTACGTGGGGGTGTTTGGGGTCGGAGATTATGCATTTTTTGTCGAAATTCATGAGTTCAAGATGGCGCCCCCAAGGTGGGGGACGAGTTTGGTGATTATGGTCCGATTCGATTCAAAATTGGTATGCGGCGGTTTTCGCGGTCGGTTTTTTTTTTTTTAATTCATAATTTCAAGATGGCGGCCCCAAGATGGAGGACGAGTTTTCCGATTATGGTCATATTTTATTCAAAATTGGTATGTGTGGGTTCGGAAATTATGAATTTTTTGTCAAAATCTATAAATTGAAGATGGCGACTTCAGGATGGCTGACGAATTTTGTGATTATTGTCAGGTTCTATTCAAAATTGGTGTGTGAGAGTTTTTGGGGTCGGAGATCTCACAGACAAGAGACCTTGTAATAACGATGCTCTATTAGAATTGAACAGATTAAAGCGAACTAACTAAAAACAAAAAAATAAAATAATTAATAAAAAACCGTTTTTAAAGACAAGCTTCTATTCAAATGCGCTAAAAATTTAAAAATAATGGTTTGGGACATGCGACATAGGTTATTCCGTGAATTATAGATTCAAAAACTGGTCGCTTTTGTTTTCGAAGTGAAAACTTTGCACGACAAGCTCTTGAATCTATAACCCACGGAATAACCCACGACGAACATCCAAAGCAATTATTTTTAACTTTTTAGCGCTTTTGAATGAAAGCTTGCTTGTATTTGAGAAGTTTTTTCTTATTATTTTACTTTTTTTCTGATTTGCCATATGAACCAACAGGTTCTCTCCAAAATCCTTTCCATTTTTGCCAACATTTCATTATTATTGGGGTGAGTATTGCATTAATATTGTTCCAAAATATTCCCACGTAACTAGTGTGTTACAGAAATATGGAAAGCCATTATCCCAAGGTAACCCATTTGCCGGTGTGATTAGATTCAATTTCAAGAAAGACCGCATAGCCATTCTGATGATTCTGATGAAAAAGCTGTAGGCGGATGGAAGATTTTCTCCTTGCAATTTTGTGGCGAGGATTTTCATTTTTGGTACTATGAACTAGTCTTCACTAGATCTTTCTTGGCTACCTCTCAATATGTAGAAATATTCCAGCTTTGAATTCCATGGTCGCCATCTTTTTTTTTCCCCTAGTTTTTCTCTGCCACATGGTACTAGTTTCCTGAGTGATTCGATTCAATTTCGAAAACATGTTTCATTAACACTTTCCAAATCTCGAATCAATCATTTTTAGAAAAAAATAATAACGACATATGTTATCAAACTCTCGTTTATGGACGTCCATGTTCACCATTGTACAATGTCGACGAATTGCTCTCAATCTCTCAATAATAATAATGGGTCTAACTGATGAAACTTAAAAAAGACATCCACATTTTGAACCATAAGTTTTTGAACAAAATACAACACATCGGAATTCCTGTTAAGTTTTTGGATTACTTCGAACCGTTAGCAAACTATTCCTTCTAAAGAACAGAAAATACAATCATTCGAAAGGAGAAAGGCACCCATTATGATACCAAGAGGAGTTACAAACTTCTCAATTGAATTGTTTGATATTTTCGTGTCAGAAAACGATTCGAGAATTATTGTGTTCATGCAAGTTCGAATGTTTCGATTAGAGTTTGATAGATTATTCCAGTATTTCTTTTCCGATAGTTATACGGTCGAAACTTTCAAGGAATGCTTATGGTCACGCAAGAATCTAGCAATTATTTGGATGCTTCAGTCTGGGAATGGGAATGGAAGGCATACAATGATACGTTTTGATTGGTGCCATTATGGAGAACTAGCTATTTCTCTCCCATCCCCTGAGATATAATTTGCGTAAGCTGATAGTTCAACGCGTTGAGTCTATCTGAATTTTTAAAATTCCTTCGATTAATATTCACAGTGGCACAGAAAGTTCAGGGCCTCAGGCTAGTGGGCAAGCATCCAGACGTAAAGAAACTGCGCAAATTTCTTAACTAGTAATTACCGAGTTTCACGTGGAAAAGTCAAATATTGAATACACTGATTGCTAACTTGGAATTCACCTGGCGGGATAAGAGAATCACAATATACGCAGTAAATATTCTATAGGGGTTATACAAAGATAAACAAGACTATTCCGTTCTAAGTCCGACACCATGTGGTGCTTTCGCATAGAACTAGCTAATTGCATGTCGCTTGTTCCAGAGTGCACTGTTCACTGTTGTACGGCATCAATAATAATAGCGTGAGAAACAAGATGTTTCATATGTTTTTCTGCCATGTCTTGAAATGTATGGACACAAAATTTATTGCACGTACATTGATCTGAATACTCGAAAATATTCCCCAATTAATATCCAAATATATATATATATATATATATATATATCCGTTTTTATAATTTCATGCGTAAGAGTGAGAGTTCGAAGTTTTTATGTGTATCCCTATCCTCTCTAGTTAAATCGTTAGCAATTCTATTCTTCTCCCCGCCAAATTTTTCACTTTACTGAAAATCTCTTGTTTTTTGAAATTTCTGACAAGTTCCAGAAGTATGGGTCGTTCTATGCTACCGTTCTTTCTACCGATCCGATAAGTGTTACTGATCTTGATGTCATCAAGATCGACATGTAATTAATTATTAATTAATTCTTTTACTTGTTCTTTCGTTATTTCGTTGTCTTCTTCTTCAATACCATAAATCAAAAAAAAAAAACTCCTGACTCGACTTATAGTTAAAAGATTCTTCTTCAGTTCAGAATTTTCCTCCCTCAATTCCGTAACTTCTTTTCCCAACTCTCCGATTGTTTGTGACTGATTGGCCACGCTCACATTTATATTCCTAATTTCTGTCTTCATTTCTCCATTTTGTGTTACAATGCTCTGAAGTAAATCATAAATGTTTTTGTTGGAAAATTCTCCCATATCGGATATTTTTCCAGGAATAAAATTAGATTTGGCAAAATTTTTAGGTTATTATACAATGTTAGAACCTCTAATATTTTGAAATTATTTCTCCTACCTTTTTGAGAGAGGGTTATTCCACTTGAGGTAAGCACAATGTGTTTCACAATTTTTTTCAAAGCAAGAAACTACTTTTGAGCACCTTATTCACTGCTATGATTTGTACACAGTTGCAACATCTTACTCCAAGTACGTGTTGTATTTGATAATAATGCTTTGTGTTGATTGACAACAGTTTTAAAACTATTCAATCGACTCACAAAAACCAAATCATGCGAGAAACGACACTGATGCATTCTTTTAGCCAGCAAGTGTTTGTTAGATAGCCTTTTCAGATAATTGTTTTGTTATGTTCACAGCATATCAAATATCTCATTTGAATAACTAGGTTGTGTAGTTATTTCGATACTTTGAACTAATCCCCTTTTGAAATTACCTGAATTACATGCATTCTATTAGTTAATAAAGTAACTAACTCAGATGGAGTGCAATGTTAGTATATGTTTTATCATTCTTGGCCAAAGTAAAATATATTTTTCTCATTCTTATTGATAGGTGAATATATTGAGAGTTTCATCAAGTCGAAGAATGCTTATAATTTTTACGTATAACGTTTAAAATGATTTTAATTTTCAGTGCCATAGTAGCAAGGGTTGTACTTTGGTGCCTGGCGATGAACCTGGAGGTACCCGCAGAAATTCAATTATTGACAGAAGAAATGAAGTTGACTTACTTGGACGCCACCAATGAAATTTGTGTCATAGCATAGTCAGTTTCTGTAGATAGGCTTAATCATTGACATGGAAAATTCTTCAGATTCACAAATGAAACAACCGCAAATCCTTCGATAAAATTCAAAGTAATGTGAAGTGGCTTATGGAACTATCTGCTTATCAATAAGTTTATCCATCACATGGTCAGAAAATATTGATATGTGTATTACCATCCTACCACTGAATAAATAAAAACCATTTAAGTATAACAAATATAAGTATCGAATCTTTTCACGTGTGACGGATGTCAGTTTTATGATTTCTAAGTAGGAACGTAGAATTCGCCGGGGCATTGTTATTTCAAATAGCTGAGGTGTTATGTATAGTGACTAGAATAATGCATTGAATTCTTCGGACAGCTTGTATAGTACCAGGAAAGCTTGGAAATGATTTTAGATATCCGTTCAGTTTTGGTTCTCGATGCAGAAAGATTTAAGAAATGGACAATCGTTGATTTTGTCGGTAGCAGGCATTGTTGTTTAATTCTAATTTCAATATAAAATCACACTAAGACTCGGTATTTTCTCCTCCAGTTATACTAGGAGTAAATTAACCAATGGTTAGAATATGCTTTTGTTTAACGTTCATTGATAAGCCAAAGCACATTCTAACCATTGGTTAATTTATTCCTAGTTTAACCGGAGGTGAAAATACCGGGCCTAATTGGATAGCTGTCTATTTGAATAAAGTTAACATACTTCCTATTATTCTTTTTTTGTTTTTAGTCTATCTTTATTTTGTTGTAATGAAAAGTCCAGCATGAAAAGTATTTTATTTCTCTTGATGATATGAGAGATAGTAAACTCCGGCAAGTGAAACTGGTATTAAAATTTCAGGTGAATCTTCTGCATTCCGAACAAATGTAAATTATAATTTTGGATTAGATTGATTTGGTTACTCCTTGGCTATCATTATTATAGTTCATCTCTAAAGAAACAATCATACACAAATTATTTATCAATGGAGAAATCACAAGAAAAAATTTAACAGTGCCATATAATTACAAAAAGTATTATTGACGGGGGCATTATAGGAAAAAAGATATATAGCCAAATATGAAAAAACACGTATTTCTGATTCGACAAAAGGAACTTCGAGGAATAAGATCTTTGCTTTGTTGTTCGTAAAATGTTCAGGATATTTCAACGCATGGTCACTCTCGCCATAAAAGGCCAATATCTGGAAAGGTCGGGTGCTCATCAGATATAAGAAAACTTTCAGTGAGGGTTGTCAGGGTCACTGGTTCTATTCTTTACTGAAGGTCAACTTTTGGATTACGAACTAAATGTCAATTAGGCCATCAGTGGAAGATGCTTGGAATGATTCTTTTTGGGGATTTTTTTACAATTGTTTCGAATGTGGTTGAAAAATAAGGAGTTGTTGGAGGAATGCATCAAAGAGACAATGGAAAAATAACAAAATTCAGAAAACCTTTTTACGATTTAGAATGTAAGGACAAAGAGAGCATTAGAACGTTTATCAACTCACCAATTATCCCGAATTCCAAAAAATACTTGAGAAAGGATTATTATAAGTATTTTTTTTTAATGTTAAATTCTCCAATATATTTCTGCTTATAAAGGGCATATGATTGGCAAAGATCTATACGGAATTTTACATATACGTGAAAATGAAGTTAGATCCGTGAGGATCCTGAGAGAGGCAGAGTCCATAACATGAGTAAAATTCATAATAGAGGATTCCTAAAAAAAACCGATGGCGCGGCCAATCTGAAAGGTAGATTTCAGAATTCTTTTAATGATTCTGAAATGGCCATCAATCAAGCTAACGAACCATGTGTCTGAAACAATGGGACTTATTTTCATTGAAAAACACAAACACCGTTACTAATTTCTTCAGGGCAAAAAAATTATACCACCCATTCCCAATGATTTTGGATAACAAAACCGGTGAAACAGACGAATCTATTGCTAATCTCTCTGCCAATCATTTTCATTTTGCCAACACTTAGAGTCACACGCAACTGGATTTTCAAAACCCATCGCTAAATATTGTTGATAAATTGGGCATTCCTCCAATTACTTTTTCTATTGGGAAAGCTTTCAAGGGTATCTCTGAACTTAAGGACAAGTTGAGCCATTGTCCTGACGGTATTCTTTCGTACTTTTCGAAAAGTACTTTATGTTTACCAATACAACTTCTATTCAACTTGGTGCTAATTTACAAGAAT
Organism: Gonioctena quinquepunctata; assembly: GCA_018342105.1. Taxonomy (NCBI): domain Eukaryota; kingdom Metazoa; phylum Arthropoda; class Insecta; order Coleoptera; family Chrysomelidae; genus Gonioctena; species Gonioctena quinquepunctata. Next base: position 222,412 of record JAFIRS010001710.1, read on the forward strand.
AACGAGAATAAATAATAGTTCAAGAACTAAAGAACACGCTTTAATAGAAAACTAAACTAAAAAGTAGAAAATAATGTTAAATGAGTTTGAAATAAGAATACAGTGATTAACAACAAATTTATCTCATCGTAAAAAAGCGTGGGGTGCTTGATGCCAATTGTTGTTAATATTTCATGGACAGATATTGGTAAAAGTAAAATCATTATGAAAATATCTTAAAAAGCACCCTACTCTTTTTTACGATGAAATAAATTTGTTGTTAATCACTGTATTCTTATTTCGAACTCATTTAAAATTATTTTCTACTTTTTAATTTCGTTTTCTATTGAAGCGTGTTCTTCAGTTTTTAAACTATCATTTATTTTCAACCTTTTAGTTTTGTTTTCTATTAAAGCATGTTTTTTAGTTTTTCAAACTATTATTATTATTTAATTTTTTCAACTATGATTCTCTAATTTTGAATAGAATCGGACCATAATCACAAAACTCGTCTGTCATCTTAGAGCCGCCATCCTGAATCCTTCAATTTTGACAAAATAATCATAATCTCCGACCCCAAAAACCCCCACATACCAATTTTGAATAGAATTGGACCATAATCACAAAACTCGTCCGCCATTTTGGAGCCGCCAAAATGAATTTTTCAGTTTTGAGAACCATAATCTCTGACCACGAAAACCCTCAGATACCGATTTGGAAGCGAATCGGTCCATAATCACGAAACTCGTACGCCATATTGGAGCCGCCATTTTGTTTTTTTCTCAAACAAATTTTTTTAATGCATTTTCACCGGAATGATGTACACCTGCCAAATTTCAAATCATTCGTACGTCTGGAAGGGGGTCAAAATCGCGCCCAAAGGAGTCGGTTACAAACAAACATACGGTTACAAACATACAAGTGAAACTAATATAAAGCGTGTAAAAAAAATATTCAAAACTATAGACCAACAAGCATGCTCTCAGTCATCCCCAAACTCTTGGTAATGTGAGGATCTAGTTATTGATCAGCAACATGGTTTCTCTGCTGGTAAATCAGCGGTCACTAACCTGAAGGTGTATCAAAATGAAATAATCAAAAGTATTGAATCAAGGCTGCAAATAATAATGATAATAATCGCTTTTATTGATAGAAAATGGTGAACAAAAGGAACGATTGACCAATACGTGACTATCAAAAGGCCGAGTTAGCTCTAGTTCGTACTCCTGCGGGTACTAAGAACTAAAGAAAATGACCTAAGACTAAAACTACGCAACTCCTCAAAATATAATAAGTGTTAGTGCATATTATGCTTTGATAAACCTAACAGAAATAATCAAAAATATATAGGGGTAATAAAAGAATATAAAGGTATAGTTTTTCCAATATCAATTGCAGAAGCATAAAAAAGTCTTGCGGCGAAATCCTGTGAGCAGCAGTGGCGGAGATAACTAATTTTATTTAGATATTTTAAGATTTCATAAATAATGAAAAATGGAAAAAAATTAAAGACAAGCTTTTATTTATACAAATACATTAAGAAAGAAAAATATTTTCTTTCATTGTTTGATGTAGGTTACTAGAATATCCTAAAACGTATTTCGATCGGCATACACCAAGACCACAGACGCTACTGGTTTTTAATCTTTCAGAGCTATTAAAACACAATTATAACGCGTGATTTATGACCTTCCAGTATAGACACGCCTATACAAGCATCGATTATCGATTATCGATATTATTCGATATATATATATATATATATATATATATATCGATATATATATATATCGATATTATTATGATGTCCGACGATTGGCCCAGACGAATCGGTTGTAGAAAAGCGACAGATGTCACTCAGGTCCACGTTGACTGCGGCTCTTTTGATCGACCATATGCCTACGGAAAATGTTTACGAGCAGTACAGATTATTTTTCGTTCAGTTTCTTCGCATATACGCTCGTGTTAGCGAAGTGAGTTTTTATTCGCTCCCTATAGAAACAGCTTCTGCAATTGATATTGGATGGACTATATGAGAATAAGCAGAAAATATGTAGAGCAGCATCATAGAGTGAATTCCCCAGATAACAGACAAGTTTTGGGTTTGTGTTTGAAACATTTAGTGGATAGTGTTTTCAACCGTTCATGAATCATGTTGTAAAGCCAAGTAATAGCGAATGAGAATGACGATTGGAACTGGGCGGTGGAGAGCAGAGGTGGGGTGAGTCGAAATTTGTGTAGAATATTAATGTGATGAACGTCTGTGCGGAAGGTAATTTTGTCAAATAGGTACGGTGGTTTTTGTGAAGTTATCATATTATGAAATAACATGGAGTATTATTATTTTTTAGTACTCAACCATCCAAGACCTTGGAGGGGATAAGAGATATATTCTCATTTGCCGAGTCCGCAGATTAGGCGTACACAAGAATTCTGGACCAGTTGTATTCGCTGGGCTTCTCTTCTGGTGATCGCGGAGACATGGAGAGTATCTGCGTAATTCAAGTGTGAGAGAACTAATGATTCACAGAGAGTTTTTTCCCTTTTTTATCTAGCATTTTTTCATAAGAATATATCAATTTGAGGTTACAGAAAGCTCTTCGAATTAGTAGATTGACATGACCATTGAAATTGAGGGAGGAATCAAATATAACTCTCAGGTTTTTCGATTTGTCGAAGAAAGGAATATTTGCCCCAATTTTTATTGTCATTAAATTTTTGCAACGAGAACGAGTGGCCGAAGAAAATAGCAGAGGATTTAGAGAGGTTTATTGGTAGATATGGAGCTTCCAGATCAGAATTGAGTTGAAAGTTTGAAACTCATTCAGAAAACGATATATATCTGGCTGTCATCTGCTAGAAGTGACTACTATAGAATTGTATGAGTTAATTAAATTCGTAGGTATATAGTATAACTAACACAGGCCCAAGTATTGAACCTTGAGAAACTCCGTTTTCCACGGCTAGAAAATCAGAAGAATCACGATCTGATGAAACCGCTTGCATGCGCTTGTTTAAGAAAGCACTCAACAAGTGAGACGCAGCAGCAGAAAAGCTGGAGTATAGCCAACAATAGCTGATGCTTGATCTGAGCGAAAGCCTTACTGCAGTCGAGCATAACCAAAATGGTGAGCTGGTTTCGATCCGTCGCGTGAAAATATCATCTGTGACCTTGATTAACGCAGTGACACAGCTGTGTTGGGGTCGGAAACCAGACTGATGGGAAGCAAATCGATGCAATCTATAACGTTTAATGCAAAGCGTTTGATCATGTCAATCATAATCTACTAGTACAGAAATTGGTCCTGTTTGGTTTTCCTAGCTTTCTTACATGCTGGATGAGTCATTACCTCTCGAACAGGTCTCGGGTAGTTAAAATTAAAAATTTCGAATCATCACGAATTTCAGTACCTTCTGGTGAACCGCAAGGTTCTTATGTAAGACCCCTGCTGTTTACCGTATTCATTAACGATGTTGGCAGTTAATTTCATTTCTGTGAATCTTCATTGTTTGCCGACGACCTGAAGTTATTTTTGCCTATCGAAACCATTGAAGATTGTTAGAAGTTACAGAAGATATCAATTATATTTATGCATAATCTGAAAACAATGGTATGTCTTCAAATCAAGGGAAATACTTCTGTATAACATTTGCTAGAATTAATGAAGAAATCCTTCTTCACTATGTTCTTAATGATGTCGAGCTGAAACGACTCAATGAACAAAGGACTTGGGATTAATCTTTCATGAGAACCTGTCATCCATTGCCACATAAAGTGCAACATCAATAGAGCTATTAAGCTTCTAGACTTTGTGCTCCGAAATTAAACGCATCTATTAGTCGACGTCACCAGAATTGTCTATCTAGCCTGCATAAGATCTGAATCAGAGTATGCGTCACCTGTCTGGTCTCCTCATTATAAAGTACATATAACTTATTGAAGCAGGGCAAAATAAGTTCATGTTGCCTCCAAATCAAACTCTCTATTGGAGAATATGTTTTTCGGATATTCTTGATAATCTGAACCTTAACACCCTTTCTTCTCGCAGAACAAATGATGATCTCTCAACTATATTTAAAATTATCTCTGGTGACATTAACTGTTAATATCTCTTATACTTAATCTCGTTCCGATGATCTCTTCACTGTCCCTAGTCATCAGACTAACCACGTCAAGGTTCATGTGAGAAGCCAATAGTCTCAACTATGGGATTATAGGAAACAGTGCAGAAATAGAATAGCTGATCATGTGTGATTTCAATTCAATTTATATATTTGCATTTGTCTTCACACACCTATACATATATTTCGATCAAGTTTGTTCAAGTTAGTATCAAGTATTATTATCGTTTTTGTATATTTTCTTTTTTTCTCGTGGGAATTACCCGTATTCATGAATTAATGAATAACTTTGTATAAACCTTAAACTCTACGAGATCAAAAGTTGGAAAAGGGTTCAATTCTACCTTGACGCTTCCTAAGCTCTTTTATGTACTGAATCAAATAAAAAGAGAGAAGTATGATGAGACTGGTTTACTTTCTATAAAATTTCTTTCGGATATAAAAAATAAGAAAAATCAGATGCACTTCTGAAAATTCGAAAGTTCACTCAGCTATTGAATGAGAACAAACAATGTGCGGAAATATCTTCCTTTTACTAGCTATGAACCTAATCTTCCAGGTTATCGTGAAATTGATATACACATCAATGGTAACAAAATACAAATTACATCTCCTAAAACTGTAAAATATTTAGGTATCACGCTGGACAGTCAATTCAAATGGAATGCGCACATGGAGAACCTAACACAAAAAATCCGATACTTGGTATAATAGTTTAAATTTCTATAAACTATCCTTGGCCTCAAACACTGGAAAATAATTCATCATGCCCTGGTCCAGACACATTCATCTTATGGCATAATCGCTTGAGGAGGAGTCATCAATCATTACCTCAAGAATCTAGGAACGGTACAAAAATTGATAATAAAAATCATGTTGAACAAACCTTATACCTACCCTAGCGATGATCTGTATAAAGTCTCCGCCTTAACGCTGATTCTCCACCAGCGAAAGAACATGAATCAAGCTAATAGTGTTGATAACAAATATAACACGGGGTCTAGATCAAATTCTATTGACATTCCAAGAATGTTGAAAACTATTGGAAAACGAAGCTATACATATCTGGCACCCAAATTATACAGTGTTATTCCTTTCCATTTCAAACAAAATAACTTTTTGCCACTCTTCAAGTCCAAAATGAAAACATGGATTTTAAATACATCGAGAAAAAAATACATCAGCTGATAGATATCAAGAACTATTGACCATAAAACTATCAAATGTACCGGAAAATGCTGTCCCTCTTATTGTTCTTAGTTCTGCTGGCAAAATATTACTCTATTATGATTCAATACAAATAGTTAATCAACTTGCAAATATTACTCTATTATTGAAAATCTATAGTGTTCTATTCTATTCTTTTTTAGCATGTTATATTCCTGTATAAGGTAACCCTCTTTTCCTCTTCTTTCTCCTTCTTTCCTTCCCATTGTGATTTTAATTCTTGTTATATTATAATCGTTTACCTATCAGGCATTACAATTATATATCAGGATGTTACAAATTGCAACATTACATAATTAACGCCCTTTAAGGACCGTATCCAGACTAATTTCCATCTCCCACGTACAGGCTTTGCCTTTGTGGGTTTTTCGTTATCAATTTGCCACACTGGCTATCACGACTGATTTATAACTCAATTATGTATTACTGTGTACTTTTCGTGAATATTACTGTGTGTTTCAATAATTTATTTCTGTGCATTTTTGGTAAATAAATATTATTATTATAATAATATGGACAGTACTTATTTGTGTTTCAATCTCAATATGGAAAAAAAGTAATAATGATACAGTTCAGCTTTAAATTCGAAATATTTTTAAAATCCAGTGACTTTTCGTCCTGATTGATACGAACAAAGAACATCAAATGAAAACTCCCATAGCTCTATCAACTATTTATAGTTTGCCAATATTGGTATGAAAATGCAATATTGAGTTTTTCAACAGTCGCCATTTCGAAACTATTCGACCGATTTGGGCCATTTTTGAACTTGACGAAGTATTGACGAAGAGTATTTTTGTGCCAAGTGAAACGAAACTTTGGCCTTCGGTTTATCCATAAATTCCGTTATATCCCAAAATATATATATATATATATATATATATATATATATATATATAATTATAAATATATAATATAAATAAATATATATATATATATAATATATATATATATATATATATATATATATATATATATATATATAAACATTGAAAGTACAAGTAAGCAAACACATATTTTTGTGCTCCTCAATAGATCAAATATAACAGTAGTTACAAGTTGTGTAAAAAGCTACAAATGGGACCAGCATTTGGTTAGAATAAACCCTGCTAAATCAGTGCATCAGTTTGAGTAAAAAGTATTCAACAAAAGTGCAATTTGAAGTAAATAGTGCATCTTTCTCCCATTTTAAATGTGAAACCAACAAAAACGACAATACCAGATAAGCTTTTTCATACTCCAGCAGTAAAAAGTGTGAGCAACCCAAAAAACCAGGTATACAAATAAGTTCTGAGATTGTACTCCAGGAATATTAGGCAAATTTTTCAATTCCTTCACAAATCAGTAAGTGAACCAAAATAAAAGTTTCCAGTTGATTTTAAGGTGACCTTACACTTCGCTTGTGGTCCGGTAAAATGTCAGAACTGGTTAAAGCGATTAAAATCATTCGGGAAGAGATCTTGAGCAGCCGTACGGATATAAAGAACTGCATCGTAGCTAGCGAAGCACGTCTTCTTCTAAATATTGAAGATTTGAAAAAAAGTGTGGCAAATTTGGAAAGGGAAAAATGCAAAATCAAAGAAGAAGTAGAATATCTCAAAAGAGCCCAGAATAAGAATAACATTTTAGTATTCGGTCTAAAAAAGAAGAGAGAGGAGGTTGTCGCGGAAGCATTGTGCGAAGATTTCAGAGGTTTACTCGGTGTGAATCTGGATACAAGTGATTTTGCCGATGTTTACCCACTAGGCAAGTCGGACGATTGTCCCATCAAAATTGAGTTTGTTTCAAACATCAAAAAAAGAGTAATTCTCAAAAATTGTAGCAGATTGAAGGGAACAGATATTTCTATCGCTTACGATCTCACACCGGCACAAAGGAGTGAGAACAAAATTCTGAGGAAACATCTCTCCCTTGCCAAACAAGAAGGAAGCTACAAGGAATATTATATAAGGAGAAATAAACTTATTGTGGACGGAGTAGCTTATGGAGCTGAAGATTTGGAGAGAGACGCCACTTCTGAGAACCAAACAAATAGTGCACCTTCTACCCCTACAGCCGAGTATGAAGATTTTTCATCGGCGCCGCAAAAAGTCCCTACTACCCCACGGATTCCTGCACTGAATAAACCAGTTCCCAAGGCCAAGGATTTGCATGAGAAACCAAAAACTCGTTCGTTTAACAAGAATTAGTCGATTATGATTAGGCTCCTCAATTGTAAGTCTGTTTTCAAATACTTATTATTTGGTTGTACTAGTATTTAAATTTTTGTTTTCCTTTTCTTTTTTATGAGTGTATCTTTCGCGAAATGCGAAAAAACATCAGTGTAATGCATTTGAATGTTAGGTCCCTGTCATCCGGATTTGCTATTTTGAGGGATTACATTCTCAATAGTGATGTCGACATTGTTGCCTTGGGAGAAACATGGCTAAATGAACGTAGTAATTTAGATTCAGTGGCGATAAATGGTTATAAATTTCTGCATGTAGATAGAGTAGGGCTTGGGGGAGGTGTGGCTCTATATATAAAAAATCATTTGAACTGCGCTATTCTTCATTTACACATTAGTACATATCTTGAGCAGCTTTGGGTTTCCATAAAATACTGTCACAAAACAATTATTTTATCTGTTGTTTGTCGCCCGCCCTCTGCCCCCATAAATATCTGCATAAGTGAGCTAGAGGACGCAGTGGTCAAATTTCTGATTGAGAGTGACATATTTCTCATTGTAGGAGATTTGAACATTGACATGATGAAATATGATCGCAAAAGTGATCTACTGCACTCCTTTTTGGATTCTTTCAATTTGCTCCAGCTGATCAAGTCACCCACTAGGGTAAATGACACGAGCCAAACACTCATCGACTTGATTATCGTGAACAAACCTGCATACATCACATCCACAGATGTTATAGATATAGATGGTATCTCGGACCACATGGCTTTAATTTGTGAACTTGATCTGCCGTCATATAAGTATGATAAACTTATAACCAATCGCGACTTCTCCAATTCAGACATAAACTCATTCATAGCTAATCTCTCAAGTGTTGACTGGGACAAAATTTATTCTTATAATAATGTGAACGATAGGGTCTCGTTCTTCAACAATAGTCTGATTGCAATATTTGATATCCATGCCCCGTACCGTACATTTAGAGCGTCCAAGCCACCTAAACCATGGATCACTTATAACATAAAACAAATGCTAAAACTCAAACACAAAGCCCAATTACGGTATAAGAGACTGAATACACCCGGATCATGGATTTACCACAAAGAGCTACGTAACTTTGTATGTAGTGCAGTTCGCCGAGAAAAAGCTGCTTACCTCAATTACATTCTACGACAGAAAAACTCTAGAGCTACGTGGAACACACTTAAATCTCTAGAAGTTCTTCGGGATAAAATATCGCCTGCCATACCAGCACATCTTCAAAATTTAAACTTGATGAATAATCATTTCACCAATGTGCCGATTTTAGATAGAACTGTGAGTCAACTCGCCCTGATCGAAACGTATGACACTCCAAAACATGAGCCTGATTTTATATTCAATACCATAGAACCTGAGACCGTAATGAAACATTTGAATATAATCAAAAGCAATGCGATAGGCTCTGATGACATCTCTCTCAGAATGCTACATCTGGTATTACCTCACTTATCGCATCATATAACCTTTATTTTTAATTACGCCATTTCATCCTCCACTTTTCCTCCACTGTGGAAACACGCTAGAATACTCCCTCTATCTAAATGTAATAACCCGGAGGAATTTTCCGACATAAGACCTGTCAGTATCCTGCCTACTTATCGAAAGCCTTCGAAATGTCGCTTAAAGAACAGATGACGAAATTCGCGGATGAAAAAAATTTGATAACGGATGTCCAATCGGGTTTCCGCGCACAATATAGCACTACTACAGCGTTGAGCTTGATAACAGATGACATACTCAAATCCTGGGACAGAGGAAACTTCACCTGTCTTATTTTTCTTGATTATAGCAAGGCCTTCGATACACTCGACCCATTGGTTTTATGCAAGAAACTCCGGTTCTTTGGCTTCTCAGATACAGTTATTCTGTATTAAACAGTTATTTATCTAATCGGACACAAGTGTTTTTCTAGATGGAAAGGAATCAAATTCCCTTGCGAAACCTTTTGGCGTCCCACAAGGCTCTATCTTGGGACCACTACTTTTTAGACTTTACATTTGTGACTTCTATGAATCCAGCAGGTGGGGCAGCACACATCATTATGCCGATGACACTCAACTTTATAGCTCTTTCACTTACCATGAGTCTAAACTCGCCGAGTCTGACATCAATAATAACCTAAAATCTCTGTTCGATGTGTCTTGTGCGCACAACTTGAATCTAAATCCAAAGAAATCACAAGTTATGCTTTTCGGACCCAAAAGAAAGAGAAATGACGTGTGTCTTTCTCTCCATTCGAATCAATAAAGACGTCATATCCTTCGTGAATGAAGCTAAGAATTTGGGTCTCTGGCTTGACACAAATTTAAGGTACACTAAGCTTGTTAACCATTTATGTAAAACATCCTTCAATGTTTTAAGACAACTCTACCCCAGTAGAGATATATTATCGAGAAGCATAAAGTTGAGTCTCTGCGAGTCCCTCATCTTCTCCAGATTGGTTTACTGTGACAGTATTTATGGTCCAGCCCTCCTACAACGACAGGCATTGCGGTATCCGTAAGTATGATTCGGGATGGCTGAAATTGAATAATTTGAAGAAAATGCACTCGCTTACACTAACTCACAAAATTTTGAATTCTGGTAGCCCGCCGTATCTACGCAAGAAACTAGTTCCGCTATCTCTTGAAGATTCCTCACGAAACAAGTATATGCTATTAATCCCTTGACATACTAAGACGACCTTTACCCGAAGTTTTTCCTATAACGCGGCTAAACTTTACAATACGGTACCGGTAGAAATCAAGGAATTTTCACTAAAAAAATTCAAAAAACGGTTGAAAGCTTTGTTTCTGGCAAGGCAGCAATAACAATGCACGACAACTCGATAGTCTACTTGGTCATGATATACATATACTTATAAATTTTTGTTTTTATTTGTATTATGAAGTCATTTAAGATACTTGCTACGGCTTAGTATGGAAGCTATTCGAAGGTTAATGTAGTTTATATTCAGTTTGCGTGTATGTGTTTTTATTTGTATTATGAAGTCATCTATGATACTTGCAACAGCTTAGTATGGAAGCTGTTCGAAGGTTAATGGAGTTTATATTCAGTTTGTGTGTATGTGCATATTCTCCTGGTAGGTTGAAAAGCAGCTTTATAGCTGAACCCCGCCCTTTCATTATTATTGTAATGTTAATGAGCGAATTACTATTGTAAGATTAATGAGCAAATAATGAATAAAGACATATTTTATTATTATTATTATTATTATTAATATATATATATTATTATATTACGAGCTCTATGAAAAACAAAGGACAAATGTAAACAATTTGTTAATGCGGTCTACACCAAAAACATTATTCGGTTATAAATCAGAAACATACGATAGGAGTAATAAACTGCTCTTTCATGGATTACTCAATAATATTAGGGGAAATGAACAGATAGATGATAAACTAGTTGAAAACAAAGCACGGTAAGGGAAATTATGGAGCGATGGAAAAACATATTTTCAAAAACTTAATACAGATGATAAAACACCAGATGAAATGAATCAGCAAGAAGAAGGTGATAAAAGAAAGCAGCAAGGAAAGGTAAAAAAAGTGGGGATCTTATAACGAAAGAAGAATTATATGCAGAAAGTGAACAATCGAAATACGGCGTCAGGAAACGTTGAAGTAACAATAGTGATGGTGAAGAATATGGGAGACAAAGTTACTCTAGGGATATAGGGAATTTTTAATAAGGTTTGGAAAGAGAAAAACATAACGGATGGGTGGAAAATGAGTATTATACTACCACTACACAAAGAAAGAGCATCAAAAACTGCACATCAACTACAGAGGAATTGGGTGGAGAACTGAAATCATTTCAAAAGAGATTACTTATGAAAATTAAACCAACCGAAACGGAGTGTTTTCCGAACAGACAGATGCATGAAAGATTACGTGGTTACATTGGGAGAAGTAATTGAGTGAAAATTGGACAAAAAAGTTTATCTTGGTTTCTCAGACATGAAAAAGGCGTTCGCTGCAGTCTAGCAAGAAAGAAATGAGAACGCCCACAAAAATAGGAGTGAAATTGCAGCAGCGGATATGAAATAGTTAAGAGTAGTGACGAGAGTAACAAGAACGCATAGAATTGGAAATATGGCAGAGGAGCTGAAGATAAAATCCTCAGAGGAATTCATCGAACAAACACAACTCTGATGAGGAGGGGGGGAGGGCATTTACTGTTCCATAATAGTTGAGAAAGTTTGATGGCAAGGCAAAAAAGGAGGAAGACCAAAGGAAACATGAATTTATGCGATGGGAAAAATCTTGAACATGTGGGTAGAAACAGAGAATCCAGCAGAAGTTAGAAAGAACTGGAATAATGTATATTATATTATAAATATTTATAGATATATATAGTTACTGGGGGTTTATTGGGCTTTGGATTCTTAGTAAAAAAAAAAGACGTTTAATAGAAAGACGTTTGGTCCTCAGCTGGGGACTTTTTCAATTTATTCTGTGAATAATGGGGGCCATTTTTGATTTGTTTTTTCGTAAATAATATACATAAATTATGGATATAACCAATTTGGTACGTACCTAGGCAGCATAAATGGGGAAGTGAATTGTTGTGGTTCAGGCATTATGTAAATCGTTGTTTATTTTTCATTTTTTCATTTTTATTGTTGGACATGTTGAAATACATGGTTTTGATATTCTGTCGTTCTCGTATGGGAGACAGCGCATGTGAAAGCAGCCTGGAAGGTACGGATTTGACAGTGTGATGTGTCAGGATCTATTATGTTGGGTTCAATGTGGGGGGGATGTGTGCAAATTGTTTTCGGAATATACTTGGATTTGTGTTGACTGGCAATTATAAAATTGTGTGGTAGATTCGACTTAGGTTATTTATGTCTGGTCTGTCATTCATCGCATTTTTGTTTTTTTTATGTGTATCATTTCTTTGATGGTTTTTTTTTCAAGGTTATTTTCGTAGTCCAATATTATGGTATTCTCGAAATTTGGGTTATGATTTTCGTTTATTATGTGTTTATTAAGAGCAGTGGAGAATTTGGTCATGTATTTGTGGCCTTTCAGTCTATTGCTGAGGAGGTGTGAGGTCATCCCGATATATTCACTCTTGCAATCTTCGCATGGAATGCTATATATTATGTTAGACTTTCTCATTTTTGGCGTTTCACTTTCAAGCGGGGTATATACTTGTTTGAGGAGGTTATGTGTTTTATAATAGACTTGAAAGTTATATTTGATTCAGATATTTTTTATGTTTTCGGCCAATCCTTGAATGTAGGGTATTATGACTGTTTTACTTGAGTCGATGTTTTTTTTTTGGGTGGTATGGATGATTTTTTGTAGTGTTTATGGGTTCTTTGTTGGATGATGTTGTTTAAAAATCAGAGGGGGTAATTATTATTAATAAGTGTGTTTCTTACTTTTTCTAAACATAATTTTGTTAGGTTTGGGGTTGTTAATAATATTGCTCTTCAGTTATGCCAGCTATTTTTTTTGTGTGTAAGGGGGTGATTTGATATGTCATTTGAATACCTTCTTGACTACGTGCTTTTGGTATACCATTGTGTGAGGATGTGGTTTTTTTCCCTGATTGGGGTGATATCTAGGAAGTTTATTCTGTTATTGGATAATTTTTCGTGTGTGAATTGTAATTTAGTGTGGAATGAATTGAACGCATTGGTGATTTAATTTGGTTTTGTGGATGGGATGGCCATAATGCAGTCATCTACATATCTTTTATAGAATGGTAATCTGATATTTAGTTTTGAAGGATTGGCCGAAAACATCAAAAATATCTTAATCAAATATAACTTCCAAGTCTGTTATAAAACACATAACCTCTTCAAACAAGTATGCACCACGCTTAAAAGTGAAAAGCCAAAAATGAAAAAGTCTAACATAATATATAGCATTCCATGCAAAGATTGCAACAGTGAATATATCGGGATGACCGCACAACTCCTCAGCAATGGACTGAAAGGCCACAAATACATGACCAAATCCTCCACTGTTCGAAGAATGACAGAACAGACATAAATAACCTAAGTCGAATCTACCACAACCAAAATATTAGATACGAAAATAACCTTGAAAAAAGAACCATCAAAGAAATGATACACATAAAAAAAACAAAAATGCAAAAAAAAAAAACAATTTTATAATTGCCAGTCAACACAAATCCAAGTATATTCCGAAAATAATTTGCACACATTCCCCCCACAACAGCAAAGTCCCAAACCCAACATAATAGAACCTGACACATCATACTGTCAAATCAGTAACTTCCAGGCTGCTTTCACATGCGCTGTCTCCCATACGAGAACGGCAAAATATTAAAACCATGTACTTCAACAATAAAAAAGAAAAAAAGAAAAAATGAAAAACAAACAACGATTCACATGATGCGTGTACCACAACACTTCACTTTTTTTTTTTTTTATGTTCTGGTTCCCACGAAAAGGGATATCCTGTAATGTTCAGAGAACATCGTGGGAACCAAGGGAAAGAAGGTAGGAGTTGGTGTTCTTCTTAAATTTCTGGAGGTTGTATGCCTCGGGGAATACCTCCCTAGGCAATGAGTTCCAAAGCCTCGCTGTTCGTTGGATGAACGAGTCTTTAGAAAGTGATGTTCTGCAGGTCTCCAAAGTGAGCACGAAGGGGTGTGATGACTGAACTTTCGGGTTAATCTCGAAGAGACTGCCAAAGCAGGAACGATTGATGATATTTCAGAAGAGCATCGCCCATGAAAATATCTATAAAATAGAGACAAATCGCCAACTTTTCTACGGTGTTCCAGACAAGTGAGCGAGTTTGTAAGCGAGGCATCACCGACGAGACGAATTGCCCTTTTTTGGACAGAATCCAATAGCCTCAGGATATGTTTAGGTGCCGCGCTCCAAATGTGGGAACAGTATTCCAGGACAGGTCGGATCTGTGCCTTATAGATCATAAGCAGCTGAGTGGGGGTGGAAAAGCTCTTGGCACGAAACAAAAAACCAAGTTTTTGGGATGCTCTTTTGGCAATGGACCTCACGTGATTTTCCCAGGAAAGGTTATTGCTGATAGTAATACCAAGCATCGATATGGATGACTTCAGTGATATGGTTACTCCTGACAAAGTTATGTTGGCACAGTGAGATCGGCTTTTCTGGAGAAAAGACATGCTTGTGTTTTGTTTGCATTGAATTCTACCAAGTTATTAGATCCCCACTCGAGAATTGTTGCTAAGTCCATATTCATATTATTAACATTTCTTCCTCGTTCATTTCTGGTTTCACGGGCTGATATAGATGCCCTGGAAGAGAAAGCGGTATGGAGGGTACTATCATCGGCAAAGCTGTGTACTGGACATGAAGTTGCTTTCAACAGGTCGTTGATGTGAAGTAGAAATAGTGTTGGTGCGAGAATAGATCCTTGCGGAACACCAGCATTTATGAGTAGAGTGTCAGATGAAACTCCATCGACCACTACATGGAGAGACATGTTTGAGAGAAAACTAGCAAGCAGAAAACACAGCTGAGGGGGCAAGCCATAAGACGGAAGCTTGGCGAGGAGTCCCTGGTGCCAAACTCGATCGAACGCCTTGGAGATATCTAATGCCACAGCTAAAGTTTCTCCATACTTTTCAATAGATAGCTGCCATATATGTGAGACGTAAGCGAGCAGGTCACCAGTTGATCTCTGATGGCGGAAGCCATATTGCCTATCGTTGACAATTCCTGAGTCTTCCAGATATTTGATGAGCTCGATGTTGATGACTTTTTCCATGACCTTTGAAATAATAGATAGCAGTGCGATAGGTCTGTAGTTGCTAGGTAGGGCCTTTTTGCCTTTTTTAGGGACTGGCTGTACTCTTGCAATTTTCCAATTGAACGGAAATACCCCCAAATTGTAAGAGTGGTTGAACAACTTGCAAAGAACAGGTGTTAGTTCGGGGGCACATTTCTTGAGAACAATCGGCGGGATTCCGTCAGATCCACAGGCTTTGTTGGTGTTGAGACCCAGAAAAATCTTTCTGATAGTTCGTTGGCGAAAGGTGATCTCGGGCCTGTGACTGTCAATAGGTGTAATGTTCGGGGGTTGTTTTCCCGATGAATCCAGAGTGGAATTTCCAGCAAATAAGTGCGCAAAGATATTGGCTTGTTCCTGGGCAGTCGTTGCTAGTGTTCCATCTTCTTTGGATAGAGGTGGAAATGATCTGGAAGTGAAGTTTCTTCCCACAGCTTTGGCGAAAGACCAAAATGAACGGGATCCGTTAGGACATTCAACAAGTTTTGATCTTATTTTGGCATTGTGGGCATCTTTCGAGCATTCTATTGTCTCTTTGCATATGCCTCTAGCTTCGACATATGCTGCTCTGGTCTCAGGGCCCGGATTTTTTAGCCATCGATGGTATGCTGCCTGTTTGGAAGCCACAGCTCTAGAGCAGTTTCTGTTGAACCAGGTCTTATCGGATGATGTTCTTCTTTCGGTATTCGGTATGTAAGTTTGCATCCCCAACATGATTATTTCAGAAATTGTCTCAGCACATCGTGTTGGATCTACTGAAGAGAAACAAACTCTCTTCCATGGAAACGCTGAGAAAAACATACGAAGACCTTCCCAGTCGGCCGAATTGTAATGCCACATGAGACGGTGGTATTGTGCAGCTCGATGGTAGATGGAAAGAGCATGTTGTGGAGATGAGGGTGTGATCAGAGTTTCCAAGTGGGGCACAAACTTCTATTCTATACGGGTCAGGGTTGGTGGTGAGGAAAAGATCTAGTGTATTGGCAGACTGGTTGTTGACATCAAGGATGCGGGTTGGTAGCTCGACCAGTTGTTCTAGACCATGAGTGATGGCGAAGGCCTCGGCTTGACGACCCGCATCATCTGTTTTGTTAGAGAATTTGAGCCAGGCAGCGTTATGTACATTGAAGTCTCCCATGATTATGGTTTCAGCTGTTGGATGGTTCTCCTGAATGTAGTCCAGTTTGAGTGATAAAAACTCAAAGAGGTCGTTATATAAAGGTTCATTAGGTGATAGGTAAAGGCAGCAGAGGAACTTAGTCAGTTTGGTATCAGATAGCTTGAACCACATCACATCAAAGTCTTTCGGTTCCAAACTCTCTTCACGCTGGCATGAAAGGTTAGCCTTAGCGTAAAGGCAGACTCCACCTTTGAACCTGAATCGAGAATGGAGTTCGTAACCAGGACAATGCATATGGACCTTGTTGGTGGACGAGTTTACTTGTGTTTCTGTTAGAGCCAGAATATCCGGTTTTTTCGTCTGTAGGTGATGGTGGACGTCATTGATGTTCTTGTTGAGTCCGTGGATGTTGCAAAAATTAATCTTTAATGTTGAGTCCCCTCGAGTACCTCTCGCCCGGAAATCCGAATGGAGAGGTATTTTGCTTCCGGAGTATTTTACTCTAGGAGACTTCATCATTATTACTATTAGTACTCTAGGAGACTTCATCATTATTACTATTATGCTGCCTAGGTACGTACCAAATTGGTTATATCCATAATTTATGTATATTATTTACGAAAAAACAATTCAAAAATGGCCTCCATTATTTACAGAATAAATTTAAAAAATCCCCATCTGAGGACGAAACGTCTTTCTATTGAACGTCTTTCTTTTAACTAAGAATCCAAAGCATAATAAACCCCTAGTAACAATATACCAAGGATTCAAGAATTAAAAACAAGAATATATATATATATATATATGAATATATATATATATATATATATATATATATATATATATATATATATATATATATCTATATACTAGCGGACCCGACAGATGGTATCCTGTCCAAATTTCTTTCTATGTTTCCTAAAATGTTTTACCCGAAAATTTTCTTGTTATCCCGTTATCCCATTTTCCTGTTACCCCTTTGTTTCTGTACCCCGTTATCCCGTTATCCCGTTTTTTCGTTATCTTGTTTCACCGGTTATCCCGTTATCCCGTTTTCCCCTTACCCCGTTATCCCGTTTTCCCCTTTTCCCCTTATACTGTCATCCCGTTTTCCCGTTTTCCGTTATTTCCGTTATTTCCGTTATTTCCGTTATTTTCGTTATTCCCGTTATCCCGTTATCCCGTTATCCTGTTATCCCGGTTTTTTCGCGTTATTCCCTTATCCTGTCATCCCATTTTCCTGTTATCCCTTTTTTCCGTTATTTCCTTATCCTGTCATCCCGTTATCCCGTTTTTTTCGTTTTCCTGTTATTCCTGTCATCCCGCTTCCTTAAAAAAAATAAAAAATAGGAATTGATCGTAGAAGGGTGAATTAAGAGTAATATGAATTTTTTTATTCATGACAAATAAAAATAAAAATCTTGCCAAAAAATAGGGGTTGATCGTAGAAGGGTGCAAATTTAGGGTTGTATGTATTTTTGAATGCTGTATCATAAAAAAATATAAACAAAACATTTGGTCAGCAAAATAAAAATAAAAATTAAGGGGTGGACCACCCTTAACATTTAGGGGGATGATTTGTGAATCTAAAAACTCAAATTCATTCAAATCGGTCCAGCCGTTTAGGAGGAATGCAGTGACAACACACGTATAGTAGAATTATATATATAAAGATATATATATATATATATATATATATATATATATATATATATATATATATATATACATGTGAATTGCATCAGATTATTGATAGTGACATCTATAATCTGTGCGGTGAAGCTTGGACCTAATATCGTGGAATTTTAAAATCACGAGATTTCGTGCACTTTAACAGGTCACTAACAAATTGTTAGAAAGGCCTACCCACGATATCAATAGTCGTACTTCTCATGCGTTTAACGCAAACATCGATATCGAGAATGAGAAAATCTGTTACGAATCCAAAAGACACACCATCCGTCTACAGCCTGTTTCATGGTTTCTCAATCATCAGGACGGCTTGTGGTCTCTCTCAAATTCGCATCAGATTTCTCGTTGGTTCATAGCCTTAGGCCAATACAAACATGTGAATTGCATCAGATTATTGATAGTGACATCTATAATCTGTGCGGTGAAGCTTGGACCTAATATCGTGGAATTTTAAAATCACGAGATTTCGTGCACTTTAACAGGTCACTAACAAATTGTTAGAAAGGCCTACCCACGATATCAATAGTCGTACTTCTCATGCGTTTAACGCAAACATCGATATCGAGAATGAGAGAAATCTGTTACGAATCCAAAAAGACACACCATCCGTCTACAGCCTGTTTCATGGTTTCCCAATCATCAGGACGGCTTGTGGTCTCTCTCAAATTCGCATCAGATTTCTCGTTGGTTCATAGCCTTAGGCCAATACAAACATGTGAATTGCATCAGATTATTGATAGTGACATCTATAATCTGTGCGGTGAAGCTTGGACCTAATATCGTGGAATTTTAAAATCACGAGATTTCGTGCACTTTAACAGGTCACTAACAAATTGTTAGAAAGGCCTACCCACGATATCAATAGTCGTACTTCTCATGCGTTTAACGCAAACATCGATATCGAGAATGAGAAAAATCTGTTACGAATCCAAAAGACACACCATTCGTCTACAGCCTGTTTCATGGTTTCCCAATCATCAGGACGGCTTGTGGTCTCTCTCAAATTCGCATCAGATTTCTCGTTGGTTCATAGCCTTAGGCCAATACAAACATGTGAATTGCATCAGATTATTGATAGTGACATCTATAATCTGTGCGGTGAAGCTTGGACCTAATATCGTGGAATTTTAAAATCACGAGATTTCGTGCACTTTAACAGGTCACTAACAAATTGTTAGAAAGGCCTACCCACGATATCAATAGTCGTACTTCTCATGCGTTTAACGCAAACATCGATATCGAGAATGAGAAAAATCTGTTACGAATCCAAAAGACACACCATCCGTCTACAGCCTGTTTCATGGTTTCCCAATCATCAGGACGGCTTGTGGTCTCTCTCAAATTCGCATCAGATTTCTCGTTGGTTCATAGCCTTAGGCCAATACAAACATGTGAATTGCATCAGATTATTGATAGTGACATCTATAATCTGTGCGGTGAAGCTTGGACCTAATATCGTGGAATTTTAAAATCACGAGATTTCGTGCACTTTAACAGGTCACTAACAAATTGTTAGAAAGGCCTACCCACGATATCAATAGTCGTACTTCTCATGCGTTTAACGCAAACATCGATGTCGAGAATGAGAAAAATCTGTTACGAATCCAAAAAGACACACCATCCGTCTACAGCCTGTTTCATGGTTTCCCAATCATCAGGACGGCTTGTGGTCTCTCTCAAATTCGCATCAGATTTCTCGTTGGTTCATAGCCTTAGGCCAATACAAACATGTGAATTGCATCAGATTATTGATAGTGACATCTATAATCTGTGCGGTGAAGCTTGGACCTAATATCGTGGAATTTTAAAATCACGAGATTTCGTGCACTTTAACAGGTCACTAACAAATTGTTAGAAAGGCCTACCCACGATATCAATAGTCGTACTTCTCATGCGTTTAACGCAAACATCGATATCGAGAATGAGAAAAATCTGTTACGAATCCAAATTGTATTGTATTGGCCTAAGGCTATGAACCAACGAGAAATCTGATGCGAATTTGAGAGAGACCACAAGCCGTCCTGATGATTGGGAAACCATGAAACAGGCTGTAGACGGATGGTGTGTCTTTTTGGATTCGTAACAGATTTTTCTCATTCTCGATATATATATATATATATATATATATATGGAAAGTCTCTCGACCGGCTTATTATTATAGAATGAGTATCTATCGGGGATTCGGTCTTGAAGAAGGTACACTCTTTTTTGCTACCCGAGCTTTCGCAACTCTTTATTTGCTTTTTCGAGGGTGTGCAATTTGGGAAAATCTCAAATTGCACACCCTCGAAAAAGCAATTTGAGATTTTCACAAATTGCACACCCTCGAAAAAGCAAATAAAGATTAGCGAAAGCTCGGGTAGCAAAAAAGAGTGTACCTTCTTGAAGACCGAATCCCCGATAGATACTCATTCTATATATATATATATATATATATATATATATATATATATATATATATATATATATATATATATATATATATATATATATATATATATATATATATATATATATATATATATATATATATATATCTCCTTCGGTGGTATACTATTATGAAATTGTAATTGTCTGTTTATTTTTTCGACCAAAACTACTGGACGGATTCGATGAAACTTTTTTATATGAAAGTTTATGATCGGAATGAATATGAATTCCTCGCGGATTCATACTCAGTGTGTCCATTGTGAAATAACTATAACATATATGCACGAATACAAAAAAAGGAGTAACGAAGCAAATCTGCGGTACGTAGGACCAACAGCTTGATACAAACCTCTGATTTAAATACCTCAGGAAATAGTATAATTCCAGGAGTTGGTCATCATTGGACATACATTTTGAATGGAATTGATGTGCTTGTTTTCGATCATCATATTGAAAAATGTCAATGAGCCGCTCAAAACACAAAACAATCCCAACGTTATGTTTGCCTTCATTATTCAAATAAAAAGTTTTCTCGTAATAGTAGTGAATTGCTACTATATTTCATTCTCAGAAAAAAGCGTCCGAGTTTAAAATGTTTCAAAGATATGTGGCGATTTAGATTTCACGACAAAATTAATACTTACCATGTCATTATGAATGAATCGTTGAGGACAAAAATAATTCCATAGAAAATGATTGCAGTTGTGTTATCGATTACTGAGATATGACTAATTTCATAGAAAGCAACATGGGCAATTTTGATAATAACTGTTGATTGGAATACACGAGAGCAATTTGCAGAAACAATTTCGTGATAGCGGAATGCAATTAGCAACAAGCCCAACCCTATAAAGTGTTTTTAAACAGTTCTACCGTTCGACCATTGAAATGTGATATTGGTGAAATGGGTAGTCGATGACTACATGATGAAATACGTTTTTCTTCCTTATATATTTATATATATGTATAAATATATATATATATATATATTTATATATATTTATATATATATATCTTGACCACATACACATCTTCTGAATTGAATCTCATCTTTCGTGCTTATGCCAAGAGATACTACTAATCACTGTTTAATTCTTGCTTCAATATAGCAGAAAAGGGTCAAAAATCATCCTTAACCTATTTTTCACAGGGACTACAATCGTATATAAGTTTTGAAAACAATGCTTACTGGAAAAATCTGGAAAATCAAGCAACAGTCGATGAAAACATATTTTTTTTTAATCCATAGTATATGCTCCGGTGAAGTCGATTAAAATAATCGAAAAACCATTCACACCGTGGATCACAGACGTTAACAAAATAATGATGAAACAACCGGGATGAAGCTCAACTTGAATATGAAAAACGCCCTAGAGATTATAATAGAAAATATTATAGGCAGTTGAGGAATCTTACTAAAAAAGAATAATTCATTCGGAATCGTTATCAGTGCGTTACAATAACAACGAACAATGGTGATGAATCTTCATTATTCAAGAAAGTAACTTGTGGTGTTCCTCAGGAAACAATCCTTGACCCACTTTTTTTTTCAATCTATGTCTCAGACATGAAATCTTCTTTCAACTCCAGTGAGTTACATCAATATGCCGGCGACACGAAAATATGCGCCATATTTGACCCGAAAAATTATTTACAAACACAAATAACAATTCAATCAGAACTTTTTAATTTAATTTGACGAAAGTTATAGTCTGAGGATAAACCCAGGTAATTCGAAAGCTTTGATATTCGGTCCTTCCAACTCTCGTAATATTTGGGAATCTGTACATTTTTTAGTCAAATTGGGAGATCGCAATATTCCATTATGAACGTATGCTCGTTTATAACTTAGGCATGGCTTTTGATGTTGGATTAACTTTCGAGCTGTCACAAAAAAAGCAAAGCTTGCTTTCATGGGTATAAGTACACAATTAATAAAACCACAAAATTCCACCTATGCAATACATTAGTCCTATCACTACTTGATTACGGAGACAGTTTATAATTCCCGTTTGACCTCTACCTCTAAAAAATTCAACATAGGCAAAATGTGTGCGTAAGGTTTTCATTCCATGTAACTTCTAGGAAAAATATAACGCCTCACCTAAACATGAGTAATAGACGTCTACTACTTTTCTATAATTTTGTTTTCAATATTTTGAAAAATGAGGATCCAACATATTTGTTTGCTTGTTCACACGCTCATGCTCATAATTGTGGAACTAGATATCACAATAGTTTTTGAATACCCAAACATAATACGACGACTCATTTTCGTGTGTCACGGCCCGACTGTGGAATGATTTGCCAGCTGAATTGTAAAATATATGTTTGTCTGTTTTTAGAAAAAAAAAATCTAATAGCGAATCAAGTCCCAGAAATTTTTACAAAAACTTCTTAGTAGACAATCGTTCTTTATCTCTATCCCTGATATATTTTACCATCATATTCATCACTCATGACGACTAGTAGGTTCTATATTTATTTGTATACATACAATTCAATAAGTGTTCGATGTCTCTTCTTTCCTTTTATCTATCACTCGAGAACAAATATTGTATTCTATTTGAAATAATGTACTATGGACACTCTAACTGTAACTGACACATTTATCATTATTGATAGGTTCTATATTTATGTTAATCTATGAGTTCCTTTAACTTTCTTTTCGTAGCTCCAAGGTCTCATCATCGTTGAAAAGGGAAACATTCTCAATTAAATATTGATAGAAAGATTTTTCTGTGAATTGAAAAATCCACGATGGAAGATAGTGACTAAAGTTTATCTTTCAGTCGCAGATGATTCCACATCTGATTTTATGAACATCCTGTTTATAATTTCAACAAATCAGTCTCATCATCATTGTGATACGTAATTATAAGTATTCTGTTTTCATTACTTTGTGCAATATCCGTTTCCCTAGTGACTGTGTGAAGATTTTCCTGTGGCATCAATGAAACTTGCAAGTAATTTTCCTCAATGATCCGAACACCAAAAATTTCCCGTTTGGTATAAGACACACTACCGATCTCTCAACTTTTGGAATGTAGACACTCGTGGAGTACTTGCTTCTGGATATTTTCTATGGTAGATTTTGCTTGCTTATACCTGTACAATTATTGAAGGTTTAAAGGATGTGTCAAATTTCACGAACGCGGCCTACTCGATTCCTTTTTTTTTCCATCAACATTTCCTTTTTTGCAACAAATCTCGCAAACTTCATGAAGTATACCCTACAAACCCTATATCGACGAAAAGCTCTTGAAAAATGCCATGCAATGATGCAATGAAATATATAGTGTTGCATTTGAAAAAATCGAGTTATTGCCATTTGTAATTTGTAATTCTCAAAAAATCGTAGTAAGCGATGGAACATCGATACCAGGTTCTCTTTCACATCCAAACACACGCTAAAACTTGTGGTATTAACTGATTTTGAATGAAGTTAGGAATTTTTCTATGGGTCTATGTACGACGCTATTTTGACACATACATTGATATTAGTCAAAAACTATTGCAGATGAATATAAGAAATGGGGGTGTGTTGTATCGACATTTCGGTGGCGAATCCAAAAATGAAACAAAACCGTTAAAAAAACAGAAACAGAAACAGAAACTTTTTTTTTATTTTGGGACATGCTGTATTTAAATAGAAATATTTTTAAAATGTGCATCATTGTCGGACCTATCGTTTTGAAAAAAAAAATAAGTCGATATCTTGCATAGAAAAAAAGTTGTGGAGCTTGCACATACCCCTTGGTCACCCTGTATACGTGACTGGTGACTGGTGACTGACGTATAATCTGCTCTAGTCAATACAGCTGAATATTATTTTTTGGTTGAAAATGATCTCAAAAACCATCCCATAAATTTTGGCATGGCATGAAACTACTCGTAGCATATTTTTTTAGGAACGTTCACATACCGTAACCTCTAGCTCCACCGCTACTGTATTTCCGCCATTTTCAATCGATTTCGAATTCTCAAAAACACATGTCAATTTGAAGCTTTTTCGGATGAAATTTTTAGGGTGTCACATAAACATTTAAGTTAGGGTTTTGTTATTTTCAGGTAGAACGAGATAGCAAGGTTTCCTAAGATGGCCGGTCCAAATCGATACGTTTCCAATTATTCAGTATCGTTTCTTATCTTCCATCCAAATGATGCCTTTTGATTCTTTAAGTGTATAATTCTTCAGTTAATTGATTTCTAGTCACTTTTTCAGTAATTATTTTGTTAAACTATTTATCTTTAATTATATGAATTCCAATAAAAATTAAAGGGGCATATGTCATGAATATGCCCTCCGAAGATGATCGGCCCATATTCTCATGATCTGGGTCAGCACTTTCAGACGTATATCATACTCAATTTGTTATTCAACCCCGAATATTATTCAACCTCGAATTGTTTGGGAATGGATCACATCAGACAAAGTGTGCTGGACATAAAAGAGTGTCGCTGGCATAATCGCGAAGTGAGACGCTAGAAGTCAAAAAAACGTGTTTTTAAGAAAGGCCACCATAGTAACATTTACTCGGAGACGCAAATCAGAGATGCTAGGATCTATAAAACTTCGAGGAGAAATAATATAGAGCAAGAGGGAGGTCAAATATCTCGGGGTAATACTGGACTTGAAATTGACCTGGAACCTACATCTGTTAGTGACCAGAAAAGCGGAGAGCACATTAATTGTGGCAATACGCTCTTTTGGTGACAAATGAAAGCTAAAACCACACATGGTAGACTGGTTGTAAAACATGGTGGTGAAACCGGCCTTAACATATGCCTCCCTGATGTGGTGGACAAAAACCCAGCAAAGCAGTGCCAAAGCTAAACTGGGCAAGGTGCAAAGACTTACCTATGTAGGCATTACAGGGACAATGAAATCAACGCCCACTGCAGCCATGGAGACCCTGCTGGGATTGCCACTCCTTCACCTGGTGATACAGGGAGAGGCAAGGATGGGCCCCTTCAGACTGAGAAATATACTGGGTAACATAAACGTTGGGAAAGGACACATGAATATCGTTAGCATCGTAACCAGATACGTGCTAGACATGAGATCAGACCCCAACGCGCAACGATTCTCATTTGACAAGGCATACAGGGTATCTATACCAGACATAACTGTATGGAACCACACCAAAACTCAACACCATTCTACAGGGCAAGATGTGATACACAGACGGATCGAAGATGGATACTGGTGCGTGAGCAGGAGTGCATTCAAGTAACCCAAGAACCGAGTGTAGATACTCACTGAGTACTCGCACCTCTGCATTCCAGCAGAGCTCTACGCAATCATTCAATGTGTGAAGGAAAACAATAGGAGAGCAATAGTAGAGGAACAGACCAACATTCTCTCAGAGAGTCAAGCGGCACTGAAGGCTCTCAGTAGCCAGGAAGTGCCATCCCAACTGATATGGACCTGCAAAGAGGAACTGACAATTCCAGAAGAACAAAACTGCGTCAAGCTGATTTGGGTGCCAGGACATCGGGGATTTGCAGGGAATGAAAACGCCGACAAACTCGTTAGAAGACGATCGCAAAACAAAACAGGTCCAGTACAGACCCTTGGGGTACAGACAAGGGAAAGAATACATCAAAGGCACGTGCCAGAAAAAAACAGCAGACCTGCTAACTTTACTGAAACAATTGAAAATCATTACGGGGCTAATGATTGGACATGGGCCAGTAAAAGAGCACCTCAATAAAATTAGACTGTTCAATGGCGACCTAACATGCAGATTATGCGGTAAAAAAAACAGTATCAATCAATAATAAACCCTGTTGCACAAAGTACAAAAAATAAATTATCATTCTTCATAATTTTTTTTAAAATTCTCCATACTGTGCAACTGCAGGGCTTTGGACCGCAGAAGACAGTTAGTTTTTGGGCAACCAATTGGTGAACCGAGACTGCACAGCACACATCCAGCAAAAGACATGTACAAACTTGTGCTGCAGGGATGGGTGCTGTAGAAGGGAAAACAGAAGGCCCAAGTGTCGTCGAAGGTCTTAACCAGACGAGCCAACTGGGTAGTTTTTTAGTGGGTAACCACGAAAAAAGGGGACATAGGAACCCGAAAACTCCCTCATTGAATGTTGCATGTTCAAGTTGTCGATGCTGAGTTTCATAATCTGGTTATCTGAGAGCTACTAACCCTCTTGAGGCACATCAAAAATTAAATTTCGCCGAGCGATACCAATGTGGTGCGCTACATCAGTGTAGTTGTTATGAGATATTAAAATAGGTGGCTTGAAGTGTGGGAAAATATACTTGGATTGTGTAGGAGCTTTACCACTCTGGTCTTCCCTGACCAGAATTATTATTTTAAAAACGAATTTTCTTAGTGAAAACGATTTGCATGTTGAAAAAAAAGTAAATTCGAGTGCGAGTTTCCCACAAGTAATTATATAAAAATTTAACTGCCTCATAGATTCGATTTTTTATTTCCTATTGTGGCAGTATACGTGTTGAACTAAACATATCAAAAATATAAAATTCTGTAACAATTGTTCTCAGGGCAAGCTCAATCCCAAGTAAGATTATAGAAAAGTTGTACCATGTAGAATCAACTTGTTTTCGAGAATTCCGAATTTACTTATTTCTGATAAAGTGTTTCATTTTCAGGGCCTCATAACTTCAGTTATCATTCAGGTTGTAAAAACCATGGTTGAGAATAACGAATCCCCTCCAACAATAGATGGCAATAGATGGTGACATATGCACCTGATTAGATCTATTGTGTCAATTCCTTTTTTCTGAAATTCGTTTTTTTTTAACTTATCCTCTACTGTGTTGTATATTTCCAATGTTTGATACCCTGGCCTCTGATTCATTCTTATTGCAGCTATGGAAAAATTAGATCAATACATACCGTACCATAATAAATCGTGTTTGCATTTGTGAAATATCCCATTTCGTTTTCAGGGTAAGTTTTTCTCACAATCCTCAACATAACGTTCATCAGATTTTGACTCTCTTCTAGAGACGCTACATATATTTGTACATGCGCATCAAATATAAATCATGAATGCCGTAGATATATGATAAAACCTAAATTAGGGCTTACCTTGCATAGCAAATTATCTTGCAACAAATCAAATACATAAAAAATGGCCGCCTTTTTGGAGACTACACCAACACTCCTAGAAATCGTAATCGGTTCGATGTATAGTTTATACATAATACAGTCTCTTTTCTTCATTTACATCTGAACAGGGATTGAAAAATATCCGAAAATATTTGCAAACTTCCCGAAGCAATCTGTTCAATCTTTCTAGCACTTCTTGAAAAAAAAAAAACATGCAGTCACAACGTAACAACATAGCGTCGCGATTTTTCTCTCGAGAATTAATAAAATTAATTCTGATTCTTTTCTGAAGCTGCTGATTATTCACTTAGTTTCGAGTATTTTTAAAAAAAGTGGGAGGACGTTGGCCACGACTTGTTTATTTTCAAAGTGAATAGTTTGTATTCTCATAATTCTGCTGCTGTTCATAATAAAAAGTCATCTCAATTATCCATAATTCGGTTTATTGTTCAACGTTATTCTTCGTCTAATTCACATAATACTTCTTCGTATAGTCTGAAAAAATTTCTGTAATCATTTTCATACGAAGCATCTAGTTTTTTACAGCATAGCAAAGCTCCAAATGGAAAGGAGACTCTAAAACATGAAAACGAGAAACTCTATTCTACATTGAAGTCACTTCATTTCTATCCAATTCTGTCCAAACGAGCGTTTCTGTGAATAGTGCGAAATTATTTCCTCCCCTTCACAATTTCCTCTTGGAATTTATGAAATACGAAATAACCCAGAAATCAACTCTTACTTGTTGCTTGACTCACCAAACGTTATGAAAGTATAAAAACGTTCACTCCGAGCGGAAAGTGGTATACATTTTCCTCAGATCCACTAGATACAGTATCACTGGCATATAAAAGGGATGGAGAAAGTTTTTGAAACTTATTTGTCGCTATCCAATAAAACTGACTATATTATTCAAACTGTTTAAATCGTACACATGCCTTGTCAGTCAGTCAAAGTACAATTATGAGAATATACCGCAACACAGTTTAGAATATATCCATAGATTCAGTTGAACTTGCTCAAAAACGGTCGTTGGTATCCTAGACAAAATCAGAAAAATTGTTTTATTTTTTATTTTTACCTACATGAAGGGATCATGCATGCATGGTAAAAGCACTTGGTATTCTATTCATCGTGTTCCACTCAACGTGGGTTCAAGACGCAGTGTCGGCAAAAATGTCAAATGCCCCAAGGTGGTTTTGAATTCCACTTCAATAGTTTATTTATCATTTATCTGTTTATTAGTTATCCGCTTTAGGATACAAACAGACAGTCATCGATATTGGATGTACCATACCTAATAATACTCATAGTCTAGTCGAGAAGTGAGTTTCCTGCGAAAATAATTCCGTCTCAAAAAAATATGAGCAATAGCTCATTCGATTCGGGATGCAATTCTGGGGGAGACATTTTTTTGTTTTGCTTACGAAAATTGCAATTGTTATTAACATAAAACAAAAACAAAAAAAAGGTTCAGTTTTTTTAAATAACTCAAAAACTATAAGCGATAAGTTGACAAAAAATAAAAAATTAAATAAATATTATAAAACAAAAATATTCATATGTTTTGCTATTGCTGTTTTGGCATCACAGAAAGGCATTCAATAACACTCGAAAAAAAGTTGTTTAGGACATTTGCTTATGAATTGTTCATAAACAAATTGATTAGTTTAATATTAAAAAAAATGCCATTTTGTTGTCTAGAGACTATAATAGAATAAATTCCTACGCATTGTTGATAATCGTTTTTTTTTATATTTCCATTATTTCATTATTCAGTTTTTTCCTTTAAAAATCACACTTGGCATTTCTCAATAGAATAAACAAAAATAAAAATTCAATTGTTCATTGAGTTAAAAATTTGTAATGAACAAATTCCAAATCTCATTATATTTCTTTTCTGAAACTAGTAAAAATTACAGTGTCGATAATTTTCTTTTATATTTTCCATAGAATTTTCTAAAATTACGGTAGTTATCCCTTCTGTACATCAAGTCAATTTTGTAGACTGGTACTTGAATTATTAAAAAAATGTTGGTTTCACTCATTAACATTAATTGTTCATGAAATACACGGATTTATTTAAATAACGTCAACTTCATGAAGTACTCCAGCACTGTTTAATCACATATTTGTCGATAAATACTCAAGACATACTGTTTTTCTTGAAAAATAATTCATTATTTGTTTTTCAACTATCTCTATAAAAAATTATATAACGTAATTATAGAAAAATGTATGAAAAATATAAAGAACAATTTTTGACACTTTGTTGCATATGGTTGTATTTTGTAATTTTCAGTAGCTTCAGAAAAAAAAAATGAAAATTGGAATTTGTTAACTTAATAAGCAATGAATTTTTTTTCTTTATCTTTTGTTATTGGATTCAGTAATGGAAATTATAATATTTAAAGAAAAAAAATTCTTTTACTAATCATTTAAATAATGGAAATTAAAAAAAAAACTATTAAATACAATGATAATTTTTTTAATTCTTTTGTAATAAAAATAATTGTATTCTCTAGACAACAAAATGGCCAAAAAAAGAGAAAAAATAATAAACCAATCAATTTGTTTATAAATGATTTATAAACATATGTCCTAGTTTTTTTTTCGAATGTTATTAAATGCCTCTGTTTGAAGCAAAAACAGCAATAGCAAAACATATGGATAAAAAAAATAACTTTTTTAAAAAAATTTATTTTTTGTTCAATTAAAAAAATTATAATAAACAAAATAAACAACTTTTTTGAATTAATTTATAAGAAGGGCTCCGAGAAGCGAAACATTTTTAGAACTATTATTAAAACCATTATGCCGTTTTTTATGAAAACCGAAGTCCGAAAAATAAGGACTAATTAACGAATGCCTGACTTGCTGAAAAAAAAACTAATTTTTTTCTCAACAAAACCTTGTCTTTTCGAATGTTGAAAACACTCCATGATTTATAAAAAAAATTTAATGTATATTTAATACTATAAAAACTAATTATGTGGTGTATTCTCTTCAGAATGCATGCTACGCGCAAGCCCTATTTTCAGCGTTGAATTAAAACTATAAATAATGAACAAAGAGTTCTGAACTTTTTTATTGAGAATTTCCCCCTCTTTAAGAATCTCCTCTCCGATTTTTGCTATTGTTTATAATTTGTGGGGTATTCCGAAAAACTGAACCCATTTTTTCGTGTTTTTGTTTTTTGTTAATAACAATTTAAATTTTTTCAGCAAAAAAAACAAGGGAAGACTTCTCGGCTAGTTTATAATACAAATGAATACACATCGGTTATCAACTTGTAGGCCTCACGGGAACCAGAAAGGAAACCGAGGACAAAAGATCTGGAGAGTCAATCATACCATTAACTATTCTGAATAATGTATGGAGACGCTATGCTTCTACTTTGAGGAGTAAAACAATGTATCGTTCAAGTAAACCACAACTGTCAGAAAGTTGGCAATCACCTGCTACTTTGAAATTTAGGTATCTAATGAGTTTGTTTTGAATTCTTTCAAGTCTTGTTATATGAAGGCAATACCTTGGCGACCAAATGGCTGACCCAAAATTCAGCCTTCTGTAAATAATATATTGATTTGGGAGCTTTCGCAGATCTAAAGTCTCGGCATATACGAAAAATGTACCCTATTAACTTACATTTTATAGCTATATAGTCAATGTGTAAACTAGAGTAAAATATTATACCTTTAACATTATCTCTCAGTAATAACTTCATTATCAATGTAATATTCTATTTTGAAATAACGGATATTTTTGGTGAATGAAATTGCTGAACATATTCTGTTGTTGATAAACAAACAGTTTCACAATAAACCATCAGGTTATCCAAATTTGGCTGGAACTAATCACCATCTTAAATTTTTTCAATACCAGTAAATAGCTCAAAGTCATCAGCGTAGAGCAAGAATGTACAATGATTGAAACACTCGTTTATGTCGTTGATGTAAATTGAGAAGAATAATGGTCCCAGATGGGACCCTTGGGGAATATGATGTTTGTAAGATGGTGATGATTTTCACCCAAGAACTGAAACTATTTGCGACCTATCGTTCACATGGGATACTATCTATTTCATCATTTCGGCTAGTTTTTTTGAAATAATATTATGGTTGATTTTATCAAAATGTTTGCTGAAATATATGCACACAGAATCCACCTGTATGCGAGAGTCCATGCAGAGGGAAATGAACTCGTCACATAATAAACTACTTTCACTATTAGAGACTCAACATTTCTGAATAGAACATCATAAACTATGGATTCGAACATTTTACTGAAAATACAAAGCATACTGATATCGCGATAATTATCGACAGCATTTTTATTGCCTGAATTATTGTAACTAGAAATCAAGTAAGAGTCCTTCCATGTATTCGGCAGTTCACTTGACTGAAGTGACAAATTGTAGCGGCATTGATAAAGATTTAGTACAGTGCTTTATAAAATATGATCGGACGCCATCGGGACCAGCACCTGCATTTTCATCCAAGGATGAGAGTTTATGCTCAATCTCTGCAATAGTAGTAACTTTTTAGGGTTGGGGAGGCAACTAAGATAGTAGGTGAAAAACATTTTTTCCAAAAGCTCGGAAACAACATAGTGATATAAAAGTGCACGAGAAATTTATAAAAAAATGATTTGGTGTTGATATATGGCTATGAGATTGATAGTCTAAATAGTTGGATGAGCAACATTTCATTCGGGAAAATTGAACGAAGTGGTAGCGATATGTACCTAGTACTATAAAACGGATATATAAGATAAATGAAATAATCATTAATCTATGACAATGCCCTGAAGAATGTGTTACCGGTGTAACGCGAATTATTCTGTCATTTTCTTTACATACTAACCTATGGTTTATCACAAACTGTTGATGTTTTGGTCAAATTCAATTGAATAATAACAATATTACAACTTTATTCATTAATTAACTGTATAATTCTTTGTAGCCTGCCATTGAATGTTTTTCATTATCCAATGTTCATTTCAGTATAACCATTTAAATACTAACAATGATTATTTTTGGTAAACCTACATGTTTCTATCATTAAAATATTAAAAGTTATACTTTTTTTGGCGCGTTCAGTTGAGAGTAAAATTGGGAGCTGCGCGAGCACACCGTTACGAAACTCCAACAGTATGGAGTTAGGCACGAAAGAGGCACAGACTGTAAGCTTGGTGGATATATACCTAACACCCAAGCGAATATCGTCTAACTATACACAAACGCAAGGTACGCAACATACCAAGAGGTTATATATTTAAAATCGACAGAAAAACAGTGCATTCGTACTAGCTTCGCGATAAACGCACAGTAGCTCCTGTCAAAATTATATGTCAACATTCAATTCCTATATGGGAACAGAAAATGCAAATATGATTGTATATGGGATTGTGAGCTCACTGCAGACAGTGATTTGATATTCAAAATTCAAATATAGTTTTTTCCTTCCGAATGAACCACGGGTCTCAAGTGAGGGGATTATAAATTCAGAAAGAGCTTTTACAGAAATATAAGTAGTGACAATCTGTTCTAGTGGACATACCATGCAGACGGTTGTATTTTTTTTGTCTATATCGTTTTTCGGTTTTGCTGCAGAAACAGAAATGAACTCATTTCAACAAAAATCGGATCAATGGTAGCTGAGCACAATCTCTACAACAATTGAGGATTTGTTTGTGCCAAAGTTTGACAACCTGTGACATATCAATTCAAGTTTCGATGATTTTTAAGTACGTTTATCGTAGTCTGCGGGATCATGCCAAGTGTTCTACAGTACAGGATATTGTGTTTGTTTACGGGTACTGTGATGGTAATGCGTACTCTCCAGTTGTTGAGTACGCCCGTAAGTTTTTTCTAAGGAGATTGCCTGACAGATCAGTGTTTGCCACCACTTTTCAAGGTCTAAGAGAGACAGAATCAATCGAATTGAGATTTGTTCGTAATGACCTGGTGGTCATAATACGGAACCATATTTACCATATAATGTTTGATAAAAGAATTATTTTCATTCAATAAAAAATTAAATGCCAAAACTTGAGGCTCCCTGGAAATCACCAAACCTGGAATATGCCCCAATATCAGATGACAAAATAGTTTAGCTTTGTGAAAGAATTCAAACACCACCCCAAGATTCAAGAGAAGTGCTATTAAATGGTAGACAGATGGATCCAGAACAACAGAAGGAACTGGAATAGGAGTATATGAGCCTGGAACCAAATATTCCAGGCAAATTGCCGGGCATCGGAAAATGTGTCCAGTTCAATGTAGGAAGAAATTTTCGCAGACAAGAGATTATCATCATATCGGACAGCCAAGCAGTCATTAATGCTCTGAACTCCCATGTAATCAACTGCATATGTGTGCATATATGTGTATATATATATATATATATATAATATATATATATATATATATATATATATTATATATATATATATATATATATATATATATATATATATATATATATATATATATATATATATATATATATATATATATATATCAAATATATTTTAACTATTAAAAGAATTAAAATTTGATAAAATGATACTTATACATCACATGGTGGTTTTATACTTTTTCAGTGCACTTTGCATTTCTGAAACCTTTTACCATCTTATGTTCGACGCAGGTCATCGAAGAGTTTAGCAGTGGAGCTTTTCTATTGACATCAATAGATGTCCAACTATCCATTTGGATTTCACAACCTATAAAAAGAATAGACATCAAAATCTACAAACAAAATCTCAGAATTCAAACAGATGGAAATTATATATAAGCAAGAACATCCTGTATGCTAACTTAGAAACTCAAGAGAATATGACAGGGACATGTCAAATAATTCCTCACGAAAAATGATAAAATATCAAATTTGAGAACAGAAAATGATTGAATAAGAATTTATAACCACTTTGTATAAATAATTTTGAATATAGAAATATAAGCTGTATATAAAATGAGTTTCATAGTGTAGAATAAGAAAAGTTGTTTTTAAAAGTGTGTGGACACTAAAATTTCATGCCAAAAAATAAAAATGGATGGTTGCTACAAGAGGAAGAAGAAAGGGTCGAAAAAAAAATAATTCTGGAGAAAAGCGTTAGAAAAATTTTCATCAGATAAATCAATCTAAATTAGCAGAAAACACAACTGTGAGAGCAATTCCAATCAATAATCCAAACCAAGAAACAGCCTACAACTATTTGAGCAAGAAACCACTTACCTGCTATCCAGATCACATTCCACACAGGACATAACCAACAATAAAAGGGGGCCAACGCCGGACAGGTTCACTCTCCAAAGCACTGGACACAGCCACGAGTCTTCGTGAGTGCACAAACGCAACAAACTACAGGTACTTTTCAAAACACAAATAAACGAAGTGATATCATTGGTATTAGACACTTTCTGGGGTCTTTGGTAATATTTATCCACAGTGGTGAACTTTATTCCATACTTATAACGACTTTGTCAATGTAACCTGTAAATATTTTTTTGCTCATTCATTCTATTGCGCATGAGCAAGTCATGCGATTTTTCAAGTTAATGGATTCAATTATATTTAATATAAGCTAGATATCGCAGGAGTAGGAGTTTGAAACCGTTGGAAATACTCATTTCAATGAGAAGAAAAACAAATTAAACTATTTTCTGTTTCATTATTAGTCATTTGATCATACCATGAACTATATTTCCATGAAACAATAACTAGACTTCAAACAAAGCAACTAGATGGCGCAACTGAACTCTGCTGAGCTGTAGGATGATCATATATCCATGGGAGTACCGACTGAGCTGGAATAAAGTAACAGAGGAAAGGTAAAATGGTGTTTGAAAAAGAGTAAGAACAACATAGCCGGACTTTCTATTGTTATGATAAGTATTTTTTTTTGAGAATAATGTAAAATTGATAATAAATCAAATCAATCAAGCTTACTATCATAACAAATTGCAAAATTATTGTGATGACTAGTGGTTAATAAAATAATAATAATAATCAATAAATAAAAAACGAAATAAATAAACAACCACATCATCATAAATATATATATATATATATATATATATATATATATATTATATATATATATATATGGAACCAGTAAATAGTGGGGTTATGCAGCAAATAAAAGAGAACTCTTTAAAGGTTGTCCAAGCTTCCGGAAATTTTAATAATTATTTCCATCATCATCCATCAAAAGTGTAAAATTTTAAAGTTAGTTTAAAAAAAATAGTTTGAATATGACTTACATCTTTGTTGAGAATGATTATAAAGGTGTTCAAATATGACACATTATGAATGAATGAATATATATATATATATATATAAATATATATATATATATATATATGGGTGTGTGTGTGTGTGTGTGTATTTGTATGTGTTTATATGTGTGCATACATGTTCAAATTTCTACATTTCTACTTCAC
The DNA here is from genome assembly GCA_018342105.1 of Gonioctena quinquepunctata. Lineage (NCBI taxonomy): Eukaryota > Metazoa > Arthropoda > Insecta > Coleoptera > Chrysomelidae > Gonioctena > Gonioctena quinquepunctata. The sequence continues at coordinate 258,509 of JAFIRS010001710.1, forward strand.
CTTTATCACTCTCATTTTATTTTAGTTTTTTCGTCTTTTTAATTATGTCAAGTTTGGTTGAGTGGAGATGAACTTCTCAATTTCAGTATACCCTTTCAGCTGTACTGAATTAAGATTATTATTATCATTAAGATGGTTTGGAAATGCATAGAGAACCTAAATGAACCAGGTAAGAACAACACTGTTACTCTCCTATAGGTTCCGGGAAACACTAGAGTGGAAGGTAATGAAATGAAACACCATTCCTGGGACCTGAACCCTCCTGCGGAATGAGTACCTGTACAATACTTGATGAATTTGGAAGAGAAGTACATGAAAAAAATCCCAATTGTGGATAGAATCACAAGAAATGATGCAGGCCAAGATACTACTGGACACTACAAAGAGATGAGATCAAATGACAGCACCAATAAGAGTAAAAACAAGCACAGAATACTAACGGGAATTCTAACAAGGCACTGCCGGGTGAGAGGTCACCTTAAGAAACTCGGATTAGTAGAGGAAGAAGACGACACCTCTATCTACATTTTCTCAGAATGCCCCACCCTCCAAAATCCTAGGGTACGATACTTCGGAAAACATCAAATAGAAGAGAGAAGTCTACCTAACTTGAAGTCATCCGATAACCTGAATTCTTTTGTCCTGAATAGGACTGGTGGAACCGCTCTAGTCGTTGGTCGTTGAGACATCCTAAACGGCTAAAGGGGCAATAGACCTTATAGGTCGCAGTGTATTGACACCCCATACTGAATAGAATAAAATAGAAACCCCTAAAAATTTTAGATAGTGAGCATTTTCGAAAGGTTTTGTCTCAAATAATTTCTCAATACAATAATACTCTTACCATAATAAAAAAAAACAGTTTGTTGTGTAAAATCAGCAATACTATTTTCCGAGAAGAAATTTGCTATGTTCTGGGTGGTCAGTCTACGAATTCAATAAATATCCCATTATGTACTATTTTTTCTCCGGTAACAACTTAAAAAAACGCAGATTCTAATATTTCCAGTATAATACACATTTCTTCGTATTCATTGTCAGAATTCATCAAATCCATTTTCTTGTTTCGGAAAGCTTTCTGATATATTGATAGATAATTCATTATTCATATGATTTCATAATACATTCGAAAATGATATAGAACTGTGGTTGTTATTGAAGACAAACTAAAATACAGGAAATATACAAAACTTGTGATTAGTGAGTTAAATTACTACACTACTTTAATAAAGGAATCAGTTAGTCAACTAAAAATGCAGTTGAAATATAAGTAATATTAAACAGCTCTGGAGAAATGTTATTAGGGCATTGAAATGCAATATTTGCATTCCTTCATGTGTTGTTGAACCAATCACTTGACTGTCAAATCTTCGCCCTATGCAATCGAGCCGCACGGTATAGCAAACAGTAATCCCCATCTATTTTTTTTTTGTTCCGCCCATGACAATAACCGGAACAGCGTCTCTTGCAGCAGATTTTCCGAGTATCAAAACATCGAAATCCCATCTTGGAGAAAGTCTGATATATGAAAACTATTGGCTTGTCCGATAATCTGACAATCCTCCGCCGAAGGAAATAGTCCAGTAACTCACTTACGAACTAACAGCCTGAAAGATGTGTCGAGAAAATCTCGTTATTGACTTTATCCATAAGTTGTGATTTTGTTTCCTGTCGAGTCGAAACGACATCAAACTTCGTTTCCGAATCGGTATTTTATTTGCATTTATACTGGTTTAGCCGGAGGCATCTAAAAAGGCGAAGGGTTTCATATCGATTAACATGTTCATGAAGTTTCATGAATATCAGTTATATTTTATACACACAGTAAAATTGCCCCGCTGTTATAACAGAGGAACACATGAATAAAAAAACGAATAAATTAATTGCACAACGATTCAAATGGTAACAAGGCATTTCGTTGAAATATAAAATTCATAAACAACCACAAAATTATTTGCAACACCTAAAATAATATCGGATAGAGGTTAAAAACTTCATTGCTAAGCTCCATACACAGGGTGATGGTAAGTAGGTTGTATTTATTGGGATCTCGAAAAAAATCTACAGTACGACTCAGGTGAAAAGATTCGTTCTCGTGGGAACATCATCAATTTTTTTTTCAAAAACTTAATTTATAGATACTTTTTCTTGAATGGCAATTTTACACCTGTTAGAGGTTATATCACCACCAATAGTATAATTTATTGATGAGGAAAAATATCGCGTTCGAAGATTTATGAATTTAATCTTTTGTGGAGAGATCCGGATCATTCATGAGTTGAATATTTGATCCGTTTTTCACCAGACTGCGCGTCGCAAAGGATGGTAATATGATTATTAGATATGTATGTTTATTCTTCTTACGTCAATCGAATTGTCTTAATCTTGCGAGTGTTACTAAATACATGACAGTAATCAGAATTCAATATGGAGACAACCAGACACCATATTGTGAACAAAATTCAATATGGTGACAAACAGACGCCATATTGTAAGATAAATCAATATGGCGACAACCAGACGCCATATTGTAGATAACTAAACAGTGTAAAAAAAAAAAAAAAACCCGACTGCGTAAAAAGTGAACTTTGAAAAGATGGAAACAAGATGACCAGAAAATATTCGCAGGAAATTATGTTTCAAGAGGTTAATTATCAAACTTAATACTGTAAGCAATCTCATGCAGTCGGAGGCAATAATATATCTTCATTGTTAAATTTAAGAGGACGCCTCCGACTGCTTGAGATTGTTTACAGTATCAAGTATAATAGTTAACCTCTTGAAACATAATTTTCTAACAAAATTTTCTGGTCATCTTGTTTCCATCTTCTTTAAAGTTCACTTTTTACGAAGGCGGGTTTTTTTATTTTTTTAATTTCCTTCTTTTATTTAGACAAGCAATATTACCTGCTGAGGAAAGTGATAAGGAACACTCCTGGAATTTTCATTGAATCAATTCACAAAGAAACCCTAAACATGGAATGATACCACAACATTTCGGTAGGATTTTTGAAAAATTATGAACGCTTCAAGCACGATTTCACATTGTGAGTGCTATGCATATCATTGGAAGGAGAGTTTGTATTTTGTAAATTAATTTAATTTCTTCAAGCAAAGCGCTTTCGGTAGAAAGCTTGTCTGTCATATACAGAAATACGATAAAACAAACATCACGAATATGTTGTTCTTTCATGAACCTACAAAAATTTCGTCAGCGTTTGACAAAAGTTAAGAAATTTTTATAAAGTTACATATAATTCAAAATACATATATATTTGTAAGATTATAAATATCAATTATGGGAAATTTATTGCGGGAGAATACTCAGGATACAGCGGAACCTCTGTTATCGTAATGAATGATAATTATATTACTATCAAAACTTTTATCTTAAATTTCCAAAAACAAAATGTATTTTGTTTTGTATTGATCAACCAAAAATTCACGTTATCATTCATTGATCCTCTTGATATAAAAATAAATCCAACTTCTTCATGAAAAAGTGGAAAAACATTCATATGGTTGAATGAACACAAAGACGTGTTGGGCATCAATGAAAATGCTAACAAATCATGAGATAAGTTCTTGTATATTTTTATATCCATTTTTTATATTTATTGACCACTAGGATGGTCGTATACTAGGCAAGTATTTTTTTTTATCAATTCCTGTTGATGTAAAACTTCAATTGTCTTCACTATATCATTTTTCATATACTTTCCTGTACGTTTATGTAAAAAGGCTGTCTATTTAAATTGTATGTATTTTGTAATTTACAGTTTCGCATTGGTAACTGCTCTTTTGCTTTAAACCGTACATGTCTTATTTATCAAAACCAATAATGTGAGAAAATCTTAAATTGAATTCAAACATACCTTTTCATCGTTTTACTCAGTATTCATCGTTACTAATTTTAAACAAAGGCTACAGTCACACCACAGACAGTCACTGACTTTGTGGTTTTCTGTTTATTTGTGAAAAAATCGTATTCTCGTCATCTAAATGAAATTGTATTTGCACATTCTTTCTTTATAACAAATAAACTTATATTATATTCTTGGCATTTCATTCCAATTTTCTTTGGTGTAATATTGCAGGTACATGTAAAACATGGGCCATTCACTAAAACAATATTATTTTCTATTGGCATTACGTTCTCGTTATTGTTATCAGTCTTGTTTTATTTAAGTTTTTTCTTTTTTCCTCTTCTATTCAAGAGTCTTTTCTTATTATTCTTCACTTTTTTCTTTCCACTTCTTGCTTTATTCTTTCTTTTTCTTTCAGTTGTTGTTTATACACTGTTGGCGATATTACAAAAGAGCTCCACTTTGTTTCCGTTTTGTTTTTCTCTCAGGTATTTTCACTTTCAACAGAACATATTCCTCCCACTATCATCAGGAGACACTGTTTATTCGTTAGGTTTCTAGAATCATTCTAATTTGTTTCTTCCTGCTCAGACTCGTCATTACCGTAATCTATTTCATCCAGCAGGGGTGAATTGAATGTGGATTGTACAGAATTCAAGTCACCCTCAAAAGGATTGGTATTTGGTTGAAATCATCCTCTGTGAAAATGATCTAATTATCATTGACGGTAAAGGTTAAAAAAATGTGATCACCCAGTATCGTCACGAAATTCTCACAGGAGCTTGAGAAGACAATAAAAACAGTATAGCAATAGAAAATTTTGCGCGGAAAAGATAATTTTAGGAGATATGGGCACCAGAAGGTCCATAAATAGAGGTTATGGAATATCACTTTTGGAAACTGCAAACTGATATAAAGAATACCTTTTTGCACTAAAATATTAACTGTACACTCATTTAACGTTTGAGTAATATTAACATCACTTAATGATCAATAAAGACATGAAAAAACTCCGATTATGTTTCATAACATTTTTCACATGAACTGTCAAAAAACAAATATTGGTGGTTGGATTGTTCATTAATCTTGGCGTTTTATGGACATGCCACGTTTCCAACTATTCAGGTGAATTTGGCCAATCCGGATTTTCGCAAAATTTTCACGACATAATCACAAAATTATCACAGGTGCTTCAAGACTCGATAAAAACACTTCAGCAATCAAAATCTAAGCGCGAAATATATAATTTGGGAATTATGGCCTTTCAAAGTTGAAAAAAAGTTTGGTTTCGCTTCTTTAATATTTGTCCTTCTGTTCGTTAGAAGCATATTTGCGAATTCTTCGTCCATTAATTCTGTTTTTGAAAATATTTTTGATGTAAACAATAAAATGTTCATTACATTTAGCACGATATATGTTTTACAAAAGGTGTAACGAGCTAAAAGTTAATAGAACTGGGGAGTTTTTGAAATTAGCTGGAAGGTTATACGATCCCCGAAAACAGGCCGACGATTCCATCGATATGGCAAATGAAGATGAACAGAGTGAATTGGAAGGAAATTAATAAATCACTTTACTTCGAAAAAAAGGCCCTTTTCAGGGCCACGAACATTTTTAAAAAGAATTCATACTACCAACGACATGATTACGGGCGAAGCGTCGCTTCGTAAGTTTAATTGGCTTGAATTCAACTTGGATAGCAATGGTATCCAAGTTAGGTTAGGTTGTGTTCCTTTGTAAGGTTAATTAGCATGTTTTCAAATTGTATAACAAGGTTAGGTTAGGTTGTGTTCCTTCTTTTTACGTAAGAAATTAATTGGATCGAAATTTTCGCGTGCGGAGCGAAGCGTCGCTTTATAAGGTTGATTAGCTTGCATTCAACTTGGATAGCAAGGTTAGGTTGTGTTCCTTCTTTCTACGTTAGGAATTGATTTGATTGAAATGTTCGCGAGCGGAGCGAAGCGTCGTCTTGTAAAGATGATTATTAGCTTGCATTCAACTTGGGTAACAAGGTTAGCCAAGTTAGGTTAGGTTATGTTCCTTCTTTTTACGTAAGAAATTAATTGGATGTTTCCTTGTATACAAGGAAACAGTGCAAATTTCTGATTTATTTTTGTGTAATTCTAATCTGACACCAATAACAAAAATATGGGGTAGTTGCTCTCAAAGTGCTACACATACTCCTTTGTTATTAATAATATCAGTTGATAGGTATTTAATTTTTCAATAATATCTGAATATCTTCCCTTGGCAGAAAAAAAAATATCAGTTATGCCAATAACTGCATTTATTTTGTTGGTATTTGAACTAATTTTTCAGCTGTGCCAATAACTGAATTTCATATGATTATTGGTAGTAATCATTGGCCCCCTATTATTTATTCCAAATATATGGAATACATTTTTTTTCATGTGGAAAATAAACAATTATTCTCGATTATTCTATTTTTTTCCCAGAGCTATATCAAGTAAAAGAGACATATCATTGCATGTTATTCAGATAGTGTTCTTTATGATCCAACATAAAAACTCACCTTTCTGCTACAACCCGACACAACTATTGTCACTGTTACCGAATTACCAAATAAAAATGCAGACTCCACTTGCTTCCATGCTTCAACAAGGTATCCACTTCGCGAAAAAGTAAAAAGTTTCAGGGATAAATGGCCAAAATATAAAAAATAGGAAATTAAGGAGCGGCTGCCAGTAACTGATCCAGTGCCAACTATTGGATACTTTTCCCTATCTACGCTGGAAGTTTGTAACACCACTTTGAAACACCCTATATCTATGGGTATGCTATTTCTTCATAAATAGTCGAATTGACTTCAATCATTAATTTTTCATCATGATAACCGAGGGAAATATCCAACATGAATTTGATCGTCGGTTTATGTATTTGAAAGAAATGTTCAACATATCGGCACTACGAAATGATTGTGTCTTTTCACACTAGTATTTTCACACTAGTATTTTCACACTACTTAGTTTTCAATTTCAGATTGTTCAACATTGAAAACCTGAAATAAAAACACATGTACATGTTCAAGGAACAAAACATTAATCTAGAAAAAGAAAATATTCTCAAATGAAAATTGGAAAAATACTGAATTTATTATTGAAAATCTTGCTAGTTTTTATATTTTTTAACAGAAAACAAGTACTTCTGATTTCATGAACATCCTGTTTATATCCTCAAATGAATAAACATTCATCTCTTATTATAGCAAAATAATATTTTCTGTAAGCATATTCTATACATGAAAAAATAATTTGTCTTGAACATGCAACCTGAAACATCCGGACGAACCTTACTAATGAGAAGAGATTGAAATTTCATGCCGTATTAAATGAAATAGTCTCGCGTACTGTAATTTTCTTCATGCCGTTCCCGTTTTCCTATAATCTTCCAGATTTCATTCCAGCCTCTGTTTGTGATTTTGCGTTTCGGATTAAATTCCAGATTAAATTATCGGATTAGCAGAGCAGTTCGCGAGTTATTCGACCGCCGTTTCAGCTGCAGTATGTTTACTGTGAATATTAAATTTTATGGTTAATTTGTATGCTGTACGCTGTACACTAGTCGCACTCGTACTTCACACTCACCTCTAATCTTTGCGATGCAAATTTAATCATATTTACACTTTCATCGTATTGATATATTCTCCACCAATTTCTGGGAAATACATTCGTGATATATTTCTGTCGCTTTCATCAATCATTTATTACTATTTGTTTGGAAAACATAATACCTCTTCTTTGGATCTTCTTTCACTGTCGCTGTCGAATATAGCCTCATAGGCTTCTACTCTGCCAACAGGAATTAGTGGGCAAACGCCTATTCTCGATTAGTTTGAATGTTTAAAGACGTCAATTTGATACATAATGTTAGATATTGGTCATTATGTATATGTAAGTTACCATAATTGATGAAATAATGGAATACAGACAGATGTCAGACAGAAATAAAATGATAAAAGTCAAGTTATTGAATAACTTCTTTTCATACAAAAGTAACATATTTAACATGGCGCAGTCATTCAGAAATTACTGTTGGTAAGATTGTCTATCGCCAATAAGTAAAATAATCATAAAGGTAATGAAAAAAATTACTGAAAGAGGTATTAGTCCGATGAAGCTAGACGGCAATCAAGCTGAAAACTGGAAAATGTGGAGATCCCGTTTTGAAAACTATTTGAGGGCGTCCGAAGTCAACAAGAAGTCTGAAAGTACTCAATGTGCACAATTGTGCACACATTCCCTAAGAAGACCAAGACAAATTGAACGTTCTTCTGGAGAAATAAAAAAAAATCTCCCGAAAGAAAATCCATCTTACAAACGGTACATCTTCTTTATGATTAGACAACAGAGTGGACAGTCTTTGAAGAAATTCATAGTTGATCTAAGGGAGCAGGCAAAAAGTGCAAGTTCGATACGCTACAAGAATGTCTCATGAAGTGCATGATCATTTGTGGGGTGAGAAACAATGAGATCTGGGAAAAATTAATGCAGAATGATGGTTACACTTCGGATCAAGCCATAGATTTATCCCGAGTTATGGAGAAATCTAATGAGCAGTGCAAATAAATGGAAAATTATGGTGGTTCATCTGAAGTTGGTGCCATGAAAAAGACATGGAATATTTCACATCATAAATCAGAATTATCATAAAGATATTAAAAAACCAAAAATTTTGATTCATTATTTGAATAAGTGTCCAGCTTATGGAAAATTTTGTACCATATGTGAAATGAAGAATAACTTTTCGAACGTTTGTAGAAACTGATAAGTTAATGAAATTGAGAACGAAAATATTTCTGCTGTGAATAATAGTGGAACTGAAAATAATTCCATATTCATTGGACCTATTGAAATAGATATTGTCAAAACTCAGGGTCCCATACTATGGTTTTAGGTTAACAATGTTATTTTGAAACAAAGTAGATTCTGGTGCTATGTGTAACATTATATCAACTGAACATTCAAGACAGGTAGATATATCCCAAAATGGCATTAATCAAACTGACGTTGAATTGAATGTTGTTGGTGTTTGTAGAATTTCATGTTTTTACAAGAATAATCAATTCTTACTGGAATTTTTCGTAGTAAACTCCAATACACAAGCAATTTTAGGTCTACCTTCCTGCAAAACACTGAATATTATAAATTTGGTTGACACTGTTGACATTTCTGAATATAATGTTTTAGATAAGGAGTATGGTGAACATTTTTCAGGCATAGGGTGTTTATCAAAACCATACCACATTAATTTGACAGATGAGGCAAAACCTGTGGTATATCCAATAAGAAGAGTTGCTCTGCCATTGCAGCCTGAATTTAAGGAATGTTTGAGAGATATTAAAGTACAAAAAAAAATTGAAAAAGTAGATGGGCCAAGTGATTGGGTGAATGCATTACTTTTGGTTAGGAAACCAAATGGGTCTTTAAGGATATGTTTGGATCCAAAAGATCTATATGATGTAATAAAAAGGGAGTACTGTCAGATCACAACTTTAGAAGGAATAACAGAAAAGTTATCAGGTGCACAAGTGTTCAGTTAATTAGATGCTGCTAGTGGCTTTCATCAAATCATGTTAGATAAAGAGAGTTCAGATCTGTATACTTTCGGAACTCCTTTTGGCCGATACAAATTTCTCAAATCACCATTTGGAATTAAATCCGCTTCAACATGAAAGATGAAGGGATTTTCAATTAATGCGAGGGTATTGATATTTATATTGACGATATAATCGTTTGGGTTAGAAATAAAACAGAACATGGCCTCCGATTGAAAAAAGGTTTAGAGATTGCTGAAATGAATGATAATAAACTCAATTCAAACAAATGTAAATTTGAAAAAGAAAGTATTGAATATATGGGACATATAATCTCTAAAAATGGAATTCTGATGGATGAAAATAAAATAAAAGCAATATTAAATATGCCCATACCAACTTGTAAAGAAAATGTTCAACGAATTCTTGGAATTATTACTTATCTGGGTAAGTTTATTCCAAATTTTGCTTCAGAAACTGCACCTCTTAGAGGATTATTGAAAAAAAATACTTTATTTGTATGGCAAGAGCAACAAAAAAAGTGCGTTACTTAAATTTTTTGAAAATAGCTGAAAATCAGGCTTGGCAGCTGTATTGCTACAGGATGGGTTACCTTGTGCTTATGCATCGAAGGCACTCACAGATACCCAAGTCAGATATGCGCAAATAGAAAAAGAGATGCTGGCTATTTGTTTCGGGTTGAATATGTTCCATGAATATATTTTTGGGAAGAAATATATTCACTTACCATTAATATCAATAAACAAGAAACCTTTGAACAAATGCCCAGCACGTCTTCAGATAATGATGTTACAAATACAAAAATATGACTTTGAGCTCAAATATAAAAAAGGGAAAAAGTTAGTTATTGCAGATACATTGTCTAGAGCATATATCGGAGACAAAAGTAAAGATGATTTTGATAATGAATTGGAAGCTGAAGTATGAAATTGTTAAGGAAACGAATGAGGATGAAGAGCTAAAAGTATTGAAGAATGCAATCCTGAATGGATGACCATGAAAATATAAAAAATGTGGGTATTATCAAACCTTACTTCAAATTGAGAAGCGAACTTTCCATAATGGATGAACTCATTCATCGAGAGAACAGTCTCATAATTCCTCGAGGGATGAGAAGGGAAATTATGGAAAAAGTTCCTTATATTCATTTGGGCAATCGAAAATGTTTAAAATTAGCTGCTGTGTCAATTTTCTGGTAAAAAATGAAAAATGATATCACACAATTCATAGATTGTTGTGCTATTTGCCAAAAAGACGCCAAATCACAAATACCATTATCGTCACATGAAATTCCGTCTCTTCCATGGAATAAAGTTTGTTCTGGCATGTTTGAGTTTAGAAAAGAAAAGTACCTTTTAGTTATAGATTATTATTCAAAATATGTCGAACTTGAGAAATTACCACGCGATACTGGTAGTAACTGCATTATAAAATTCATGAAATCAATTTTCGCTAGACATGGTATCCCGAAAACTGTAATATCGGATGGGGGTCCTCAATACTTCCAGATTTATTCAGGAAGTTTTCCAGAGAATGCGAGTTTCAACATATCATGAGCACACCTACTTTTTCTCAGTAAAATGGAATGGCGGAATGGCAGAAAGACACCTTCAGACTGCTTAAAATATTCCTGAAGTGAAAAATATTTATCTCGCTCTTTTACTATATCGTAACATGCCTGTGGTTGCAAAGTTTCCACCATCTCAAATTTTGATGACTAGACAGTTGAGATATAATTTACCATGTTCCGAACAAAAATTTGAACCCCAAGTAATCAACAGAAACAAATATTCAGATATTTTGAAGAGAAATCAGTTGAAGTAGAAGAAATATGACAACAAAAAAGGTATTAAAAATTGTTCTCCTTTAGGAGTAAAATCCCATATTTCAGTTCTATAGATCTTTCCTTGTGAAGACAAATTATGGTGCAGAATATATAGGAAATTGAAAATTCCTGAAAAAACAGATGAATAAGTCAAACCATCATATGTCTGTAACTTTTGATTCCAAGATTCGCGAAGAAAGAGATAAAGGTAAAGAAAAATATTTTAAAGAAATAGGAAACGAAAGATATAGTGGAACTGAAGAAGATGATAACAATACCGAACAGACAAATGAAGATAATAGAGGTGAAAGTTCAAATTCTGGAAACATTAGTCATAAGGTAACTAGATGTGGTCGAAATGTTGAGCCACCTGATAAACTAAACATATGATGATGTTGACTTAGATATTATTTTCTTAATTGATACCCACTTTCCATTGAAAACACACTAGTATATTTCGCAATTATCGAGATTGGACGATAAAACACTTTGTAGCAAGATAAACAACATTCTTAAAAAAAAGTTTAATTTCTGTTTATTTTTGCTACCCTGCTCCGACTAGTCATTTGTAATGGATGTGGGTAAGGAATTTTGTTGATGGTGTTTTTATTTTTTTTATTTATTATTCAATACGAATTTCTAAGTTCAGATAGCAATTTGGATAGAATTCAGATATTATGTGGGCGCCGCCACTGGAAGTTAAATTACTTGAATTCCAAATTGAACTAAAACTATTCTCTTCCAGTAGGATATGGATGTTTCTCAAAGAGGATTGGTGATTTTATGTGAATATAATGACCCAATAGAACAACATTTGGAAGGTTTGTATAGAAATTTAATATATAAAAATTCAATGAACGTACACAAATTCGAATGTCACAGGACTTTAAGTTTGTTATTTTAAAAAGAAATTAACAAAGGTTAAAAGCTTTCAAAGACTATTCATGCTGATATTCAAGGCTTCAAAATACTGTTAGAACAATGCATTGCTCGAACATTACAGATGATATAAAAATCTGACGGTGATTTTCGAATGTCGCCAGAATGGATATATGCATCAATGTTTATATATAAGCACCGGGTGAATGTTGGATTTATGCTCTGAATATTCAGATACTCTATTGAAGCATAAATTCAGATTATGTGCCTCCGATTTCGGCTGATCATATAGATTCTCTTGATAAGATTATCTCGATGAATTTTTTTAATTGCTATCAACAAATCCCTACATATCGCACATACGATTCAATAGATGGCCGTGTCATATGCTAAATAAACCTTATCAACCTTAAAAATAAGTAATTGCTATTAGAGTTGAAAAAAAATGGGTAATTATCTTTTTTATATTTTATATGGCTTTCTATTTCAATTCTGACATATTATTCTGAATAATGTCAGTATATTTCTGACTTCACACCTAGTTCCTTCCTTTTTTTAACAGTAAAGTACAAATAAACTAGGTGGACTCTAAGATATTCATGTCACAGTGACATTCGAAAGTTTCCAATTGTGAAAACATGCCACCTGGGCTTGCACCAAATCCAAAACCTCACATGACTTGAATAGAGAAATGTAGCGGAACGAACGGAACGCTACAACTTCACGTTGATGGATATACTGAAAATGGACCTACTAAGTGACGTTGATTCGAGTAAAATACACAGCACGTTAGTCACGATGGAATTACCCATATTAAAAAAAAACATAAATGGGGCAAAATAGACTGAAAATTCATTCAGATTCGTGATGAGGGATTCAATACCTTTTTCCCAAAAAACAATCAGTCCCGAAAAATCCGAATTTGTCTCCCTTCTCATGGAGACACTCTCGTGTATTTCGTAATTATCGAGGTAGAATTATGGAAATCTCAGAATTGATGGATATTCTGAAAAAGCACCTACTAACTCATTCTATTTCGATAATTACGAAAGATACGAGAAGTTTCTATGAGAAGTGAGACAAATTCGGACCTTCCAGGACAATTTTTTTTCAGGTACATGGTGTATGAGTATTAATTTGGGGATCTTGATCACGAATCTGAAAGAACTTTGAGTCTATTTGCGCTTTGATATAATTCCGGAAATATGGCGTGCAGTGTATCTCACTCAGTACAACACCACTGTCTCAGTAGATGAATTTTCATTTCGTCAATCTACCTTCCACCTAATTACAAAAGATACGAGGGTGTTTCCATCAGACGTGAGGCACACTATAAACTTACTCACTTCAATGTCAGAATATGTGGTATCGAAAATTAACGTTACCGTTTATTTGAGGGAGAGTTTATTTCTGTTGAATGATTTTTATTTGTGTTATGTTACTTTTTAGTGTTGATTTCTCAAGTTTTGTTCTGAAAGTTTTGTGAACAAATATGTTTTTATAGTGTGTGTTTTATTGATTCTTCTCATTGTGGTATACTTCCACATAAATTAAAATAGAACATTATTTTGTTCGAGTCTATGTGTGTTTCAACGTCTTTGGTAAATCTATATGTATTCATATATTGAGTCACCTTTATCGTGTTATGTGAATAAGGCCAGCTCAAATAGTCCTGAGTCCTAAAGTTCCGAAACATCGACTAATTGATATTTGGTTTTCTTCACCTCGACCGAATCGCTGCCAATTCAACAACTCATGAATTGGAATTACATTATAATATAATGAATTCTGAATAGTTATTCATGATCTTTCGTAGTTATGGATTTTTTTGTCGAGGAAGAGGGAACAAGCAACACAAACGAAGGGTATATTTGGCAAATATGGAATGGATATTGTTGAATCCTTTGTCGGTTATGATGCAAGGATATAATGGTGGGTGCTATTTTGCTACTTCCATATTACTAATGATGTTGAAGAAATGAATAATTAAATAAACATGGTTCAGGCTGGTGATACGAATTTTTCAGATAAATTATTTGCCGAGTAACTATTTCACTCTTTTTGAAAAAATTGTCAGACTTTGCGATATTTTATTATAGTCATAATCATTCGACAAAAAAAATAGGAACCACGTTCTCAAAACGGAATAAAAACTATTAAATAATTTAGCCTCAGCCCCAAACAGATTCATAACCCCATACGGATTCCTAACGCCTGAAAATGTGTGATTTGGTAATTTTTAATAGCTTTGAAAATAGTTGTAAGATTTAAAACAAAAAACGCGGGCCGCATTCAATAGATAATTGATGCATGACTAGTTAACCAAAGTCACTAATTTTATGATGATGATGTACGAGTTTTCTCAACGGCTTACTCTTATTCATTGCATGCGCCCCACGTTTCTCGTTTTAAATCTTTTCATAGCTAAAACAATTCTTATTACAAGAAATGGGAACAAAGTTGTAAAAAAATAATAGTTTAAAAAAACTAAAAAACACGCTTTTTTAGAGAACCAGACTGAGAAAATAGAAAATAAGAAAAACATGTATTTTATTTTAAAAAAAGCATAGGGTGCATGGTATCGCCTCTGCCAACAATTACTTGTGATCTGAGACATTTCTCACTTTACTGCCCTAGGTGTGTAAAGTATTATATAATTATTGATACTATGCACCCCACGCTTTTTTTAAATAAAATAAATTTTTGAATAGAATCAGACAATAATCACAAAACTCGTCTACCATTTTGAAGCTGCCATCTTGAATTTTCCAATTTTGACGAATAAATCATACTCTCCGACCCCGAAAACCCTCAGATACCAATTTTGAGGCGAATCGGATCATAATCACGAAACTCGTACGCCATATTGGAGCCGCCATTTTGTTTTTTTTTTCACACAAAAACTTCTTGATGCATTGTCACTGAAATTATGTACACCTCCCAAATTTCATTCGGACGTCTGGTAGTGGGTCAAAATCGCGCCCAAAGGAGTCGGTTACAAACAAACAAACAAACATACAAGTGAAGCTAATATAAAGCGTGTAATAAATAAATGCACGTGTACAAATAGATATCCCACCTGCGTAACACGAGAAAAATAAATGCATGGCCGTAGGTTAGTACCAGAGGATAAAAAAAATTAATTATGTATTGTGGCCGGAATTATGAATGCCACCACCAATCCACCAAATTTTAAGTCAATCGGACGACTAAAGTGGTTCAAATTTGACTTGCAAAAATTGTACCGAACAGAAAAAAAAGCGAGTTAATGAAAACATGTTAAAAAGTCACACAGATTCCTTATTATCAATATAAGAATTATTCATACGAAATTCAATGTTGAAGTGCACGAAAAACAATATTAGACTCGAAAGTGGCCAGAACATTTACGGAAGAGAGCATCAAAATGTTGACCAATGGTAAAAACTCAATATATCTCGAACACTGAAAGGATATAAAATTGATAACATACAGCACGAATTGGCACAAAATTGGCATAATTTATCGATAGAATAAAATTTCCGAATTTCCATACATGGGTCACAGCGACAAGTTGGTGACGCACAGGAAAAACTCGAAATATCTCTAAAACTGAACAGGCACAAAATTCAGCACAAATTGGCACAATATGGGCACAAAAGACCCATAACATTTTGATACCAGAATTCTAGGTGTGGGTCACCAACTTGACGCACTTGCTGATTGTGATATTATTGATGCGGGTAGAATAACTAGACGTGCTAGTTATACAGTGCTAGTCAAAAGTCCTCTCCCCCCCTCGTATCTTTTGAACGGGTATACTTATAATAATGAAATTTGGAGGGTGGAAATAAACGGATGTAGGCTTCTCAACTGGTCATAACAGGTGACGCAATAGTCATAAATGACGTCACAAGGCCACTGTGACCAATAATTTTAAATGGGACCCTATGGTAAGTGACAGCTCGTTTGAAAGGTATTGAAAATACCTATACAGTCATACCAATTTTGTTTGGGTTTCGGCTGATTTTGATTGATAAATTGAAGAAATACGAAAATTATAGTTTCGCATTTAATTAATAAAGATTTAAGAACCAGTTCCTATAATAAGTGTTCAAAATGTGCTCCATCTACTTCCTGGCAGTAATGCATCCTATTGCTAAACTCTTGTCGTACTCGTCCCAGTGTGTCAGCGGAAATTGCCCTAGATTCTTCAACAATTCGTTGTTTCAGAATGGCAATACTGTCAGGTGCTGTAGCGTAAACCTTAGATTTCAAGTACCCCTATAGAAAAAAATCTAATGGTGTAAGGTCCGGTGACCGAGCTGGCCATTCGATCGAACCTCGTCGTCCAATCCATCTACCACGATATTCTTCATCTAGGTAACGTCTTACTGCACCGTAATAGTGTGCAGGAGCACCATCTTGTTGAAACGTTATTTCCAAGTTGTCGAATTCATCTGGATTATCTTCTAGAATTTCAAGAATTAACGCCTCAATATCATTTTGTAACATCTCCAGATACAATTCACCGGTTAAGTTAGCATTGAGAAAAAGAGGCCCAACTATGTGGTTTCCCAAAATACCTGCCCAAACATTAACTTTTTCTGGAAATTGAGTATGTTTTTCACGAAAGATGTGAGGATTTGTGTCACTCCAATACCTCACATTTTGAGTGTTAACATTTCCATTGAGAAAGAAAGTACTTTCGTCACTAAAACAAATTGTCTGTATGTAGCCTGGTTGTTGGTTCATTTTATTGGACATAGTTTCACAGAATTCTAGTCTTCGGTCGGGGTCATCATCTGAAAGTTGGTGCACCATTTTAATTTGTATGGATGAAATTTGTTTTAGCCAACACCCTATGAACTGTCCTTTGACTGACTTCACAGATAGACGCAACTTGGGCTGTGGAAGAAGTAGGGTTTACTACCATTTCTCCAATTATGTCAATTTTTTTGTCATCACTAATTGTTGGTCGACCAGATCGTTTGGCATCTTGAACACTACCTGATGCTTCAAACTTCCGAAGAAGCTCCCTCAAATAAACCCTCGATATAGGGCGATCGGGGTACCTCTCATTAAACAGTCGTTCCGCTGCATGGAAATTGTTTCTACATTTACCAATTATTAAGATAGCTGCTACTTTGTCGGCTACAGTACGTACCATTTTGCCTATGTAAACACTTAAACGTCTCGTTAAACAATAGCTTAGGTACATTTTCAAGGTATAAACACTTTTGACAAGTAGAGAATTAAAAAACGTCAACCTTTTTGACAATTAACCAGAGGCGTACTTTAAAATCTTTATTAATTAAATGCGAAACTATAATTTTCGTATTTCTTCAATTTATCAATCAAAATCAGCCGAAACCCAAACAAAATTGGTATGACTGAATAGGTATTTTCAATACCTTTCAAACGAGCTGTCACTTGCCATAGGGTCCCATTTAAAATTATTGGTCACAGTGGCCTTGTGACGTCATTTATGACTATTGCGTCACCTGTTATGACCAGTTGAGAAGCATACATCCGTTTATTTCCACCCTCCAAATTTCATTATTATAAGTATACCCGTTCAAAAGATACGAGGGGGGGAGGGGACTTTTGACTAGCACTGTAGAATGAGTTCAGGAAAGATTGAGTATTCATTACTTAGGGCAACTGAAGAGTCATCATGAGGGTGAGGTTTCGAAACAACTGAAACTTGTTGAAGTTTTAGTGGAAAATTATAGTTATGGTAATTGATTGGACGTTAGCTCGGATTCAGGATCCAAATCTCGAGTAGGGATGGAGCTGTAAGACTAGTTCGTTTACGTACTAGCACGGGAGTTATGTTGAGACCGGTCCAGAGGGTTTTTCTATTAGAAATATAATCGAAGTCAAATGAAGAAATGTCAAATGATACTTCACGTCAGAAGAATAATACTGAATCACATAATCAAATTGATGAGGTACGTGTAGCTGATGTCAATACGACAAAACATAAGGCTGATGGCACGAAAAAATAGAAACACACGTAGTGGTCGTGTGATTGAATCGCCTAGTAGTCTGGGTTTCTGCTAGTTTACATTGTTGCCCATTCATAATATGTATTTTGATGTTTATCAGTGTTTCAATTCAATACTTGAGTTGTATTGCATGGTGGGAGTATGTTCCGTTATAATCCAACACAATGTATTTATTTTCTCGATACCTTCTATATTGAAAACAATCCCACATTATAATTACAACCCAGAGAAGGAGATGTGTCATCATGGACTGGCAGCATAAACAGGCACAATGAAAAGAACCGAGCCAAAAACAATCATTTCAATTTGAATTAAAAATATAATTGAGTCATGATTTATTGCGCTTCCTATTGCAGAATCAGTGTCCTTGCCATTCAGTACTCAGGAATTGAATTGTAATCCGACACCTGTTAATGAACGGCGATGAACTCTTAATATGCAGGAAATACTGTATTTCAATAAATGTGATACTGAATGATGAATTACTAATAAATAAATGAACTATGGAATTTTCCACTCTGGGCTTGATTATGTTTAAATTTAATTCTGAATTTTGAAAAAGAAATGATTGCTATATTTATATCGGGTGATATTTTTCATACTTGACAATAGGAACTTCCATTCGTTTTCCAGTTCTCTCAGAGCTTTTTCGATAAAGGATTCATCATATTTCCTACATTTTGATGGCATTATGTTGTTCTGAAAAAATAACATGTCCAATAATAGAAATTTGCATGTTCTACATAGTTATTGGACATGTGTCCAATGACTGTCTACAGTAAAGCAAATTCAATATGAATGGAATGTGAGCTTGTAAGTGAGATAACAGTATCACTCGCGATATTTTTCACCATGTATAGAAGTTACAGTTACTGGACACCATGTCCAATCACTGAAAATCTCATTATCTTCAGTATAGTTATTGGTCAGCGTTTTTTTATATATAGGTTAAATTGGGTCTGAATCTGATTAAACAGACTATTAGAGAATTTTTTTAACTGCAAGATGGTAATTTTGATTCTATGATTGCATTAATAAATGGATGTGAAACTTACCTCATAAAAATCACAATTCTTAAGAATTTCTTAAGATTCACTCGATGATCTGAAAATGGAGCAACTATGTCGGTAAACTTCGTAAATAAAACACGAATAAAATTGGCAGGAAACTATATCCGTGTTAGCACTGATCTTGTGCTGCTCTCTTGTATATAGAGGTTGAATGAAATTGGCACAGAATTCCTATTACAGCCAAACGAAGATGAGATGTCCAATGACTATATAATGTCCAACGACTATCCGGTTTACCCTAGTAGTATGTTCAAATCGATACAAAACAGTTGGCTTCCATTCTCATCTTAGCTTATGAACTATGTTGCCATAATTTTGTTTTCCACACATGGTAATATGACTTTCAGTATTTGTACTTATATGTTATCATATTTTTTTATATAATTATACTGCTTATGATTCCGAGTGCATTATTTTTATAGAGTTCTGAAAATCGGTGATACTTCTAGGTAAAAGATCTACACTTTCGAATATAGAGAGAAAGAGATATTGTCTCGAAGCCGCTCTTGGGTTCTAGAGACGATCCATTTGGTAAACAAGGAGAAATGTCATTTCTTTCTTATTCGTATTGAAGAAGCAATATAAAGCTTTTCTGTGCAGTTTTGTCTTTTCTGGCATTATATTCTGTGGGAAATATTAGAAGTAGAACTGGATGTTGAACGGTATCCCGAAAAGCGATATTCAAATGTTAGACGTATTGCGGTTTTGTCCAAAAGGCTGTTAGAAAATGATAGCGTGGTACCGAAAAAGACAGCTTGACAAACAAGTAGCTCTCGTATACTTGATGCAGGAGGAAATATTTTGGATATTATCTTACAATAAGTACCCGGTCTGGGGCTTAGTCACTCTGCTCCATACTCTGGGAGCAATTCTTTTTTCAAATAACACGCTGTACGGAAGAAACAATTTTTTAGAATGAAAAACTAACGTCAATAAATCTAAGTTACTGAATAACAAGGCTAATACCATAGAGAAACTGAAAATAAAGAGAGTTGTCAAACCTGCAGTAAAAGTTGGCACCACGTTTAGACAGTGGCGACATATCTCGCAACTGGCCAAACTAAATACAGTTGGTAAAACCGATTGAGATAAGGCGGGTTTTTCAAATGTGTTACTTTTATATGATTGATATGGTATATATTTCATAAGTGATCGATTTGCCATTCTTGTATTCCGTATGAATGGTTGCATCATATAAAATACAGGAATGGCAAATCGATCACTAATAAAATATATACAGTAATCGATTCGTAGAATCTGTTAGTTCGTTCGTGGTTAAAATAAAGTTTCAAAGTAAATTTTTATTTCATGATATCAAGAACAAAATTAAAGATCTTATAAAACAAGAATAATAAGTTGAACACTATAAAAACACATTTTATTGTATCTAGGACAAGGTACAACTACAGTCAAAACAATAATAAAACTCCGATAAACAACAAAATTAAAAATATTCTTCAGTCTTATCATCAAATCAACCAAAATAAAAACAAATTACATTTACAACAAACCATCAATAATTTTGTTCATTTATTAGCACAACGGAGAACGAGTAGGTATACTCCAGTTTGATGATAATCTTCGTACTTCCTCAAATGGTGATAGGAAATGGAAACTGATGGACAGAAATAAGTATCAGTTTGTGAAAAAATGTCTGCAACTGATGGATGGAAATAAGTATCAGTTTGTGAAAAGCAGCTTATATTTTACCTTGTGAAAGAATATTTCGAGGAATTTCAGCGTCAACTCAAATAACAAAACATTCCATTTTCGACGTTGGGTTCATAATTCAAGTCCATAGTATAATTTCTATAATAAATTTTTCGATGACAGAATTATTTTGAAATTATTGCGTGGTTTGTCATTTTCTGACAAATGTCGAAATTGGAAAGTTATCATGTTAGTCGTCTGTTGATTGCGGGCAGCGCCTCTATGCGCGACTGGCTGTACCAAAAACTTGGTGGTCAAGATCGCCAATGTTTCAAACAGTCTCTTTATTTTTAATTTGTCTATGGCTAATACCAAGTCCGACGAAATTCGTACAGACAATTAGGTAAATATCCTCTTAAGTGGAAATTATGTTTTATGCAAATATAAAATTTTGCGTTATCATAGCGTTTCACCTACTTTGAACAATCACCTTGGCGATGTTGCCGGGGGTTTCTCCAGATTTCACTTAATACTCATAAAATGCGAAGTTGTTTTTCCGATATATGTATTAATAATTTTTTATTTTGAATACCGAACACTATATGCACGTGAAAAAATCGCAATATTTTCAGGGAAACCCTATATATCTTACCCCTGTCGACGACATAGCGAATCACAATATTATACGGGGTTATTCATTGGGAAATACGCATACAGTAAGGGTAGATGGAGGACATCGAGGTGCATCCAAATAATCTATATTTTATGGGTTTATCGTTCTTTATATCCAAGATACAGGGTGATTTATTAGTTTTTTCCATATTTTCAATTAATCATAACTTATGAAACACCTCATACATCTTCGTAATATTTGGTTCGTATGTTCTTTGTCGCACAGTGGTGTCGAGTACTATAATAATAAAAAGTCTTATTCCAGGTCCGGCCTTAAAAAAATTAATAAGTAGGTTTCGGGTCGAAACAACACCCTGTATATCAAAATTTTAAAATTTGGAAAGTGCAGAAAAAAATAAGTAAGACTAAATGTATTTGGTGTTTCCGCATACAACTTTTTTACTTACTAACTTGAGTCAAATCTAGATGTTTCGATAATAAGGTGGCACAATTTTTTCCCCCAAATGGTACTTGTCCAACTTTAATACATAAAATCATCAACTATTTCTTATTCTCCTAATTTCTGGATCCCAAACGAGAGGACATGTCCATATTTGGGACAAATTATTATTATCAATGACTAACTTTCAAACACCCTGTATGCGTACGAAAATTATCATAACATTTGTTCATTACGCTACAAAAAAAAATATAAAAAAGAAGAAAAATGTTCATTCCGAAAAAAGCATAACTTTATTTTAAACTAAAATAACGTTGCCACAAATCTACATTTTGAAGGTTAAACATAACAGAAAATAAAAAAATAAAAAATTCTTTATCCGCGTCTAATAATTCTTTTAGCTAGAGCCTGATCATTTCTCGACTCTTCTGATGAACTCTTTATGATAATAATTATAAAATACAGCAGTTTGCACGTATAGTCAAGTTGGAGTACAGAGTACAATTTTGACGTTAGTTGATGACTTTAGAGTTGGTACTTGTGTTGTTACGTTATTTGTTGATAACAGTTATTGCTCACTCAAAATGCCACACAAATTTGGTAAAAATGAATATGCAGACATGTTGTATGTCTATGGATTTTGTGATGGTAATGGGAAAGCTGCCCAAAGAGAATATGCACGGCGATTTCCTGGCAGGCGGTTACCTAGTGACAGGGCATTTTCTAATGTGTTTAATTACAGAACACGGTAAATTCCCAACTGTGGCACAAAATGAAAGTTATGAAAGACAATATATCGATTTGGAGCAAAATATTCTTAACCATGTACAAAATGATCCAAAAATTAGTACGATAAGAATCAGTCACGCCACTAATATTCCTCAGTCTACTGTTTGGCGAAGATTAAGAAAAAATAATCTACATCCGTACCATTTACAACAAGTTCAGAGGCTACAAGCAGTAGTAGATGGGTATTACAAAATAATATACAGGTGTTTATTTAGCGATGAAGCTCAATTTACCAAAGACGGTATTAATAATTCAAGGAATTCCCATGTTTGGGCAGAACAAAATCCGTTCGCCATAAAACAAACACATTCACAAATCAGGTTTTCCTGTAATGTTTGGTGTGGCGTTATTAACAACCGATTAATTGGACTCCATATTGTACCACATCTACTGACGGGTGAAGTGTATTTGGAGTTTCTGCAAAATATTTAACCCATATTCCTAGATGATGCAGGAGTTGATGTTGGAAGCATGTACTCTCAACATGATGAGGCTCATTTCAGGGTAATAGTGAGAGAGTTTTTAAATGACAACTTCCCAAATCATTGATAGGCAGAGGAGGACCTCACAACTGGCCTGCAACGAGGCCCGATTTCAAATCACTCGATTACCATGTTTGGGGTTATTTGAAATCGAAAGTTTATTCAACTGAAGTAAACAGTAGAGAGGACCATCTACGGAGAATTGAGAACGTATGCGACGAATTGGGAAATGACCAAGCTATGATCAGAAAGTCAATTACAAATCTTACTTCAAGAGCACGGAAATGTATTGAGCAAAATGGAGGCCACTTTGAACAACTGTTATAAGTTATGTTGTTTAATTTTTGTTTGTGTCTAATTCATTTCGTTCAACTTAATACAACTTGTTGCAACGTTATTTCTGTTTAAAATGAAGTTATGCTTTTTTCGGAATGAGCATTTTCCCTCTTTTTTATAATTTTTTTTCAAATGTATTGCAATGAACAAATGTTATGATAATGTTTTTACGTTTGAAAGTTAGTCATTGATAATAATAATTTGTCCCAAATACGGACATGTCCTCAATAAGGTGGGGTTTCAGAAATTAGGAGAATAAGAAATAGTTGATGATTTTATGGATTAAAGTTAAAAAAGTACCATTTGGAGAAAAAAATTTGATTTTGTGCCACCTCATTATTGAAACATCTAGATGTGACTCAAGTTAATAAGTAAAAAAGTTGTATGCGAAAACACCAAATACATTGAGTCTCACTTATTTTTTTCTACTCTTTCAAAATTTTTAAATAAAATTTCAAAATATTGATATATTATTTCGAATCGAAACCCACTCATTGATTTTTTTAAGGCTAGACCTGAAATAAGACTTTGTTTTATTATGTTAATCGAAACCAGTGTAGACAAAGAACATACGAACCAAATATTACAAAAATGTATAGGGTGTTGAAAAGGGAAACATTCTCAATTAAATATCAATAGAAAGATTTTTCTGTGAATTGAAAAATCAACGATTAAAATGAAGTTATTTTTTGTGAATGTCTAACAGAGATTATCTTGACGATGGAAGATAGTGGCTGAAGTTTATCTTTCAGTCGCAGATGATTCCACATCTGATTTTATGAACTTCCTGTTTATATTTTCAACAAATCAATGTATAGGGTGGTTCATATGTTATGATTAATTGAAAAAATTGAGAAAATCAATGAATCACCGTGTATCTTGGTTATAAAGAAAATTAAACCCATGATAAAGGTTATTTAGAAGCACCTCGATGTCCTCCATCTACCCTCACTGTATGCGCATTTCCCAATGAATAACCCTGTATAATATGAAACATGGAACATGGTGGAGTATAATAAAATAGAATAAAACATTCATTGTCAACAGTGTAAGAAAATGCATTGGTTTGTTTCAGGATTGACAGAACACCCAAATGGAATGAATATGCACTTCTTCACACAATACAATCAATCCACCCCATAACATTCACACCTCCCCCATTATCATTATGAATAATTGAATATCAAACAAACGAATTCGATCACCACAACAAAAAACCTGGTAGAACCTAAAACAAAAGCCGCACACCCATTCATACGAGTGCCGCATGCTCGTTGAATGGTTCAAAGTGGTATTGAGCTCGAGAATTAAAAAGACATTTTCGCACTTTGAACAAATGGCTATGCAGATCGCAAAAAGTTTCGTCTACCCCAACTGTGAGGGAAGGTGTGAAACAGGGACGGAAGTGAGATCTAGAGTGCTTTGAAGTGGAGCAGTTGTTGAACCAACATGTCGACGGAGACGACGTTCAGGTGTGAGAACGAGACGAGATGAATGGGAAATGGGTCACTGCCAAAAGCATTTCTCAACAACTTAGGCCGGAAGGAATATCAAGATTGGGGATATTTTATTTGTTGGTTTTCGCTGCCATCGTTATTGAGGTGTAATAAAACGTATAATAATGAAGAAGTGGAACATTTATTACTTTTTCAAGTAGATCCTAATAACATTAAACTCTACTGCGAAAACGGATTATTTGGAGCTGTAAATATGGTGTATTTCCTGATTACTTTTATGTTTATCGAAGGGATATTTTTATTTCGAAAGGTAGGTCACTTCACGAAATTTGTTCAATTGCGTAATATCCTTATTACTCATTGACATGATTGAAATAGTGTAGTTTTGAAATAAATATACAGGATGTAAAATTACTTATTGCATTCCGGGAATGACGGGTGTGAAATGTCGACGTATAGATAAACATAATAAAATATATATATATATATATATATATATATATATATATATATATATATATATATTTTTAATTCAACCTTATTTTGGGAACTACTATCCGCCTGAGGAATTTTGAACTGATTATTCTAAAGAGAGTGTCTAAAAATACTTATTAACATCTGTTGCAGTCTACCGGCGAAACGGGGAAACACTGAAGCACAACTCAACGGCGGCGGATGCCAAAACTCTTCGTAAGGGCAGCAACTTCCACTAAGGTTTGGTTCCTCAGCTTCGATACTCAAGCACGGAAAGTCCGGGAGCTCAGAATACTATGATGACTGTGCCATAGGCTATGTATACCTACGTTAATGGGGTATTTCTCAATTTTACTAAGACCAAGGAAGCTCAGCTCGCTTTATTGAATGGAAAACTAATTTACTAGAACTTTCTCAATATACGAAAGCGGTGAAAGCTCAGCTCGCCTTTTTCAATGCAAAACCAGTTCCATATGAAACTTTCTTGAAGGTGGTGAAAGCTTAGCTCACCATTTAAATACATATCCATTTTACCAGAACTCTCTCGAAGGCCGTGAAAGCTCAGCTCGCTCTTGTGAATGTGAAATCACTACAAGAACTATCTCGCTATTACGGAAGCGGTGAAAGCTAAGCTCGCCTTTTCGAATGCAAAGCCATTTCACCAGAAACTCAGACACAGAGTTTTGATATCCTAACATTCGTAAGTATCGCAAACCTGACTGGCCAAATGTATACAAATGTATCCCAATGGTAATTACGACGTATCAGATTCGTCGTCGCTGGCTCTGTGGTGTTAAGACCCCTCCAATCCACTGAGTTGCTCCGCGTGGTGAACTCGTTGGTGGCTGGCAACTTCCTTCACTGGACGTTAAATCCAAAATTCCTATTCCATGCAGAGGTACTCAGTCTGTGAGCGGGTGACCGTACGCACTCCTCATGCTGACGTCACACCATCCGTAATACTTCGCGTAACCCTAGACTGTGATTTACAACGTCTGCTCTCTTACAACGTATCACGTCGATATTCATGTATTTCTCTAGACTAAGACTTATGAATTCACGGTAACTAAGTGAAAGTAGATTACAAAGTGGACTAATGCGATGAAATTGTATTTAAGACAGCATAAACTACAAAAACTGAATAATTCATTTTCGACACATTTCGAAAAAAACTTCCTTTAAAACAACAACCTTACCTATCTTTGGCAGATGTCAGAACTTAGGATGTATGTGTTGAAGGGGGATTTATTTCCAAAGTTGTGCAGAAAATGGGTGATTTAGTGTTTGTAGTTCATGCTGTTCGGAAGAAGGAGGCATTTTGAGTGATTTTTGTGCGGGACACCTATGCTTAAAATTCACGTAATGAAGAAGGAAAAGATGTTATATCTCGGAAACAGTATGAGACCGCCGCGTTTTGATCTTTCGGATTCGTGTTCAGGAGGTAAAAACTCGTAATACTTACTTGTTATTTACACTGTGTATAGGCTCGCGTCAAATTCTCGTTTGCACCTGGCAATGCAAATACAATCGTTGATCATTTAGAGTGTGTAAGAAGGCGTGCAAAAAAAAGTTCATAAAGAGAAAATTAGGTAAATATATTGGAGTCGTGCTCATGCTCCTTGAAAATAGCTGTAATACGTTTCGAGTTTTTGCCTCCTGAACACGAATCCGGGAGATCAAAACGCAACGCTCTCATACCGTTTCCAAGATATAACAGTTTTCTCGCACAAAAATCGCCCAAAATGCTTCTTTCAAACAGCATGAACTACAAACACTAAATCACCCATTTTCTGCATAACTTTGAAAAAATCCTCCTTCAACACATACATCCTAAGCTCTGACATCTGCCTCAGATTGAGGTTAGGTAAGGTTGTTGTTTTGATAAAGGATTTTTTCGAGGTGTATCGAAAATGAATGATTTGGGATCCGTAGCTTATGCTGTCTGAAATACAATCTTATCGCATTAGTCCACTTTGTAATCTACTTTCACTCAGTTAACGTAAATTTGTGGTCCTGGTCTAGAGAAATACACGAATATCGACGTTTGCCTTGCAGAGAGCAGACCTTGTAAATCACAGTCTAAGCTACGCGGAGTATTACGGGTGGTGTATCGTCAGCATGAGGACTGCGTACGGTCACCCATCCACAGGAATTTGGGATTTAAATTCTAGAACTCCCTTCCAGCGGCTCTCTTACTTCTCTGGCTGGGCTCGGGCGGTCGGTCGACTTCGGTAGACGCCGTCTGACTTCATAGACCAGTGCTGAAGCCTTTGAAAATGGTAAAAAGTGAAAAAAAAATAGTAGGATGAAACCCATTGGAGAAAGAAGAGAATATAACAAAAATGAAAGGAAAAATAATTTACGGGCGATCTGAGGTCGGGAAGTGGAAGGGTAAAAAACGGTTTATCTCGATTTCCGGCAAAACTACAAGTCCTATTGAAGAAACTTAAATGGCAAAGTTGTAGGTAATGAAAAGATCTACAACTATTGTTTCCACACTTTTTTCACATAACCTCAAAATTTATGTGAAAAATTTAAATAACCAAGTTTTTGGTTTTTTATTTTTATCTTCTACAACAATTTTTTTCACGAAATTCCGTGAAAACCTCCTTTCTTATGTTCCAAACACACTGTAATTTTTTTGATTCAAAATAATTATTTTTTCGCCTTATTTTGACTTAATATCGAAAAAGCACCCTAATTTTCAATCGAAAATTCTCCTGTCAAAATATCAGCTTTTTTAAAGAAGTCGGTGGGCATTTTGTTCGTTGAAATCTCTACTTTCTGATGGTATAAAAAAAGTACATTACTATGACAGAAAATGCAAAAAACTAAAAAAACTCGAATTCGAATTTAATAAGACATCTACAATATTTTGAGAAATTTGTAGAATCTTCTGTAAATTATATGCCCATTTATTGCTATTTAAAAAAAACTCATATACCTGAGTGACCTACGGAAAATTTTAGCCCATCAAAAGGTATTTCATAGAAAAGTGGGGAAGGGGCTAGGAGGGTCTGGACCTTACTACCTGTTATTTCTTTGCATTTTCTGAGAACATTCACCATGGTAATGTCTATTTTTTTTGCACTATCAGAAAGTGGAGATTTCAACGTACAAAAAATACAACGACTTTTTTTAAAACCTGATATTTTGACGGGAGAATTTTTTATTTAAAATTTGGGTGCTTTTTCGATATTAAGTCAAAATAAGGTGGAAAAATAAATATTTTGAATAAAAAAAATACAGGTTGTTGGGAACATGAAAAAGTGAGTTTTTACCAAATTTCGGGTCTTTTTTTTTGTAAAAGGTAAAAATAAAAAACCAAAAACTTGGTTATTTGAATTTTTTACATACATTTTGAGATTATGTGAAAAAAGTGTGGATACCAAAGTTGTAGATCTTTTTATTAACTACAACTTTGCCATCTCATTTTTTTCCATAAGACTCGTAGTTTTGCCGAAAATTGAGATAAACCGTTTTTTTACCCTTAAAAACTCACCTCCTTCCACTTCCCGACCTCAGATCGCCCGTAAATTATTTTTCCTTTCATTTTTGTTATATTCTCTTCCTTTTCCAATGAGTTTCATTCCACTATAATTTTTGTTGGTTTCAAAAATTATCGACCCTGGTCTATCAGCTGGTTAGCTGTTGAAAGGGCGTAGTAGGGCCACAGAACAACTTAGCTACACAGAAGCGCAACTGGAAGGCGGCCCTTTGATCTTTTGGGGACAAATTTCCGTGACCTTAATTCAAAATTTGGCTTGTATAATGTCATTTCTGGCGGTAAATTCAAACTGTCGGTTGAAATACATTTCAAGTGATGAATCAAGTCCCGAAAAAACAGTTGGAAATTAATGATACAAGATACAAAGCACTTTGTTCACAAATTCAAATACCGAACTGCCATCAATGACAACAATCCAACGCCTGGAAATTTGAGGTTGATTAGAAACAAGCCAAATATTTTAATTTGGCGGTACGCTTGAATCACGCTTCTGTGTAGGTAACGTGTTCTGTGGTAGGGCTGTGTGCAGAACCAATATCTGAGATTTTGTATTCCATGCAATTCATTTCATTGTCGCAGAGCGCTTTCGACCTATGGACTTGGAGCACCTTTGCAAGTGGCGCTGCAGTGGCGGAATCAGGCGACTCACTCCAGATAGCGCACATTATCCGTATGTGCCCCTGTGATAAATAGAGTGTTTTTAAAGTGCAACAGTTTGAATTTGTTTCGGAAATCGCCCTATTTATGAATGAAAAGCAGAGTGAGGTGAGTAGTCTGCAAACCCCATTTAACCGACTGAACACGTGCAGTGCGAATACGTAGTGTTTACATGTAATTTATGGTCAAGTTGAAAAGAGTTTCATATTCGTGATGGATCAAGTGGTGGTTGCAATTGGGTTTTTACCCATGTCAAGTCACATCGTTTTCGGGAATCAGTCTTTGAAAAAAGGTGCAGCACTGGTGCGTTCGGGTCATGTCGGTCAGGTGCGGGAAGTAAAAAGAATTGGTTATTCCAGTATCCAGTATAGTGATTAGCCAAGCAGCACCGACAACAAATCAGTACTCTGTCGAATTAGAGAGGAATGAATATTCTCACAAATAATTGATGAAATTTCCAAGTAGTATATACCATACAAAGTGAATATTGATACTGCATCTATTGTAATTTGTCAATAATTTTCAACAAAAAAGTAATACTAGTTGTTTTCTAGTGTACAATAATAACTAACTAACTGAACAAATCACTATACACGAGTGGCAAATAGAAATTATGTATGTAGTTTACATTGTCAAAAAGGGAGACAGTTTGGATAACGCCATTTTTACGTGCAAAATGAGTGCTATGAACTCTTTTTTTTTAGGGGTTTGTTCATTTTTGGCTGTCAGATGATTATTTTTTGTTGTATAGGGTATACCTCATATGTAGTTCTGATAACACTACAATATAATGGATACCTTAACTGTCAGTTGAGTGAGTAGTGTTTAGTAGATTTCTGCCACAAAAAATTAGGAAATAAAAACTTTTGAAAAAAAAATTAAACCGACAAAAAAAAATTGAAATGCAAAAAATAACCCCTCTTAGTCTTTATAACTGAGCTCCTGAACTAAGTAACTAATTTTGAGTCAGTGCCAATCAAACAACCAACGAAAATCACCAAATTCCTTCAAAAAACTTATCAACACGCCAACGTGCACCCCACTGCCATCATTTTACGCTTTACCTACTTCAATTGCTAGTTTGTTTGGCGCCGACTTAAAATTAGTTACTTACATTAGTTTAGGAGCTTAGTTATTAAGACTAAAAAGCGTTATTTTTTGCTATTCAGTTTCTTTTTTCGTTGGTTTAATTTTTTGTTCAAAAGTTTTTATATTTTCTCGAAATGGTAAAAACAAGGATATCTTTCTGAGAAAACTTGAATGAAAAACAATGTTCATATGGATATAAATAGGTGAAGCCAGGTGGTATGATTTGATCCACTAAATTTATTCATTTATTAATTTAATAAAGGAGAAAACCAATTTACAAAAAATAGCATCAGTTTAACATACTTATGTTAATTTTATTGAAAGTTTGAATGGATATCGTTTCTTGGGAAAATGATGTATTATTGAGAATTTGTAAGACTACTTCTTTATGGAATTTGAGAAAATATGCTGAAGCCATTTTTGGAAGAAAAACATTTTTAACTTTTTCACACATATATACTACTCGCGTGATCACTATGTGGCCACTATAATTCTCGCGCTGACTTCCAAAATATTTTTATATTTCCTACACTAGGTTGTCTTTTTTTTCTCACTGAAAAAGAATTATGTGATCATGGCCCACTATTTTGTGTAATGCACATCAAATTCCCAGCAACGTCCTTTGGCTAAGCATTCCTTGACAAAGTCTAGCAAGGATATTCGAAGACTGTGTGATAGTGGTGTGGTATACAGACTCATTCCAATTCTTTTCACATATCTAGATCTTATATTAGAACCACCTGACAATGTGTTCTATCTGCAATACTTAGATAATATACTCCATGGTCAGGACATCAGTTTGGAAATAAAATATATCACAGAACGTTTTCATTGGTAATAGGGATATTTATATTCGGATGAAATTTATTCATTTATTACATAGGTTACCCAACAGGAAAACCCAATAACGGGGTAACACACAATGAGAAAAAAATTACAATTGCGTAATCATGACATGACAGAAATCATTCTTGTTCATAGAGATAAGAGAAAGTTATAACTCTACTAGGTATACATTATGTAGGTGATTAAGTGCTTCTTCAGGTTGTTTTTGGAACTGTTTACACAGAGCTTAAAAATGTCCAAGTCAGGAATTATGGCGTTAAATATTACCGTACATCTAATCATTGGATAATTACCAAAGTATTTTGTGGAAAAATAAGGAGTAAACAAAAGTTGCCTATTTCGGATATTGTATGGGGTGCAGTTCAGTAAAAAAAGGGTTGAACACTCATAGGAATCAATGAGATTATTAAATATTTTGTAAATGAAATATATGTCATTGAAGTCACGCCTGAGAGATAGACTCACGAGTTTGTAGAAAATTAGATTACTTTCATATGAGAAGTAGGGCCTACGTCTGAAGAATCTACTACTACAGTATTCAAGGATGGGCTTTATCAAAGTATTAAAATAATCGGTAATGAAGAGGAATTTTCGATATGAAACCGAGGATTCTCAGGGACTTCCTAACAATTCCATGAATATGACTGTCAAAGGTCCATTCAGTATCCAAAGTTACACCTCAATCAACTTTCTCATCAGAAATGGTCACATTGTCATTATTAATCTCAAGCGAAGAAATAGGTAGGTTCAGGCTACGAGTAAAAGTGATTTGATTACATTTCTTGGTGTTAAGTGAAAATTTATATATTTTAAAGTGATCCGAGAAGCGATTGACGTTCTCCTGTTATAACACCATAAGTACAGAAAAACTTTCAAACATAAGAAAAAACAAGTTAATAATAAATATGAACTCTATGACCAGAAAACATAATTCACTGGGAACGAAAATAAATTTTGAAATCAAATACTTGACCCAACTGATGTACGTTGAAAATAGATAGACACCGTCTAGTCCTGGAATGCATACAAAAAAATTACCCTTCCACAAAGGAGCAATTAGCAAATCATCACCCTCCGAGTTACGCACATCTAAGGAATTCCATAGTAAACAAAGAAACTATAAATTATAGGTTTTGACAGCTCATTAAATGCAATACGACCACAAAATAGATAAATCAATAATTTTTTTTATAAATTCTTTCGGCTACAGTAACGAGCCATTAATTACTCAGACGGTGATTTATTATGACAAGCCGAGAATAATTAACGTTGGGAATGTGAACAAAAAACAATCCATGGAACGGAAGATCATATGAAAAGCGCGAGACCACGCGGAACGATGCTCAGAGGTGTTTGAACTTTCATTCGATTAACATGTAGTGCAGAAAGATGAGAAGTGCTCAAACTTTCACATAGTAATCAGATAACAATATAACATATAGAAGTACGTTAGCTATCAACCAAGTAACAGTTCTTGACTAGACAGTCATCAGTCACGAGTTCATTGACAAGTAATCATCTTGCAGTGAAATTGCGAAATTATTAAGAAAGAGAATTTCAATCAAGTCAAACAGGAAATGCACGAGTAATGAATTCACAAAGTGAATACCCTCTTAAACAGTATTCACTATTAATAAAAATTATGATCAATGCTTCAAGAAACGAGAGAAGAACCGAAAACCTCTAACCGATAGTTCATGCTCTCATAGAAAAACATTACTAATACAACTATCGTCCAATATACAGTGCGATATAGGAGTAAATAAACAATTTTCGCGGAAATAAATAAAATAGTAATACAACTAAACAATATCGTGTAAAACAAATATCGAGTGAATGTGTGTTGAAACCTGATGGTCTGGAGTAAGTTTATATATTCTTCTGGATTTATGTTTTGGGCAAATTGAATCAATTATAATTTGTATATGTTTCTGAATATATCTCCATATTTTATGTTCCCATATTTTTCAAATAATATTTATCTTTGGTACACTTGACTTTGAGAATGCCAAAATCTGACCTGATGTAAAATCCCAAACGTTATTTCACTATTTTATCATTTTATCAGTATATAGAACTGATGCTGATGCTATGTAACTATTATAAAATATATATGTATATTCTAATGCTTTTCCAAGTGCAATATTTAACAATCTTTGTGCCTCACATTCCCTGTATTGAGAGAAAGGGATATTTCTTGAAGCCGCTCTCGAGAAATAATCTCGGATCGACCATCCTCAGACAGTCTTGTTACTCAAGTTCAACCTAACCTAACAACAAAGGAGTGATTAAGTAAAGTGGTTAATCCATAATATTTGAAAATTCCTTAGCGGTTATTGGTCTTTCTTTGAAGGAGTGTTCCCTCTATAAAAGGTCAGTGGCGTAACACACCTGTAATTCATTAAAGTACGAGGAAGACTTTATGGGACAGAATATTTTCATATCATCAGCATATAATGAGATCTTGGAGTGGTGGAAGCATTTCTTCACGTCACTTAGATATATACTAAAGAGTAGAGGTCACACATGGTAGCCCTGAGGGACCCCTAAGGTAACTCGCAACATGCCAGATTTTGTGTTGTTTGTACAGGTGTCTATCCTGAACATATGAGGATTTGAAGTCCCAACAAGTAACCATGCATACCGAAGTTTCT
The DNA here is from genome assembly GCA_018342105.1 of Gonioctena quinquepunctata. Lineage (NCBI taxonomy): Eukaryota > Metazoa > Arthropoda > Insecta > Coleoptera > Chrysomelidae > Gonioctena > Gonioctena quinquepunctata. Next base: position 292,728 of record JAFIRS010001710.1, read on the forward strand.
GAGCCCCACTAATAAGTTAGGATAATGGACCTTATCGAAAGCATTCGAAAAATCGGTGTAAACAGCACAAGTTGAGACCCCCTCATCCATTTTACTGTGAATATTCTGTACCTGTGCCGAGTGCTATTTGTAAAAACTGTGTTGAGTAGCGGTGTTAGAATTTTTAACCATGAAAAATGTTTTCGTACAGATTGATTCGAATATTTTGCCAAGTAAACTCAGTAATGATATCGGCCTATAGTTTCTAGCACCATTAATGTCTCCAGATTTATGTATCAGTATCACTCGAGCGATTTTCCAAACTTTGGGTTATCACTGAATTACCTTTTCCCCTCTTCAGATAATAAAACTTTGCTATAACATAAGGGTTTCTTTTATTTGATGAAGAGTTAATGAAATGAATCATAAATAAAGATAGCCAATGATGATTCTCATACAAATGCAGCAGAATCGATAATTAAAAAAAAATCTGATATCTTGTAGATCATTAATACTACCTATCCAGTAAATTTCTGTGCTAATATTCAGTTGTCTTTTATCTTCTTCATAAAAATGAAAAAAAAACAAATTCATTTCTCAGTACCGTATCCAGTACAGTATATTCCAATATACGAGCGTTTTGACACCTCTTTTATGTTGAAATAATTGAATAATTATCCAGGAACTGAACGTGGTGTTAACGTCAACCTGACCCAGTGATCTCAAAGCTTGCAAGATTTTCATCATAAATCATAGAGCAGATATTTCAAACTTCAAGAGCGGTAAGGCATTTCACAAGGACGTTTCAATTATATCTTAAAGATGATAAATTGAAAACAATCAAAATAAAACTGTAATAAAAGCTCAAATTTAAAATATGATGGATGAAAGAAGTTGTAAATAGTCCAGCCAGAACACTGCACTGTCACAACTCTACAAAAGCTATTAAATTTATTTTTCTGGTGATTTATATTTATTAAAAGTTTTAATACACTGCGAATTCAGTCGAGTTAACGGCGGTGATTAACGACTATCTCGGAACTTCAATCTGAGATAATAAAAATGACAATTATGAAACAGAGTTTACGACTGCCTTAACGACTGGAATATTATGCAGTTTCAATCCACATTTATTCCTTTTGCCATGTTTTGTCATGAGCTTTCATGTCATAGTAAATGATGCTTCAGTTGAATTTTGGTGTCTTTTTGTACACGATAATAGTATCAGAAACTTGTGGTCTCAGCAGAGTAAAAACTTGCATGATTTTGCAATAGAAACCAAAAGCTGATTCCAGTCACAGTCACAGGCTGGTGAGCTTTGCTGCTTGTCTAAGGGTGAGTTGTCATAATTTTCCATATAGCAGATATGGTATTATATTCCCCCAAACTCGAAATTATTCAAAGTAATAAACTGATTTTCCGTAACTTTGACGTTGACAGTCCAAAAACCGGGATTAATTTACAAATTTTTTCACAACATATTTAGCAGTATTTTTTTATATTGATTTTCTGAATGAAGTTTTACACGCTTTGTAGTGGAATCAAAATCACTTCTTGGGAACCCACATATAATAGGACATAGATATCCGAACGTTAATAGAGCGAAGCATGGAACAGCAAGTGAACCGACCTTGAGACAGGATATATACACTCTCGTTTTGAGGAAAATCAATGGAAAGGTATGTACAGTAAATACATTTTTTCATTTCCAAAGCCAAGTTAAACTGAGCGCTTTCGTAGGTTGGCCATCATCGGAGCTTTTTTAACCGACGATAAAAAAGGGGGAGGTTCTCTAGTCAACGCGTATATTTTTTTTATGTATGACCAAGCATTACTCTTTACAGGATAGTCCGATTTTGATGATTCTTTTTTCAGTGGATAGGGTATACTTCGAAGTTGGTCCCATTTGGATTTGAAAAAAAAACACTCCTAAGGCTAGGAAATGATGGATGACTGTTGGTTTTACCACTGAATTTTTACTCCTTAGCCATTCTACCACGCAGAACTTTGTACTGGCTTATCCGATTTGGATTATTATTATTACACGCTTTATATTACCTTCACTTGTATGTTTGTAAGCGTATGTTTGTTTGTAACCGACTCCTTTGGGCGCGATTTTGACCCATTTCCAGACGTACGAATAATTTGAAATTTGGCAGGTGTACATAATTCTGGTGACAAGGCATGAAGAAATTTTTGTTTGACAAAAAAAACAAAATGGCGGCTCCAATATGGCGTACGAGTTCTGTGATTATGGTCCGATTTGCTTCAAAATCGGTATCTGAGGGTTTTCGTGGTCAGAGATTATGATTCTTTTATCAAAACTGAAAAATTCAAGATGGCGGATTCAGAATGGTGGACGAGTTTTGTGATACGGTCCGATTCTATTCAAAATTGGTGTGTGGGGGTTTTTGGGGTCCAATATTATGATTCTTTTGTAAAAATTGGAAAATTCGATATGGCGGCTCCAAAATGGCGGACGAGTTTTGTGATTATGATCCAAATCTATTCAGTATTGGTATGTGGGGGTTTTTGGGGTCGGAGATTATGATTATTTCATCAAAATTGAAGGATTCGAGATGGCGGCTCTAAAATGGCGGACGAGTTTTGTGATTATGGTCCGATTCCATTCAAAATTGGAGAATGATAGTTAAAAAAATTTAATAATAATAATAATAGTTTGAAAAACTAAAAAAACATGCTTCAATAGAAAACAAAACTAAAGAGTTGAAAATAAATGATAGTTTAAAAACTAAAGAACACGCTTCAATAGGAAACTAAACTAAAAAGTGGAAAATAATTTCAAATGAGTTTGAAATAAGAATACAGTGATTAACAACAAATTTATTCCATCGTCATCGTCATCTGTCCATGAAATATTAACAACAATTGACATCAAGCACCCCACGCTTTTTTACGATGAAAAACATTTGTTTTTAATCACTGTATTCTTATTTCAAACTCATTTAAAATTATTTTCTACTTTTTATTTTAGTTTTCTATCGAAGAGTGTTCTTTAGTTTTCAAACTATCATTCATTTTATTGTATCGGGTATGATTGAAAGTTGGTCCCATTTGAATTCAACAAAAAATGAACCCTGAAAGGTTGTAAAAATAGGGGATGACTTATTGATTTTACACCCGACAACCAATTCTGTTGAAAATTGACAGACATATGTTGTTCCGATGACACTGCAACATTATGGAGACCCGGAACTATTCTGATGATAGAGAAGAAAGACAGTCGAAGGATCTTCTCAACGATTCACGGTTACTACCCCATGTTTGGGGTAATATGTACATATATAATTATATGTTGTGACTAACTGACTCACTGATTCACTGATATACGATCAACACCCAGACCAAACCGCTGAACCTAAGAGATAAATTTTGACAGCATATTTTTTCGATATTTCATTCCTAAAGTTCACCCCTAAAGGGGTGAACAGGTGCGCGAGAAGGGGGGGGGAGTGAAAGTGAAAGAACAGTTGCTTTTTAAATTAGTCATGGAAATTAGTACTTTGGCTATCCTTCCCAAATTAAGATAAATGTGTTTCAGGGTTTTTGAAAATTCAATCCTAAGGGGATAAAATGGGGGTTGAAAATCTGTATAGTTAGTTTTGAAGTTAGGATCATGAAAATGGGTATTTGGTGTCTTGTTAAAAATATAAAATACATGTTTTGGTGTTTTTGGGAATCCAACCCCTGAAGGGGTGAAATGGGGTTTAAATTGCGATTGTAAGTTTGTATAGGAATTCCGTTAGTTTTAAAGTTGGGGTCATGAGAAGTGATATTTGAAGTCTCTGTTAGGAATAGAAGAATTATGTATTTCCGTATTTTTAGAAATTCAATTCCTAAAGGGAGAAATGGAGTGTGAAAGTTTGTATAGGGGTTCCGTTAGTTTTCAAGTTAGGGTCATGAAAATTGGTATTTGAGGTTTTTGTAAGGGATAAAGATATACATGTTTCAGTGTTTTTATAAATGCAACCCCTAAGGGGGTGAAAGTTTGTGTGAGGGTTCTGTTAGTTCTGAAGTAAGGGGCATAATAATTGGTATTTGAGGTCTTTGTTACAAATAAAGAATTATGTGTTTCAGTACTTTGAGAAATTCCGTCGCTAAAGGAAGTGAATTGGTGATATTCGTTACAAAAAATAGAAAGTACAACGTAGTTGATGGTACCAGTTAGTTAAAGTAAATAACAGTTAAGAGTTGAAGTACGGTAGGTAAGTAAGTATTTTGAACGTAGTAAATTGAGTAGGTAGAAATAATCAGATTTTCAGCGAAGGGACCCGCTGCCATCATTTTACGCTTCACGTAATTAATTTTCTTGTTTGTTTGTCTGGGGCCGACTCAAAATTAGTTACTTACATCAGTTTAGGAGCTTAGTCATCAAGATTGAAAAGGTTCATTTAATTTTTTTGTTTTTCAGTTTTTTTTCCTCAGTTTAATTTTTTAGGTTAAAAAGTTGTTATTGTCTGAATAGGGTGAGATAACCTCTCATAAGACACACAAACACAGATGAACTGTTCAACACTTGGCGCTAGTAATGATAGAGAAAACCCAATTAACGGAAAATATATGAAACAATGATTATTTATATACGATGCATTGCGTAGAGTCGAAAAAAAAAACAAACAAAATTAAATCCCTTCGCACAATCAGCCTTTTATCATTTCTATTGAAAACCACAGATAAAATCCTGGATAGAAACATTTAAAAAAAGGTGTTGAGAGAAAACCCACTCAGTACACACCAGGGTGGCAAATTAACATAAACAGCAATTGATAAATTTATTCAGCTTTTCATGTTCGACCATTCGATTAAATGCATTTAACCTTACGTGTTTCTGTTGCAATGAGTCCGTTCACCAAGTCTCGTAATATATCTTCCTCTGCATCCCAATACTAAATAATTGGTTCAATCCGATAGAGAAAATGTATGCTTCCAGGACCTCCTTGGCTCTAGGGATCCTCCGATTCTCTTCCCTTCTATAGGATCCTTAATTCCGCCAGTCAACTTTGTACTTTAATAATTGCTTGGCATAACTTTCACTCAGCAATTTCTAGTGGTCTCATTCTTCTTACAACTCGTGATTATTCGTGATTTCAGTGTAATGATTGATCTCATATTTGATTCAAAGATATGATTACAAAACTCCTATTAAAAGATTAGAACCAAAATGTCTAATTAACGAATCCGATCAACGACCTGGCAGAACTATAGCATCAAACAACTGGAAAATATATTTCTACATTTATATTTAATCATATTTGGTTTGAAGTCTACCAAAACTCAAATTTCTTGAATTCTATCAGAAAATATTAGGTAATATTTACCTCGTAGCACAGCTGTTCTCCTTCTTTGTTCAGGGGTGGTATAGTGAGTAAGTGAGTATTTATTGGCCTCGAATTACATACATAGTACAAAAGGCAAGTCAAAAATACAGTACAAAACATATATCAGGTAAAAATACAAATTGTGTGAAATGACATCGAGCAAACTAAAAATTATGAACCCAAATGAAAGAAATATTGACTAGACAAACGCAAATACATAAACTCGAATATTTTTTTTTACACGCTTTATGTTAGCTTCACTTGTATGTTTGTTTGTTTGTTTGTAACCGACTCCTTTGGGATCGATTTTGACCCACTTCCAGACGTCCGAATGATTTGAAGTTTGGCAGGTGTACATAATTCCGGTGACAATGCATTAAGAAATTTTTGTGTGGAGAAAAAACAGAATGGCGGCTCCAATATGGCGTACGAGTTTTGTGATTATGGTCTGATTCGCTTCAAAATTGGTATCCAAAGGTTTTTGTGGTCGGAGATTATGATTCTTTTGTCAAAATTGAAAAATTCGAGATGGCGGCTCCAAAATGGTGATCGAATTTTGTGATTATGGTCTGATTCAATTCAAAATTGGTATGTGGGGATTTTTGGGGTCGAATATTATGATTCTTCCGTGAAAATTGGAAAATTGAAGATGGCGGCTCCAAAATGGCGGCCGAGTTTTGTGGTTATGGTCCGATTCGCTTAAAATTTGGTATCAGAGGGTTTTTGTGGTTGGAGATCATGATTCTTTTGTCAAAATTGAAAAATTCGAGATGGTGGCTCCAAAATGGTGGACGAGTTTTGTGATTATGGTCTGATTCTATTAAAAATTGGTATGTGGGGGTTTTTGGGGTCGAAAATTATGATTCTTCTGTAAAATATGGAAAATTCAAGATGACGGCTTTAAAATGGCGGCAGAGATTTGTGATTATGGTGTGATTCTTACACACCGAGGACACACCATGCACCCCACGCTTTTTTTTAAATGAAATAAATGTTTTTCTTATTTTCTATTTTTTTAGTCTGGTTTTCTATAAAAGCGTGTGTTTAGTTTTTTCAAACTATTATTATTTTATTACACGCTTTATATTAGCATAACTTGTATGTTTGTAACCGACTCTTTTGGACTTGATTTTCACCCACTTCCAAACGTCCGAATGATTTGAAATTTGGCAGGTGTACATAATTCCAGTGACAATGCATTGAGAAATGTTTGTGTGGAAAAAAAAAAACAGAATGGTGGCTCCAATATGGCGGACGAGTTTTGTGATTATGATCCGATTCGCTTCAAAATTGGTATCTGAGGGTTTTTCGGGTCGTAGATTATGATTCTTTTGTAAAAATTGGAAAATTCAAGTTGGCGGCTCCAAAATGGCGGACGAGTTTTGTGATTATGGTCCGATTGTATTCAAAATCGGTATGTGGGGGTTTTTGGGGTCGAATATTATGATTCTCTTGTAAAAATTGGAAAATTCAAGATGGCGGCCGAGTTTTGTGATTATGGTCTAATTCTATTCAAAATTGGGATGTGGGGTTTTTCGAGGACGGATATCATAATTTTTTTGTAAAAAATGGAAAATTCAAGAAGACGGCTTCAAAATGGCGGCCGAGTTTTGTGATTAGTGATATCAAAATTGGGGGGGTTTTTTATGTGGGGGTTTTTGGGGTCGGAGATTACGATTACCTAATTTGATAAAATCATTCCATTTTTAAATTTTCAAAAAAATAATAAAAATAATAGTTTAAAAAAAAAATAAAAAAACACGCTTTAATAAATAAACCACACTAAAAAGTAGGAAATAAATAATAGTTTGAAAAAACTAAAAAACACGCATTTATAGAAAACCAGACTATGAAAATAGAAAATAAGAAAAAAAATTATTTCATTTAAAAAAAAGCGTGGGGTGCATGGTATCAATTATTATATAGTACATCACACACCGAGGACACACCATGCACCCCACGCTTTTTTTTTAATGAAATAAATGTTTTTCTTATTTTCTATTTTTTTAGTCTGGTTTTCTATAAAAGCGTGTGTTTCAGTTTTTTCAAACTATTATTCATTTTATACACGCTTTATATTAGCATAACTTGTATGTTTGTAACCGACTCTTTTGGACTTGATTTTCACCCACTTCCAAACGTCCGAATGATTTGAAATTTGGCAGGTGTACATAATTCCAGTGACAATGCATTGAGAAATGTTTGTGTGAAAAAAAAAACAGAATGGCGGCTCCAATATGGCGGACGAGTTTTGTGAATATGATCCGATTTGCTTCAAAATTGGTATCTGAGGGTTTTCGTGGTCGTAGATCATGATTCTTTCGTCAAAATTGGAAAATTCAAGTTGGCGGCTCCAAAATGGTGGACGAGTTTTGTGATTATGGTCCGATTGTATTCAAAATTGTTATCTGGGGGTTTTTGGAGTCGAATATTATGATTCTGTCGTGAAAATTGAGAAATTCAAGATGGCGGCTCCAAAATGGTGGACGAATTTTGTGATTATGGTCCGATTCTACTCAAAATTGATATGTGGGGGTTTTTGGAGTCTAATATTAGGTTTTTTTTTTGAAAATTGAAAAATTCAAGATGGCGGCTCACTGTATATATTGACAATGTTAAAATCTTTGAATGACTTCTAAAATCGGGATTTGACTATTAATACAGCTGTACACATTAATGATTTGGAAAATAATTACAGTTACTAATAGTATTCACGGAGTTAATAGTAGATTAGAACAAATAATAGTTCAAAAAATAAACCAAACTAAAAAGTAGAAAATAAATAATAGTTCAAAAAAACTAAAAAACACGCTTTTCATTAAAAACCGAACTAAAAAATAAATAAATAATAGTTTGAAAAAATTAAAAAACACACTTTTATAGAAAACCAAACTTAAAAAATAGGAAATGAATTTTAATAAATTTGAATCAAGAATAGTGTAAAAATGTTTAATAAATATAAATTAATAATAATGTAAATAAAAAAAAAATTATTGTATTTAAAAAAAGCGTGGGGTGCTTAATCTGAATCTTAAAAAGCATCCCACATTTTATTTAAGTGAAATAATTTTTTTTCTTATTCACATTATTATTAATTTATATTTATTAAATTCTTTTACACTATTCTTGATTCAAATTTATCAAAATTATTTTTACTAGTTTATTTTCTATAAACTATTTTCAAATTTTCAAATTTACAATACTTTGTCCATTAGATGTGAATCTTCGGACAATCACGGATATCTTGGTTGATTGAAGACGTGGTCAGTTACAACTGTAGGGAGAAGTATTCATCCAGACTATAAAAACACTTGGATATCAAAAAATGTTTGACACTCCTTTTGAAGTCCTTGTAAGAGGGTTGATCTCTAATGTTCATTGGTAGTGCATTGTATAGAGTAACACAGTTGTAAAAAGGAGATTTTTTTGAAGTGGATGTTTTGTATTTGGGTTGTTCTAAGTTATTTGTTCTCGTGCCATATCCATGATGGCTCCGCTGGATAGTAAAATTTGGTAGTTTTTTTTTGTGAAAGTAACACATTTCAATGTAGATAGAAGTGAAGCTAGGAATAAGTTTCTCTATGAAGATATCACGACATCTTTGGTTGTAGCTAAGGTCAAATATTTTTCTAATGATTCGTTTCTGTGATATGAAAACCCTATTTATTCCTGAAGCTGAGCCCCAGGCTATTATGTTGTAAGATAAATGGCTACACACGAATGCGAAATATAGACTCATCAACCCGTTTTCATACAAGTGAGGCTTCATTTGGAGGATTGCATAGAAGGCTTTGTTTAAATTTCCACAGACGTGATTGATATGGTGATCAAAGGTCATGTTTGAATCGAGCCAGGTTCCAAGGAGTTTAGAATGTGAAGTCATGTTTAGATTCAGCTTCAACAAGAATGAATTTGAAACAAACTGTTTTAACTATTTAAGCTGTCGAAAGCTTTCGACGAATCGAACGTCAGAGGAATAACATAATTACCTTTGTCGATTCCTTGGTATACATATTCGAATAATTGGTAAGTTGCTGTTTCAACCGATTTTTCTTTTCTGAAACCATGTTGGCTCATTGTTATTATATTATATTTTTCAGCATATTTAGATATTGTATTACAAACTGATTTCTCACGTAGTTTCGAGATTTCCGATATCAAAGATATTTGGCGATAGTTGTCTATATCCATAGTATTTCTGTGTAATGAGCACACAAGAGCCATTTTCAATGGATCTGGAAAAACACCATTTTGTAGAGAAATATTGAATAAATGAGAAATAGAAAAAGCTATATTATCCTTCACATGTTTCAGACGTTTTGGTGATAGTTCATCGACACCACAGCAGTTTTTGTTTTTTTTGAGCTAAGTAGTACTAAAACATCGTGTTCCGTAATGTGAGGGATGAAAATCGAGTTTTGTTAAAGATTTCCAGTTGTGCATAGCAGGGAGACATTCTGCTCAAAATGTTCAATCAGTTTGACTCTACAGATAGTTGAAGAGTGAGTTGCAAAAGAATTGCAAATCTCGTTACTGTCATTTATGATCTTGTTGTCAATATTTAGAGAAATATCAAGTTTGTGTTTCTGCTTCCTACCCAAATTCTCGTTGATTATCTACCAAGACTCTTTCACTTTATTTGAAGCGGAAGCAATTCTGTTTTTATAGTTGTGTTGTTTAGCTTTTCTGATTCCTGACTTGAAGATTTTTCTCTCGTTTAGATATTTCATTTTTAAATCAAGTTAGTTTGAAATCATCATGGTTCCCTGAGACGATTTTGGACTGTGGCGACTTCGTTTGTGAACCACTTTTTTGTATTACACGAGACAAGAGAATTTCTTTAGATTTTCATTGGGCAGCTCACATCGAGACACCATTTCATTGTCGAAATGAATTATTTGAAGGCCTCAGTTACATCTGTTATTGAGAAGAGATTTGACTAGTTAGTTTTGTTTAGATGAAAAGTTAGTGTATTTAAATTTTCTTGTCTCATGTCAAGAATTTTAAGTTGAGGAGTATCAAACATGTGTGTCGGCTTTTCACATCTCTAATTCGGGTCAACAACCAAACATTTATAGTTTTCAAATGGAATATTTGTCACCATGAAGTCTATGGTACTACTTGGAGTAATTCCATTGACATTTGTGAAAACGCGAGTTGGTTTACTAGATGTAATGTTCAATTGAAACGAGTCCAATAAATCCTTCAGGATTTTTTTATCGGGAGAGTGTTTTTTTTCTAAATGGATATTTGGTGAAAGAGTAGTTCAAGGTTGATATTGGACATTTGTCAAAAACATCAAAATTTCCATTCCCGGGTGTATATAGACAGATTATCAGAAATTCCATATCACTAATTGTATATTTTGCTCCACATATCTCCATGTGACAATCATCAGAAAAAGATTTCAATATTGGTATTTCCTCAGAAAATATGTCGTTTTTTGCAAATATGACAGAGCCACCATGTGTATGACGAGATCTCGAAAAATGTGAAATACGTTTCTAATTTGGTACAGAAATACATTACAAGTCATTGTTTTGAAACCAGTGTTCAGTTATACAAATCACGTCAAAATCCTGTTGTTGGAGAACTATTTCAAAATCATCCAACTTATTTTTCAAACATTGAGCGTTAGCATGAAATATATTTGTGTTAAATTTTTGAGTGTTTGGAATTTGGATGTATTTTGGATAGTTGATTAGCTATCACCACCCACGAGTTCTTTCAGTGAAGCCAGGAACAGAAATAGATGAATTCCAATTTCTTTCCCCTCCGAATAAAATATCAAACTTCACCTTTCAATTTTTTTCATAACTTACCGTTGATATGTAGCAGTGTTTCGAAAACCGATCCACAGAACTCATCCTAATCATAAAACAAGCAATTTCACTATCCTGTGGTGTGGTTAGATCAGACAAAAAGTGCCTGTTCTGTTTCCTTTTTCATGGTTACATCGCACCAGAGTACTCCAACTTACTCCGTGTGCACCGAGAACAGTTGACATTTCCAAATTGTAAATGACATCGAAGTTGGATTGATTTGGAGTACTTTCGACACATAGTTTTATTATTCGAAATGCGTCCAAATTTCAAAATATATCCAAATAATATTCTGAGGTGGAGAATCAAGATGTTGAGCTGAGGAAATAAAAGGATTATTTATGGCATTGTCATAACTTGTAACCTCACCAGTGAGATGTTACCAGATTTGAAAGTGATCTATTTGCTGTTAGAACTTCATGTTGCTGTGCACAGAATACTGAACTGAACATTTCGAGGAAAGCAAACGTTACACCTCAGGGGTGGATATTTTTTCAAATTCAAATTGGACTATCTTCGAAGTATCCTCTTATCCAATAAAAAATTAATCAACCTTCTACTTTTTTCGTTGATTCAAAATAGCTCTGAAGGTCTCGTCAATAAAATGTTTACCACCCTTGCTACGATCATGTTGCCGCTGGTCAGTCAGTATGAAAATGAGCTGCATCAGATTCAGATGAAGTTCATAGAGACTGTTGAATTCAGTTGTTGATTTATTGTATTTATAGCATTATCATCCAATAATAATGTCAATTTTGGATGTGCCACTCATTTTGGAAACCATATACGTAACAATGTAAAAAAAAGTAGATGAAAAAAATTTATCCAAATAGATTTAAGGATATCCCCTTTTTTTCAATTGGTTAAAAGTATCGCTATTATGGTATATTCCCCATTATCCCAATTCAATTTGTGTTTTGTATAAAAATCAATTAGACTTCGAAACTTCCCAGGAACCCTAAACTGATCCCGAAAATCCCATTAGTACCGTAGAGGATATCCCATCGACTGGAGACGGACGGCCGGTAGTAATAGACATATTACAGAGACACTGCAATCTACTTCAAATGAGTATTAGAAAATCGGCCAGGCGTAGACACTCACGGGCCTTAGGGTCTTATATTAACAGCGTCAGCGTGATAATACGTCGTAAACCCTTGCAAAGACTCTTGTCTGCATATAAGTGGATACTGTAAGGGAAAATAGGTGTGAAACTCTTTGAAGTTCAAATCCAGACATTTTCAAGTGATATCCATAATCTTTCGATGATTTGTCGTATTCAGTTAGATCGGGTAATGAAATCATGTCTAATGTGTCTCACTCTTCGCGAAAATAGAGAAGTCATAATGAAAATTATTCGGTGAAGAACTCGAAAAATTATCTCTAGTGTACGATTATTATGACGCGGCCAGTCGGGAAATTATATTTTACATTTACATATTTGTTTTAAAATTATCATCTGTGATGTTTTCACATAATGGGTCATATTTTTCATTGGAAAACAAAAACAGCATTTCTATTCCTGTGAGTAGGAGATTTAAGCCGGTTCTGGGTCTCCCCCCACCACTATGACGTCACGTGTGACCTTGAATAGTTGCAGGTGTGCAGTGTGTGTGTGTTTGACCTTGAGATTTGACTTTGAGATTTGTCATTGAGTTTTGATATTGGGTTTGGTCGACTTTGAGATTCGACTTGACCTTGAATATGACCTTGAGATTCATAACATTAAGTTTTGATGTTGGGATTGTTTCGGCAACCTCAAGATTTGATCTCGATGTTTGTTTGACCTTGACTAATGTTGTGGTGTAGGCATACATATTCTGTGGCAGTCATGACCTTCATTGAATCCTTGTACTCTCCAAGCGAGGAGGGCGTTTGTCCTGTGAAAGAGCTAAGAATGAACTGCGATTATTGATGAGTGCGCTGAATGTCAAGAGAATCCCCTCAAATCCATACAGATTGCGCATCGCATCGGACTTGTTGTATGGTGGGGGTATTAAACTGAAATATTCCAGGAGAAAGTATTTCGAATCAGTGTCTCCTCAGTGATCTATTGAAAACAAGTCGGTGAAATGTATTCGTGTGATTGTGGTAAAGATTTCACTCGAAGTGATAATCTACGTCGACATCAACAGGAAACTTGCCAGGGGAGGTCCTTCAGTGAAACAGTTAAATTGAACAATGGCGATGACTCACCACCTGCACCACTCTATACATGTAATTGTTGTAATGTGACATTTCCATATTCTCAAGTC
>JAFIRS010001711.1:0-95000 GCA_018342105.1 Gonioctena quinquepunctata
CAGAAATTTAAGAAGAACACCAACTCCTACCTTCTTTCCCTTGGTTCCCACGATGTTCTCTGAACATTACAGGATATCCCTTTTCGTGGGAACCAGAACAAAAAAAAACAAGGTAAATGTTCCGAGCATGGAAGAAAAACAAGGTTTTGTTTGTAGCATTGAACTCCATTATTAACCGACGAAACCAAAAAGGAGGAGGTTCTCTAGTCGACCCGTATATTTTTTTTCCATCATTTTTTTTTCATGTATGATAACGAATAACTTTTTACTGAGGCGTCCGATTCAGATATTCCTTTTTTCAGTGGATAGGGTGTACTTCGAAGGTGGTCCCATTCGAATTCAAAAGATGAAATTCCCCTCTAAGGGTAGCAACATGAAGGATATTGATCACTCACCCTCTGAATTCTGGTCCGTTAACCGATTCTATCAGGCATAACTCTGTACTGGGTTCTTCGATTTGGATGATTCTTTTTTTAATAGATAGGGTATACCTTATATTTAGATTTCGAATGAAATCATTCACTGTTACGATCACAGAAATAGGGGATAATTGATTTTTCACTCATGAACATTGGCACACACATACGTAGTTGACAATGACAGATCGCTACTGACATTATTTCTGTTCCACATCCGTCAAAACCATTATATTCTATGAGAGGATGGAATGATATACAAAGTGATGAAATAAACTAACCAGAACCACAAAAATAATTTATATTACAACAAATAGTAAAAGTAGATAATCATATTATTCAACTGGTGATAGTTGAAGTAAGGTGGGTAAGTAAGTATTTTAGAAGTTATCAAAAAATAAGTAGGTAGTAATTAGTATATTTGAGCCATAAAATATTGAAAAATAAAAACTTTTTAACAAAAAATCAAACCGACGAAATACGAAACTGAAAAGTAAAAAATAAAATAAACCTTCTTAGTCTTAGTAACTAAGCTCCTGAACTAATGTAAGTAACTAATTTTGAGTCGGCGCCAAACAAACAATCAACGAACATCATTAAATTACTTCAAAAAAAGTATCAGAATGTCACCGCGCAACTCGATGCCATCATTTTACGCCTTACCTATTTCATTTGCTCGTTTGTTTGGCGCCGACTCGAAATTAGTTACTTACATTAGTTTAGGAGCTTAGTTACTGAGACTAAGGAGGTTTATTTTATTTTTTACTTTCAGTTCCGTATTTCGTCGGTTTAATTTTTCCTTAAAAAGTTTTTTTCAAAATGCAAACAAAGCCCTATGGAAACAGAATAACTGCCAGATTTTGTGCCCAAATTATTGAGTTATAATAACAATATAATTTTTTTGTCTAGTTTCATAATGGAAAAGTTTTCTTTTTTTTTGTCGTTCAAATGAAGTTTAAAATTTTCGAAAGGATTCTTTCAACTATCTCTTTCACAGTAAATAATATTATTTGAAATTTGAAAATTTGTGAAGATATTCGATTGTATTGTATTGTATTGTATTGGTGTTGTTATTGTTTTTAGTTTGGTCCCAGGGTAAGATGTTTCATTTTTCGAATGCCATTAGTTCAATTTCAAGTACGTGAATAAATTGATAAAAAGAGTTTCTATTTCGGTACATAAAAATTCGGTGTGATTTCGGCGTCAAATCAGCTTATTTGAGTTCACCGAACGAATTTGTTTCTTCGCACGTTAAAGATATGAAACAGTGTTGCTAATGTTATCGCCTGAGAATGTTCAAAAAAGCACCGTTGATTTAACTGGTTGGGTGAATTATGTTAAGTCGGCAGAATGCAAGAGAACCGGAGTGGACTTTGACTTATATCACGCATCGTGAGGTTAATTTGTGACCAATGAAAATTATAGCGTCGCTTTGTTTCTGGACCGGCATCTGAAAGGGTTTTACAGGGAGTCGTCGTCGAACCGGGCCCCTGATAGATCACGGGTTTTCACCCGCGGGCGATCGCGCTAGCGATAGCCAGGACTGGTTGTTGCACCCATTTTTGGCTTCGCCAGAAGAAGAAAATTACGGGACACGAAGAACCCATTTTGGGCTATTCGCACTTTTGTACGGGCCGCCTGACTTTGTTCGCTAGCCGGAGAACGGGGAAAATATTTCTTCGGAACAATGCTTCCATGGGAGAACCTTCCCGAATAAATAGCTGGAAACTTTGCATTTATCCGTCAGTGTAGGAGACAAGGTGTTAAAAAAATTATTCGAGTGTCCGTAGAAGGTTACGACGGAAATGGGAAGTATATCCGAAACTGAGAGGGAAAGGGGGACTGCTGGTGACCTGCTCGCTTACGTCTCACATATATGGCAGCTATCTATTGAAAAGCATGGAGAAACTTTAGCTGTGGCATTAGATATCTCCAAGGCGTTCGATCGAGTTTGGCACCAGGGACTCCTCGTCAAGCTTCCGTCTTATGGCTTGCCCCCTCAGCTGTGTTCTCTGCTTGCTAGTTTTCTCTCAAACAGGTCTCTCCATGTAGTGGTCGATGGAGTTTCATCTGACACTCTACTCATAAATGCTGGTGTTCCGCAAGGATCCATTCTCGCACCAACACTATTTCTACTTCACATCAACGATCTGTTGAAAGCAACTTCATGTCCAGTACACAGCTTTGCCGATGATAGTACCCGCCATATCGCTTTCTCTTCCAGGGCCCCTATATCAGCCCGTGAAACCAGAAATGAACGAGGAAGAAATGTTAATAATATAAATATGGACTTGGCAACAATTCTCGAATGGGGATCTAATAACTTGGTAGAATTCAATGCAAACAAAACACAAGCATGTCTTTTCTCTAGAAAAGCCGATCTCACTGTGCCTAACATAACTTTGTCAGGAGTAACCATACCACTGAAGCCATCCATATCGATGCTTGGTATTACTATCAGCAATAACCTTTCCTGGGAAAATCACGTAGAGGTCCATTGCCAAAAGTGCATCCCAAAACTTGGTTTTCTGTTTCGTGCCAAGAGCTATTTCACCCCAGTCAGCTGCTTATGATCTATAAGGCACAGATCCGACCTGTCCTGGAATACTGTTCCCATATTTGGAGTGCGGCACCTAAACATATCCTGAGGCTATTGGATTCTGTCCAAAAAGAGCAATTCGTCTCGTCGGTGATGCCTCGCTTACAAACTCGCTCACTTGTCTGGAACACCGTAGAAAAGTTGGCGATTTGTCTCTATTTTATAGATATTTTCATGGGCGATGCTCTTCTGAAATATCAACAATCGTTCCTGCTTTGGCAGTCTCTTCGAGATTAACCCGTCAAGTTCAGTCATCACACCCCTTCGTGGTCACTTTGGAAACCTGCAGAACATCACTTTCCAAAGACTCGTTCATCCAACGAACATCGAGGCTTTGGAACTCATTGCCTAGGGAGGTGTTCCCCGAGGCATACAACCTTCAGAAATTTAAGAAGAACACCAACTCCTACCTTCTTTCCCTAGGTTCCCACGATGTTCTCTGAACATTACAGGATATCCCTTTTCGTGGGAACCAGAACATAAAAAAAAAAAAAGTTTATTTTTTTATTTCTCCCAAACACCAGGTTATCGGTTCTCCCGTTTTCCGTTATACCGTTATGTCGTTCGGGTGGCATAAATGAGTTGAAAGAGAAAGTGATGCTTTGTGACGACTAGTACGAATTCACTTAGTCCTTTTCACTCCATTGAGTACGGAATTGTCGAATGAAGTTGAACACGATTCATTAATTTCCAACAGAGAGCCAAAACATCAACAGGAATTTCTGAAAACACAGAAACACTTTTTTCTTTATTTTTATGATCTTAACTCATAAACTAACGGAATCCCCTTCAAACTTCCAATGTCATTCAACCACCCATTTCATCACTTCAGGGGATCAATTTCAAAAAATTCTGAAACACTTATTCCTTTATTTGTTATTAAGATCTCAAATACCAATTTTCATGAGCCAAACTTGAAAATCCTTAAATACGTGTTTCTTTTATTGAAAAGGATAGACCGAACGCCAATTTCCATTACTCTCACCCCTTCAGACATGGATATAAAAAAAAAAAATGTTGTCGTTATCTATGTCAAAAATTCAGTTCCAGCCGAATATTTATTGTTCATTCCACTTCATAGAAATACTGTCTACTTCAGAAGTTGAAAAAGTGGTCCGTATTTTTATGATTTTTTGGAAAATGGATATACGAATCAGGGAGCCTATTTCAACCCTTTATGATTCGAACTTTGGAAAATTCCTTTCAGTTCGTGTCTACCCTCATGGAAAATTTCATACTCCTATTCATGATTTTTTCTGGGATATAACTTTTTTCATAATAATATGAATTTATAAATTAAATCATTAGTTTCATGTGTATTTTTTTTTCAAATATTCAAGTAGTAGTTTTAATATTCGAGGATTCGAATTTTCGAAAATTCTTCCACCGTTTTTGTCGACATTTGAATACATCACTCAAGCAGAACTTCTTCCTCCCATTACATATGATCGTTGAGACATAACTCCTTTCATAATAGGAGTAGCTTTCACTGCCTGTCAAATTAAGACAAAAAAAAATTCTCCTCAAAAATCATTTCTTTTTTGCAAAAAATAAAATTAAAATGACATTTGCCGTTTTTTAATAAATCATGCATGACAATTATTCAATTATTTGAAATGTCTACAATAATACTCATTTTCCTCGGATATTTTGAAAAAACAAGGACAATCAATCTCACCCACTTTATTGCCAACCCTGCCTCACGACGATTCAATGAAGACTGAGTTATTCATCTCACCAATCCTACAAATATCATCTATAAATATGAATCAACTTGATATTATTAGTCAGCTGCGAATTCTGTCTACGAAATCGTACCGAAATCAATATACAATATGTTGAGAGGAGTTCTGGTTGGAATAATATTTATAATAATAATATTTGGGTCCTAATGATTGGTTCCTCACAGTAAACGTTTTCACAAGCTTTCACAAGTTCACATTTGTGAATCTTGCAAGTGAATTTCAACCCACTTCCGGTGACAATATAATTCTAGAAAAAAAAAATGTCTGCAATATGGCGACGAATTTGTGATTATGATTCGATTCTATTCAAAATTCGTATGTGTGGCTTTTTGGGGACATAGATCACGAACTCATAAATTCGAAATGACGGCTACAAGATGTCGACGTGTTTTGTTATTATAGCCCGTTTCCATTCAAAATTGGTATGTGGGTTTTTTTGGAGTCGGAGATCATTAATTTTTGTCAGAATTTAATAATATAACTGATTTCATAAAGATTTGAATAAAAAAAAATTAAGACAAGCTTTTATACAAATGCACCAAATAGGAATAAATAATTTCTTTAATTGTTTGAGTAGCAGATTCAAATCGAATATAAATTAGGTATTCTTGTGCGGCAAGATTTTGAATTTGCTACTCACAGAATAACCTGAGTCAAACAATTGGAGAAATAATTTTTTCCTTCTTACAAAATTTGTTTAAAAGCTCATTTCATTTTTCATTTTTATTACAAGCTTTTTTTTAGTTTCACTTGTTAGTTCGTTCGTTCGTTAGGGTTAAATGTTGCAAGTGAATTTTGACCGACTTCTAGTCTTCCAATTTGAAATATGGCAGGTGCTCATAATTCCAGTAACAATGCATTATGGAATCTTTGTTAGAGAAAGGAACAAAATGCGGCTCCAAGATAGCGGACGAGATTTGTAATTATGGTACGATTTGATTCAAAATTGGTATATGGGGGTTTTTGGGATCGGAGATTATAAATTTGATGTTATAATTCATAAATTCGAAATGGCGGCCCCGAAATGGAGAATGACTTTTGTGATTATGTTCCAATTCGATTCAAAATTGGTATGTGGCGGTTTTCGTAGTAGGACTTTTTTTAAAATTTATGAATTCAAGGTGGAGGACGAGTTTTTTGATTATTTTTATATTTCATTCAAAATTGGTTTATGGGGGTTCTCAGGTTTGGAGATAATGAGTTTTTTGTCAAAATCTATAAATTCAAGTTGGCGACTTCAGGATGGCGGACGAGTTTTGTGATTATGGTCATACTCTATTCAGAATTGGTGTGTGGGAGCTTTTGGGGTCAGGGATCATGATTTCGATGCTCTATTAGAAATGAACAAATTGAGGCAAACTTACTGAAAAACAAAAAATAAAATAACTAATAAAAAACCTTTTTAAAGACCAGCTTTCATTTGAGCCGTGTACTGAAACGTATAAAATGAGTTTAAGTCATCGATGACGATGATTTAATTATTTTTTGTTGAATTTTTTGGTTTCGGAAAGCTTGTCGCGCAAACTGTAATGAAATTCTTACTTCGAAGTTGTTACTTACCAACCAATCATTGTCCTATGAAATTAATTGGTACCTACTCTCATGAACACTTCGGTTCTTGAAAACAAATAATTCACCATAAAATAATGAAATCATTGTCAGCGATGACTTTAACTTATTTTATACGTTTCAGTACATATCTCAAATAAAGCTTGTCTTTGAAAAGGATTCTTATTATTCATTTTCATGTTCTTAGATGAACAATGTTTCATTCAATATGTATGCAACATTCGTTTTGAGAAGGAAAAAACTCAATAGGGCCCCTCGAAGACCAATCTCACCTCAACGTGCCGTAAGGGATCCTCCGAGAAACAAGGCGAAATCTAGGAGTAATCAGCCTCATCCCTGTGCAAAGGGTACCATGGCAGAACCAACCCCTTTTCCCTTACTCGTGGGTACAGATGACCACAGATCCAAAATACCGAAAGGGAATGAGGACAACTCTTGGCCTTTTCGATGAATTATCTCTCTTTCAGGGCACTGGGGAGAATACAATTCCGATCGTGGTACTACAGGATCGAAAGAGAACTCGTCAGGGTACTATAAGGGTCATCCAGATGAATCTCCAGCACTATAGGTAGGCCAGTGAATGACTGCATTGTAGAGTGCATGGAATATGCGAGAATTTTTGACTCCAGGACTCTGCTGGGAATGGTTAGGAGGTGAACATACCAAAAGTCCCCGCCCCTGGGAGGTGAGCTGAAGGCGGTAGGGGGTGAATGGGTCTCATTTTCTGCTTATATTTCAGAAACGATGCACTGTAGCAATAAATGTTTCGGATAAAGATGAAATTTCCTATAACGTCGCCGCTTCATTCTCAACCAATCAAAAGATATAGAATTTCTAACATGTGCGCTCAATGTCGATGTTTCTCTAGGAATGAGTATGATGGGAGCCTGTTGCGTTGTAACCGCTGTAACTTGCTACCATAATGAATAACAACAATAATGGAAATGGGGTGATCGCAATTGAAACACAACCCTTTTTCTATAATTATACCTTTTATAATATTATTACAATGGAAGTATTTACTTGGATTGATGTTAATTTAAAAATATTATCAAGGTCACCGGTTCCTCACGTAACAACAGGGGCCGACAGGGAGATGATACAATCCCATGTTCTGAAGCAGTTACAATTGGCCAACAAGCAATGGCGAAAATGGAAAACATGTCATTTGTAAATATCAAACAATGAATTCGACAATAGAAATTCACAATGAAAAAGTTGTCGTGTAGATCCATGCTTCTTCAGCGAATCTCCATTACCAAGAAATTAGACTAGGATTTTAATAATTATATGCAATATGAACTGGCTACCTACCCCCAGACATTTTTCAACAGAAGTGGAATTATCGTTTTGAAGACAGTTCTGCAGAAAGTTAGCGCTATAAACACTGTTCGAACAAATTGATAAGGACGTTGATTCAACTACCTTTGAATATGTTGTTGATGGATGATTTCCAGTCCACAAAGTTGTTTGACAAAAAAAAACAACTGTATCAACCAGTTGTGATGGTTACGTTAGATTTCTGAAGACCCATTATCATGGCAGAGAGTACAAAAGCAGCTGAACAGAGTCAGCGTTATCGACTCAGGAGATGTGTGGACATCAATATCAGTTTGGAAAGTGAAATCAAAGTCAAACAAGAGGATTTTCCTCCCAACTTAAATAATAAGAGTCAGCTGATGAACCTGCTGATGATGCAGCTGCAGAAAAATGGAATGAAAACGCTCCAAGCTTCAAGTGAAGCTGACGTTGATATTGTGAAGACAGCTATCAACAAAACCCAAAATTCTTCGGTTGGTGTCATTGGACAGGACGTCGACTTGGCTGTTCTCTTGGTAGCCAAAACCCAAACTAATCGCGACATTCTGCTGGTCAAACCTGGAAGAGGAAAGGTCAAGAGAAGTGTATATTCCTCACAACAGCTGCAGCAGGAGTTGAAAATGAAGGACAATGCCCATTTGTTATTCATACATGCATTCACATGCTGTGACACAACATCCGCAGCGTATCGCAAAAGTAACGTGGGTTTTTTGAAAAAGTGCCAGAAGTCCAAAATCATACAACGTGCAGCTGAGGTATTTGTCAGTGGTTCTTCTTCCCCTGACTCCATTCAGACAGCTGGGATGATGAGAATTATCTCGTGGCATGGCGCTTCAGCCACAGAAAAATCACTAAATGAGTTTCCCTACAAATCATTCATCAAAGCAGCTGCAAACATGAAGCCTGATCTCTCAACTCTCTCTCCAACTGGAGGAGCGTGTAAGCAGCATTCATTCTGAACGTCCCACTAAGTACACCTGTGGTTAGGGAAGAAACCTAATGTTCGTGTAGAATTTTTTATTTCTTCGTGTTATTCCATCCAGCCTACGCCTGTGGCTTTGCCCGCTTCCCGTGATCCCGTTATGGCGGTATCCCGTTATCCCGTTATACCGTTATCTCGTTATCCCAGTATCCCGTTTATCGTTACCGCATTACCCCATTATCGAATTATGTCGTTATCACGTGTCCCGTTATCCTGTTATTCCGTTTGGGTGGCATAATTCATTAAACGGCAATTTGAAATGCAATTTGACGAATATTACTAATTCACTAACCCCTGTTCACCCCTTTAGGACTGAAATTTTCGAATAAATTTAAACACGATTCATTCGTTTGTATCAGAGAGCCAAAA
The DNA here is from genome assembly GCA_018342105.1 of Gonioctena quinquepunctata. NCBI lineage: Eukaryota > Metazoa > Arthropoda > Insecta > Coleoptera > Chrysomelidae > Gonioctena > Gonioctena quinquepunctata. The sequence goes on from JAFIRS010001711.1 coordinate 9,001, forward strand.
TACCAATTCTCATTAACCTGAATTGAAAAGTAACGGAACTCCCATATAAATTTTCACCTCTGATTTTACCACTTTTGAGATTGAAATTCTGAAAACACTGAGACAAGTATTCCTTTATTTGTAACAAAAACCTAGGTAATCAATTTTAATGACCCTAACTTGAGATCTACCGGTATCCCTATACAAATGATCACTCACGATTTCACCCTTGTAGGGGTTGGATTTCTAAAAACAATGAAAAGTATTTTTCATTTGAAACAAAGACCTCAAATAGCATTTTTCATTACCCTCACTTGAAAACTAACAGAACCCCCATGCAAACTTCCACATTCCATTTAACCCCCGTTTCACCCCTTCAGGGGTTGAATTTTCAGAAACACTGAAGCATGTATTTTTTCATTCGTAACAAAGATATTGAATACCAAATTTCCATGAAACCAACTTGAAAAACGAACGGTATTCCTATACAAGCTTTCAACACCCATTTTAGCCCCTTTAGGGTTGCATTTCCAAAAACCCTAAAATACGTGTTCCTTTATATGAGAAGGAAAGCCCAAATACCCATTTCCATGACACTTACTTCAAAACTGAACGTACTTTCACTTTCATTCCCTTAGGGATGATATATAAAAAAAACCTAGTGGCTATCTATGTCATTGACGCATTGAATTTCGAAAAACCCTGAAATACATGTTTGTTCAATCAGAAAGAATAGCCAGTATACCAATTTTCATAACCCCAACTTCAACTTCATGCCCCCTTGTCAAAAAATTGTTCATGTCAAAATTTCAGTTCCTCAGGTCCGGCGGTTTGGTCTGGGCGTTGATCGTCAGTCAGTTAGTCAGGACATGTAATGTATGTATGTATATGAAGTGAATAATGAACTTTCAAAGAGAAACAACTGATGTCGTTGCATTGGTAACATACTGAACGACTGGGCCGATTGGAGGAGCTTTAGCTAGAGAGTTGTATCAAAATGCCCAGATTTGGCATGAAAAAATATCTCGAAAGCATTCAATATTTGACGAAAAGTATGTCTTTGTTTTTCATATAAACGCCCATTAGAGCTATAACATGAATGAATGATATACCTGCCTTTTTGTATTCAATTGCACACTCTCTCAATGTCAAGTTCATTGCAAGCATTATGTAGCTGAAATGAATAATTTATCTGGTCAGGGACACAATATGCGTGCTCCACAAACGGTCTGAATTACTTCCACTTCACTTGTGCGCATGTGAATTGCTTGCGATGGGGCATCATCCAGTGCTACTAATACATTTCGCAATGATGTCCGGAGCATCTGGTTTGGTCTGAAAGCATCAAAGTGCATTGGATTGGAAAATTTGTAACACATGTCTGGCTGTAGATCATTGAGGAACATATAATGACAGATCCCACCTCCTCCTATGAATTCAAAGTTGTTCTTTTATTTATTGAGATGTCACTATCTGGTATAATTTGGATCCACCATTGCCGTTCTATCTTTCCATTTCATTTCACTGATCAAAGACCAGGATTTGATTATTTATCAAGTGGGGTGCATGGGATGCAGAGTTTTGATCTACCTGAAAGTATATAATTGAAAACTACGAATTTTTATCCCGTTCGATTATAATCTGTACATAGTTAGAGACTCACCAACTGTGAAAGACTCGATCCAAATAATTAGGCTCAGAGAAAATTAGTCAATTTATGTGTGCGTTCGTGCGGAATGCCTGGGGTTCCGTGGATGAATTTCTCTGACCCACTATTCCTTCTGCTATAGAGTTATTCAATTCTTCTCCACTACCTTGTAGAGTCCTCGTGATTCAACATCTTCACCAAGTTCAGCCGAACTGCAGAGCAGAGTTGGCAAACGATGGTGCTGCGGGAAAAGTCCCACTCTCAGAATCATAACTGCTCTATTTTCACCTTCAAAGGATATATTTTAGGTGAAAACGGATAGCTGCCATCATGATTGAGTTCGATCCCAGTTCGACAAATTCTGTTTGACACTACCTTTCCATCGTCTGAGCCAAAGGTCGATCCTCACACTCAAAGTCGTGACAATTTCCATTGTTCGATATGTATTGGTAGGGGTTCGGTAGATCGTTGATTGTAAGGGGGTGGGTATGACTCTTCAGCCTCTCCATACCACGGCCTATGGAATATTTTATTCATTACCCTTCATCTACTCAAAACGCGGGACTCCAAGACTCCTTGCGAAGTACATCAGGTACCTCAGAGCTGAGTTCTTGATGTCTGAGGGCGTTAATGGAACCCCTTTGTGAAACAGCGCTTTGCAGTTACAAAGCAGGTGTTATGCAGTTTCAGCGAAGTTTACGCAGTAACGGCACAGTTCAGTGTCTGTTCCATTATTTTTTTTTGAGGTGGCACCTCAGAATTACCAGGATTAAGTCTTTCTTGTCTAACTCGAAGAGCTTTCCAGCTTTCTTTGACGATGGGCTCAGAAACCTTTTCGCTTTTCTTTGTCCTGGAACACCATTCAAGTGGTTTTTGATATCGTCAACTTTACAGAGGGTTTTGATTTAGTCAGCTACCCAGAGCCAAAGTTCTCCCCTAATGTGGGCTCGGGAAAGACCACAGAAGGGTTCTGGGGGAATTGAGTGTTTGCCCCTTCCTTGGCAAGGCCGTCTGCTTCCTCATAGCCTCTGATTTCTTTGTGACCTGGCATCCATATCAGAGAGACCTGATTGTTTATAGCCAGTTGTCTTGGGTTTTCAATCCCAATTCAGTCAAGACTCACAAGTGTGTGACTTCTAAGCGTTAAGTGCTGCCTAGCTTCCAAATGCACTTCGAATTCGTGCCTAACTGGCAGGATAACCGATGGTTTGAAACTGGATTATAGGGGATTTTTTTACAGAATCATCAGATGTCCAGTCGGAACTCCAGCTTTTATGTTCGATGTATGGTGCAGTCTGAAGGCACCGATTGCTGCTTCCTTCATCACACACAAATGCAGTGGCGGAAGGTTTAGCATTTCCTCTAGTACTGCAGGGGGAGTTTCCACAGCTCGATTAATGCCGAGTACCGCTTTAATTTTGGCCACCATGCTAATGATGCACTATGTGTTTGATGATTGTTGGGTATGACCAAAATATCATTTTCGGCTTCAATCCCCATGTCTTACCAAGTACTCCACGGCACGTCCACGTTGCCGCTGTAGCCTTGGACATAATGAGATTCATGTGATTGTTCCATGTTATTTTTTGGTCGATTATAACGCCCAAATATTTGAATTCTTTGGAAAAAGTCAGCTGAGTTCCATCCAGGGTCGGAGCTTCCAGTTCACCCTCTCGCTTTTTTGTGAATGGAACCAGCACCGTTTTGCTAGAATTTACCTTTGTTCGCCCCTTTGCGCACCAGCTGGTGATTATGTTTAGGGCTATATGCATGCGATTGGATAATATCCTCTGATGTTTGCCGCTAATGGTAACGACCATGTCATTGGTGTGAGCTTGCTTGAGTCGTAAGTGTCAATTCATGTAGGTTTACCATCAGATTATCTAAAGTCAGTGATCCCAGCAAAGGCGATAAATCTTCGCCTCAGGGACAACCTTTTTGTTCTTCTCAGCATTGCATGAACCCATCTAATCAGTGAGGTGTTTATATTCCATCCTCTAGTGATCTGATGATGAAATTATGTGAAGGCACCCTCTGAATCTATGAATGCAAGTATTTTCTCGACCAAGTATGTCATTTCAATGCTTTCATGCAATGCATTCTGGGGGTTCGGAACTTTTGATTTTGGAAAAAAAATCCGAAAAGGAATGGGAATTTTGAAGTATTCTGATGTGTTGAGGATTTTGTATTGGGAAATTCATTTATTGAATTTTCCATATTACCTCACATACCAGTGAGAACAGTTTTTTTTGTAAATATCTACAATGTTGTCAACCTTTTCGCGACGGGAAACGTATAAGTGCGTTAATCTCTATACACGAGATCCGCATATTTTCAATTGACCGGAGAAGTGTTTTAACAACGGGAACCGCATAATTCCGTCTCGACCCCACCATTTGCATTGCCTTCAGATGTTTCTGGGAGGTGCCACCTGTATTGCTGGCGTCGCATATTTTCAGATAGTAAAACGTATTATAACGACGGGAAGCGCGCGAAAGCGTTTCCGCTTTAGTACACTGATATTATTGTTTCGTGACACGGAATGGTAAGGAATTCAGTTTCATTCTATATATTCGGGCGTAGATATAATTCTGATATAATGAGCTGGACAAGAAATTGGATTGAGCGAGAAAGAGTCGAAGTATTTTCTGAAAATTGACTCTCGTAACGTGAGTCGCATATATGCAAACGCACTCCCGAAGCCCGTTACTGTGGCTCACGTGCGTCAAAGGAAGCCCGTCGCGAAATAGTTGTCATTGTCAGTTTGTTTTATTGGCGCCTATCAACATGTCTTTGGAATATTGAGTGAGAGCGCTGACTTAATAAAAATTTCGTTTTCACCATGTATTTGATAGGGGTTGAGTTCTTTCGATTTGAACAATTTTGAAGATTATCCGTAATGGTTTGCAATTTTATTGCATTTCTAGCCTATCAGTTTCATCCATTTGCACCGACTCTGGCCGCAGAGAACACACTCCAGTGGAATACAAATGTAGATTTTCAAAATTATTGTAATGTTGCAAAGCATGTTTTCTGAAGGAATCCTATCAAGCATTTTCAATGGTGGGTTCGTACAATGCAACTTCCTCATTCACCAGAAATTATTAATTAAATAACTCAGGGAAACAATACCAATCAAATCAGCAGGTATATATATATATATATATATATATATATATATATATATATATGTATATATATAATATATATATATATATATATATATTCCTGAGGGATTAGTACTTTTGACTAGAAAAATATTCGTAATAGATTTGAATTTTATTGAATTTCTAACCTACCAAATTCATTCATTGCACGGGCTCTATTGCACTCACGAAAGTGGAGAATTCATTTACTTAGGAAAAAAATGTCAATTTTCGCAAAAAATCATTACGTATTCAGTCTATATATAAATATATATGAATATATCTTAATATATATACATATATAACCTATAATTTACATCCATATCAACATATATACATAATAATTTGTATCAGTACATTCATGTTACTTCTGGATATAATAAAAACTGTCTACTAATTTTATTTCTTGAACTTTGGTCTAACAATTTTTTTTAATTTTTTGTTTTTTTTTTTAAGATTTTATGTTCGTACAGTTTTTTGTGATAATTAACGATGTTGTTGTTGGTTGGTTAGGTACAACGAACAATAACATATTTTGTGAATCCTCAGTAAGAGGGTTGACATCATATAAAATTCGTCGTGGCAGTCTCCGATCTCACCATTCAATGATAGGGTGGTTAGTACTTCTGACTTGAATATTTTGATGAATATTCGTGATATTTTGAGATTTTATTGCATTTTTAACCTATCAACATCATTTATCTGCACGGGCTCTGTTTCCGGGGAACATACTCCTATCGACTACCCTCTTGGCAGTTATTTTCATCAGGATTTCCAGAAAATCCAGCATCATGTTACGGAGCATATTCCCTGGAGAAAGAGTCCTCTAAAGCATTTCCAATAGTGAGTTCGTAGAATACACTTGCATCGAACGATATATATATATATATATATATATATATATATATATATATATATATATATATATATAACATCAATATTAACATATTTATATACATACATTCATGTTAGTATTATACATTATGATAAATATATATCAATTTTTTTTTTGTATTTTTTAATTTTTTTTTTTTTTCTATTTTCTTTTCGTTTATTATCTTTTATATATTTTTTTTTTCCAATATTTCTATGGATATTTTTTTAAAATTTTTTTCGCATTCAATATGGGTACAGTTATAATCTACATTGTTGTTGTTAGTAGGTTGCATATGAACAATAACATATATTTAAATCCTTAGTAAGTGCGTTGAATTCATATAAAACCCATCATGGCAATCTCCATTCTCACCATGTACTGGTAGGGTGGTTAGTACTTCTGACTTGAACAAATTTGAAGCATATTTGTAATATTTTGGGATTTTATTGTATTTCAAACCTACCAATTTCATTCATCTGCACGGGCTCTGTCTCCGGGGAACATACTCCTATGAACTACCCTCTTGGCAGTTTTTGTTTTTTATCAGGATTTCCAGGAAATCCATCATTGGGTTGCGGAGTATATTCCCTGGAGGAGGAGACCTCTCAAGAATTTTCAATGGTGAGTACGTAGTAGAATGCACTTGCCTCATTCAGGAGAAGTGAAGAATTCATCAATTCAGGGAAGAACAATCAATTCAATTTTCCAAACGAAAGCATTAGGTATTCAGTCTATATATATTTATATATATATATATATATATATATATATATATATATATATATATTTATGTATATATATATATATATATATAACGAAAGCATTAGGTATTCAGTCTATATATATTTATATCCATAGTAACATATATATAATTATTTGTATCAGTACATTCATCTTACTACTGGACATGATGATCATTTTCTAGGGATTTACATTTTAGAATTTTCGTCAATAAAGTTTTAAAAAAATTCAATATATTTTGCATCTATGCATACTTTTCTATAAATGTATGCCCCTTTTATGTTCTTCTTCTCAGATTCGATGTGAGTACAGTTTTTTGTGATAATCAACGTAGTTGTTGTTAATAGATCAGGGACAACGAACAATAACATATTTTGTTAATCCTCAGTAAGTGGGATGATTTCATATAAAATTCGTTGTGACAATCTCCGTTCTCACCATGTAATGGTAGGGTGGTAGGGTGACTTGAACAATTTTGAAGAATATTCGTAATATTTTGGAATTTTATCGCATTTCTAACCTACCAACGTCATTCATTTGCACGGGCTCTGTTTCCAGGGAACAGACTCCTATAGACTACCCTCTTGGCAGTTTTCTGTTTCTTTCAGGATTTCCAGCAAATCCATCATAATGATGTGGAGCATATTCCCTGGAGGAAGAGTCCTCTAAACATTTCCAAAGGTGAGTTGTAGAATACACTTGCCCACAAATATTATATATATATATATATATATATATATATATATATATATATATATATATATTTATATATATATATATATATATATAATTATGTATAAATATATATACTTTAAATCTATATTAACATATTCATATACATAGACTTATGTTAGTACTGGACATTATGATAAATATATACTTATTGAACTTTTCGTATTTTCGTCTATACATTTTTTTCAATATATTTTAATTCATAAATTTTTTTGTATAGATATATTCTGCTGTATAGTCTCATTTTTTCTTTTTTCAATTTTGCCTTTCGTTTGTCCATCTTTAATTTTTTTTTTCTCATTTGATATGGGTACAGTTTTTTGTTGTCATATAAAATTCGTCGTGGCAATCTCCGTTCTCACCATGTACTGGTTAGTCTCCTGAATTGAATAATTTTAAAGAATATTCGTAATATCTGGGATTTTATAGCACTTCTACCCTATCAACGTCATTCATCTGCACGGGCTTTGTTTCCAGGGAGCAGACTCCTATGGACTACCCTCTTGGCAGTTTTCTGTTTTTTATCACGATATCCAGGAAATCCATCACGATGCGGAGGATATTCCCTGGAGAAAGAGTCCTCTAAACAGTTCCAATGGTGAGTTCGAAGAATGCAGTTGCGTATACACCCATTTTTTTTTTTCGTTTTTTTCTTTCAATGTTTTTTTCATATTTATTTCAATACGTTTTTTTTTTCAGATTCAATATAAGTACAGTTTTTTGTAATAATCTACATTGTTGTTGTTAGTAGGTTACAGATGTGGTAATCTCCGTTCTCACCATCTATTGGTAGGGTGGTTAGTACTTCTCAATTTGAAAATTTTGAAAAATATTCGTAATATTTTGGGAATTTATTGCATTACTAACCCACCAACTTCATTTATCTGTACGGACTCTGTCTCCAGGGAACATACTCCTATGGACTACCCTCTTGGTAGTATTTTTCCTTCAGGATTCTCAGGAAATCCATCATAATATTGCGGAGCATATTCCCTGAAGGAAGAGTCCTCTAGAGCATTTCCAATGATGAGTTCGTAGAATGCACTTGCCTCATTCAGCAGAAGTGTAGAATTAATTCACTCCACATGATTAATAACATATCAACATTATTCCTCACACACATATATCAATATTAGTACTGGATATTATGATATATGTTTAGTGACTTTTTGAAATTTGGTTACATGATTTGATATAGCGATAATCATTATTATTTGCATTGGTTTCTCCCAAGATTTTTTTCGTCAATACGTATGTTTTTCATATTTTTAGATACTATGAAAATACAGTTCTTGTGAATTTCTAGGTTCCCAGTAAGAGCGTTGATTTCGTTTGAATATAGTTCGCATTATAATATACATTCACATCCCGTTATAAATATAAATATAATTATATATATATATATATATATATATATATATATATATATATACATATATTATATATATATATATATATATATATATATATATATATATACTAGCTGACCCGACAAACGTTATCCTGTCCAGCTTTCTATGTTCCCTAAAATGTTTTTTCCGAAAACTCTCGTCCATCTAGACTATGCTTTTGACTCCTTCCGCTTCCTGTTGACCCGTTATTCCGTTTTCCTGTTATCCCGTTTTTTTTATATCCCGTTATTCCGATTTCCTGTTATCTTTTTATCCTGTTATCCCATTATCCCGTTTTTTTGTTATCCCGTTATCTCATTTTCCTGTCATCCCGTTCTTTCTTCATCCCGTTATCCCGTTTTTCCTTTCTCCATTATCCTGTCATCCCGTTATCCCGTTTTTCCGTTTTTGCGTTATCCTGTGATTCCCGTTATCCCGTTTTCCTGTCATCCCATTTTTTCATTATCCTGTTATCCTGTTTTCCCTTTATTCCCTCATCATTTCATCCCGTTTTCCCGTTTTCCCGTTTTTTCATTATCCTGTTATTCCCGTTATCCCGTTTTCCTGTTATCCCGTTCTTTATTTATCCTGTTATTCCGTATTCCTATCCTCATCCTGTATCCGTTTTCTTTTTTCCTATCCCGTTATTCCCGTTATCCCGTTGTCCTGTTATCCCGTTTTTTCTTTATCCCGTTATCTCGTTCTCAATTTATCGTACTACAATCATTATATTCGATTGCCATCTTGTAACCCCATTGCGCATCTGTGGATAAAATAAAAATAAAATCGCGATGGAAAAATAGGGGTTGATCGTAGAAGGGTGAAAATTTAGGGTTGTATGTATTTTTGGATGCTGAATCATGAAAAAATAAAAAGAAAGGTTTGTATCTGAAAAATGAAATCAAAGGGTGGACCACCCTCAACATTTAGGGTGATGAAAAATTGATGTTGTCCGATTTGCAGACCTAACCGATATGCACACAGAATTTCATGAGAACGGTCGAGCCATTTCGGAGGAGTTTGATTACGAACACCGTTTCACGAGAATTTTATATATTAGATATATATACTGCTTTCTCCGTATTGTTGTATTAATCCTCAAAATGGGTTGGGTATCACAAAGGTGTTCTTTCCCAGAATTAATGCGTTTATTCGGTCGAGTTAATATGCCAAAAATGTTTGTAAATATCGAATAGCAGTACCGGTACCATTCTTTAACATGCCTGGTACGAAAGCAGATCTGTCATCATGTGCCCCAATATCGATTCTTATCTGCATATTTCTGCGTCCATCTAATGAATCTGAAGCTGGCAGACCAAAACCAAATTTCAAACTCAAATATATTCGTACCTGTGCATGAGACCATATTTTGCCACTTCTTGGTGGAATTTGTTCGGAATTTGGGATAGCAGGGTACCAAATTCCAAACTCTAAATATATTTATTGCATACCAGCTTCTCCGACAGATATGTCCAAATTTTCATATTTCCTAAATTTTTTTCCTGAAAACTCTCATTCGCTTAGAATTTCTTTATTCCTATGTTTTTTTTGTGTTTTGCCATCTAGGTTATGCCTTTGACTCTGTCCACTTCCCATTATCTCGTTTTCCCTTTATCCCGTTTTCCGTTATCCCGTTACGGAATCATCTCGATAATCCTTCATCCTGTTTTCCCGTTCCTCGTTTGCCCTTCATCCCATTTTCCAGTTATCCCCTTTTTCTGTTATCTCATTTTCCCTTTATCTCGTTTTTCAGTTATCCCGTTTTTCAATTCTTCCGTTATTTCATTTTCCCGTTTTTCTGTTATCCCGTTTTCCCGTTATCCCGTCATGATGTTTTTCCGTTTTCCTGATATCCAGTTATCCCGTTTTCCCGAAAAAAAAACAGCCAAATCGGTGCAGCTGTTCTCAAGTTATGAGCTTACCTACACAAACAGATTTTTTTTTATTATATATATATATATATTCCTGAAAATATTCCCTTCTTTCTCTAGATAGAATTAAAATTCAAACTTCGTAGTATCACGAACATTTGAAAAAATAATTAGCCAAACCGGTCCAGCTGTTGTTTATATAAAATAAAAAAATGTTACCCGGGATTTGTTGCTGTTACCTTTCGCTTGGTAGGCGACAGTGTAACCGCCGAGCTATTTCCTCGTTTGGTAATAAATGACTCGAAAGTCTTTTTCTCTGCCAAATCCCTTAAATACTAGAATTCTCCAATTTCCGGGCAACTTTCCTATATTTTTTTGTATCAACCATCCCCGGGCTATAACGAGCAAAAAAAATTGACAAATCTGTCCAACTGTTCTCACGTTTTGCGCTTACAAAGAATCGAGATTCATTTTTATTATATAGATTATGTATACATGTCAAACTAATCTATATTAACAACTCTAAAATATATGTACAAAGACCTTTCCTAGGGGTGAGCAATCTTCGCGCAGTGACGGACAGGATCGTCCTGCTGGTGTTAGCAGTGTATTCGATTAGTACTAGGAGTATGTTTTTGTGAAATTGAAATTATATGCTCCCCTCCTCCTGATGGTTATAAGAGATTTTGGCTGAAAGTATTTACAATAGTTGAGATTTTTACGAAACTGTGGCTGCTTAGATTGTGAAAAAATTCACAGGAAAAGGTGTATAACAAAAAAACAGTTTTAATTATTGACTTTGTACATAGTACTATGTACAAATGTTTGAGAGGGTGGTTTGTTGTGATGTTTCTTCCTGTGAGTTTTGCAATTATGAGTGTGTATGTATTTGAATTAGGTATTTCGAGAGGTGTGTGTTTGTGTTTATGAATTGCTTCATTCTCGCAAACGGGAGGGAGCGTGACCTGCCAGGGGTGTCCACCCTCGTCTCCCACCACATTTGAAATCGTAGTAGGAGACTTGGGCACCCCCGACTAGCTCACCTTTTCTCCTGACATTTTTTATGTTTTTTTATTGCTATGTGTATGGGCTGAAGAGGGTGTGAAAATGTTGGGGTTTACTGCTGTGGGTGCATTTTGATTTTATGGTTGGATAAAAATTATAAAAAAAATGCAAAAATTCATTCTGGCATAAGGATTTGAACCCAGTACTTTGTATTAACAAAGCTTGAATGTATATGCCAGTGGAGACGGATATAGATAATGGCTTACTTTGTATATGTCAATGTTTGAGGTACTATGTCGTTGCAACCCTTCATGGGGGGCGTGGGGAGGGCATGCGGATGTTGAACATTCACCCCTCGCCCGTGCCTACGCGTTCTGACTGAGGGGTTTACGACAAATTGGGTAATCGTGAGTATGGTATTTTTTTTTTGTTCGTTCCAGTTCTGTAAATTCATTCTACCCCTACCCCTATAAGTAGCTATAACGATTGGCGGTACCTATCTAATATAGAATACAAATTTCACCAGTGTTTTTTTCATTCTTTTACAAAATAAACCGGTGTGGCAGAACGGCGCGACTACTTACATTATAGTTTTTTTTGAGGTAGATTAATACATATTTTAATATTCAGTTTGTTTCCAATTTTTTATATTTTAGTTGAGTTATTTATTGCCCGAATACTCAGGACGAAAAAATTAAGAAGGGTTTTTTTCGCAGGATTTTGCAGATGCTTTGATTCATTCATTTACACGAACTTGTTGTCTACCACGGGTATTGACGCTCCGTCTCTAAGAAATAACGAGTGTAGAATCAACTGCGATGGAAATCAGTATTCCACCAGGTGGATGTTCCGAACGTGGAAGAAAGAAAAATTAAAAATACAAGGTTTTGTTTGGAGCATTAAATTGAACTCCATTATTTTGAAATGCAAACAAACCCCGATGGAAACAGAATAACTGACAGATTTAGTGCCGATATCATTAAGTTATAATAACAATATTATTTTTTTGTCTAGTCTCATAATGGAAAAGTAGTATTCATTATTTTTGTCGTTCAAATGAAGTTTAAAATTTTCGAAATAATTGTTTCAACTATCTCTTTCACAGTAAAAAACATCATTTGAAATTTGAAAATTTGTGAAGATATTCGATTGTAACACCCTGTGATGGTGTTGTTATTGTTTTTAAATTGGTCCCAGGGTTAGATGTTTCATAATTGATAAAAAGAGTTTCAATTTCGGTACATAGAAATTTGGTGTGATTTTGGCGTCAAATCAGCTTATATATTTTCACCGAACGAATTTTTTTTTCGCACGTTGAAGATATGAAACACTATTGCTGATGTTATCGTCTGAGAATGTTCAAAAAAACACCGTTGATTCAACTGGGCGTGTGAATTCTGTTAAGTCGGCAGAAAGCAATGAAAATGAAAATTATAGCGTCGCTCTGTTTCTAGACCAGCATCTGAAAGGGTTTTATAGGGAGTCGTTGGCGAAACGGGCCTCGGATAGATCACTGGTTGTTGCACTCATTTTTGACTTTGCCAGAAATTTACAATTACGGGTAACGAAGAACCCATTTTGGGCTATTCGTACTTTTGTACGCGCCGACGGAACAATGGTTCCATGGAAGAACCTTCGTGAATAAATAGCTTGAAACTTTGGTTTTAGTCGTCAGTTTGGGAGACAAGGTGTTGAAATTGAAAATTTTATTCGAGTGTCCGTAGAAGGTTACGAGGGAAATGGGAACTTATACGAAACTGGGACGGAAAAGCGGAGATACGACGTTGAGTCGCTGGTTTGTCGAAAAAATCAGTGCAATGTAAGAATTTGCAAAACCTGGTAAATTAAATTTCATTTTTTTCAAAATTTGTGGAATGTATCGAAAACTCTAATTTTTAATCCGCTGGTGACAGCTGCCGTATAATATGAAAAATATTATATGTGTTGATTTACTATTATTAGAAATACAAAACCAGATATTGTGACTATATTCTACGAGATGAGAGGAGATTATATAAGTAAGTATAGAGATTTTAATACTATATGTTCGGAGGGAAAGTGAAGTAATCTAAATTAAATATTATTTATAATTAGAAAAAATTCAAAAACAGTCAATATACCCGTTTTTCACGATAATTATCAATTAAATAATGTGATGACCTTCAACCAACAAAAAAAAAAGTTAAAAAAAATTACATATACAACTTGCTACTGGATATCACGCGACCACCGGAAGGTTAACTTAGTACGTTCACATCTCAGTACATGAAACCCCATGAATATAATGGGGTTTGAGGAAAAAGTGAGGGTATGAGGGTATGCCTTCCTGTCCCTCAACGCTTCGTAGACCTACGGGAGAGGGTAAATTGACTGGGAAAAGTTGATCAAAAACCAACCCAGGTTCAGAGAATCAACCGACGAAAACCAGTTGGCCAGTCGCCGGCGTCAGTCGAAATTTTTAAGGGGAATGAACTTTATAGGGGACGGCAAATATTGAATCTATTTGGATCATACGGTCATTCAAAAAGAGTACATATATCCGTTCCATTATATTGTTTGTTTTTGGATGAATTTTATATATTTTCACGATTTCCTATGGAGAAACAAAACGAATTAAATCTCAAGAAAGAAATAGCGTTAATAGCGTATTCCAACCCTTGGGATTTTAAAATTTTTCTGATAACTCTCACACCAAAATCTAATACACAGCAAATTTCTCGGAAAAAATTACGGGAAAGGTTTGTATGTTCCTGTTTCCAGTTCCTCTCCACATTTTTCAGTAAAAATAAAGCGAGGGGGTCAATAATTATGGAATGCCTGAAGTCAGAAATATAAATATTTCCAAGTAGGCTGAAACCTAAACGAATAGGACTATATTCGGTTTGTGTTTCTTTTTTGCATTTCGAAAATGCGAAAATAAGTTCCAATTTTTTCATGAATCTCAAACGCAAAATTATTTTGTATTCCCATCATATGGATGTTGGAAAATACTTTTGATAAAAACAAAATTAATTGCACTGAAGATGACTTTATGAATTTCGAAACGTTGGAAAAATATCGATGGCAGTGTCAGTTATTAGACCTCACCACAACAAAATCAACAATTTACTGTAATAAGGTCATAAAACAAAATTCGCAGTAATTTTGACAATTTATTTTTTGATTTCTCCCAAACACCAGGTTATCGGTTCTCCCGTTTCCCAATATTCCGTTATACCGTTATCTCATTCGGGTGGCATAAATGATTTGAGAGCGAAAGTAATGCTTTGTGACGACTATTACGAATTCACTCACCCTTTTTCACTCCTTTAAGGACGGAATTGTGAAATGAAGTTGAACACGATTCATTAATTTCCAACAGAGCCAAAACATCAACATGAATTTCTAAAAACCCTGAAACATTTTTCTCTTTATTTGTAATGGCGGCCTCAAATAGCAATTTTTATGACCCTAACTTAGAAACTAACGGAATCTCTATGCAAACTTCTAATCCCATTTAACCACCAATTTCACCCTTTTGGGGTATAAATTTCCAAAAATTCTGAAACACCTATTTCTTCATTTGTAATTCCAAACTAACGGTACACCTATACACTTTAAACCCCAGTTTTAACTCTTCTAGGGCTGAAATACGTCTTTTTTTATTGAAAAGACTAGACCGAATACCAATTTCCATTACCCTCAACCCTTCATAGATGGAATATAAAAAAAAAAAATTGTGGTTATCTATGTCAAAATTTCAGTTCCAGTGGTCTGGGCGTTGATCGTATGTCTGTCAGTCAGTCAGGACATGTAGTTATGTAAGTAACTGATCATAGTAGGTGAGGTATCAATGCTGAATATTTATTGTTTATTCCACTTCATAGAACTACTAACTACTACAGAACTTGAACAAATGGTCCTTATTTTTATGATTTTTTGGAAAATGGATATCCGATTCAGGGAGCCTACTTCAACTCCAGGATTTGAATTTTCGAAAATTCTTCCACCGTTTATGTCTACATCTGAATACATCACGCAAGCAGAACTTCTTCCTCGCATTACAGATGATCATTGAGACATAACTTCTTTCATAATAGGCGTAGCTTTTACTGCCTGTCAAATTAAGACATAAGAATCATTTCTCCTCAAAAATAATTTCTCCCTTGCAAAAATAAAATTAAAATGACATTTGCCGTTTTTTATTTATTAAGCATGCATAAGAATTATTAAATTGTTCAACAACAATACTCATTTAACTCGGATATTTTGAAAACACACGAACAATTAACCTCACTTACTTTATTGCCAACCCTGCCCCGAAACGATTCAGTGAAGACTGAGTTATTCATCTCACCAATCCTACAAATATTATCTATAAATATGAATCAACTTGATATTATTAGTCAGATGCATATTGTGTCTACGAAATCGTACTGAAATTAATATACAATATGTTGAGAGAAGTTCTGGTCGGAATAATATTCATGATAATAATATTAGGGTCCTAATGATTGGTTCCTCACAGTAAACGTTTTTACAAGCTTCTATTTAATTTCACATTTGTAAATCTTGCAAGTGAATTTTGACCCACTTCTAGTTGTCCGATTAACGTGAAATTTGACAGGTGACAGGTGACAATGCATTATAGAACTCTAGAAAAAAAAATGCGGCTGCAATATGGCGACGAGTTTTGTGATTATGATTCGATTCTATTCACAATTGGAATGTGGGGCGTTTTGGGTACAGAGATCACGATAGTTTTGTTAAAATTCATAAATTCGAAATGACGGCTCCAAGATGTCGACGTGTTTTGTTATAATGGCCCGATTCCATTCAAAATTGGTATGTGGTTTTTTTGGGGTCGGAAATTATTAATTTTGGTCAGAATTCAATAATATAACGGATTTCATGAAGATTTGAATAAAAATTATAAAAATAAATTAAGACAAGCTTTTATACAAATGCACTCAAAAAGAACGAATGATTTCTATAATTGTTTGGCCTAGGTTATTCTGAGTAGCAGATTCAAAAGCGAATATAAATTATGTATTATTGTGCGGCAAGATTTTGAATCTGCCTATGTCAAACAATTGAAGAAATTATTCTGTCCTTTTTGGTGAATTTGTATAAAAGCTTATCTTATTTAACAATTGCATTATGGAGTTTTGTTAGAGAAAAAACAAAATGGCGGCTCCAAGATGGCGAATGAGTTTTGTGATTGGGGTCCGATTCGATTGAAAATTGGTATGTGAGGGTTTTCGGGGTCGGAGATTATGAAATTTTTGTCAAAGTTCATGAATTCGAGATGGCGGCTCGAAGATGACGTACGATATTTGTAATTATGGTCCGATTTTATTCAAAATTGGTATGTGGGGGTTTTTGGGGTCGGAGATCATGATTTCTTTCAGCTCAAATCTCACAGGAAAGAGAACTTGTAATAACGATGCTCTATTAAAAATGAACAGATTGAGGCGAACTATCTAAAAAGCAAAAAATTTAATTACCGACGAAAAACTTTTTAAAGGACAAGCTTTAATTTTTGCCGTGTACTAAAACGTATAAAATAAATGAGTCATCGCTAACAATGATTTAGTTGTTGTTTGTTGAATTATTTGGTTTCAAAGAGCTTGTCGCGCAAATTGTAATGAAATTAATTCTTCGACAAGTTGTTACTTACCAACCATTCATTGTCCCCTGAAATGAATTGGTAGGTACTTCCATGAATACTTTGTGAATATAAAATACTTCGACAAGTTCTTACTCACCAACTAATCACTGCACAATCCAATCAATTGGTACCTACATTTATGAACACTTCGCGCGACAAGCTTTTTGAAACCAAATAATTCAACAAAAAATTATTAAATCATTGTCAGCGTGACTTAAATTTATTTTATACGTTTCAGTGCATATCTTAAATAAAAGCTTGTCTTTCAAAAGTATTTTCATTTGTTATTTTTAATAATTTTTTTTATTACAAGCTTTTATTTGGTTTCACTTGTTAGTTCGTTCGTTAGGGTCAAATCTTGCAAGTGAATTTTGACCGACTTCTAGTCGTCCGAATAATTTGAAATTTGGCAGATGTTCATAATCCCGGTGACAATGCATTATGGAATTTTTCTCTGTGGAAAAAACAAGATGGTGGCGAGATTTGTAATTAGGGTCCGATTTGATTCAAAATTGATATGTGGGGGTTTTTGGGGTCGGAGATTATTGATTTTTTGTCAAAATTGAAGATGACGGCTCCAAGATGGCAGACGAGTTTGGTGATTGAGGTCAGATTCGATTCAAAATTGGTATCTGGGGGTTTTCGGGGTCGCAGATTATTTCTGTCAAAATTTATAAATTGAAGATGGCGGCCTCAAGATGGTGGCAGAGTTTTGTGATAATGTTCTAATTCGATTCAAATTTGGTATGGGGAAAGGGGTGTTTTCGAGGTCCGAGATTTTGAATTTCTTGTTGAAATTCTTGAAATTAGGATGGTGGCCCCAAGATGGAGGACGAATTTTCTGATTATAGTTATATTTTATTCAAAATTGGTATATGGGGGTTTTCAGGTTTGGAGTTTATGATCTATAAATTCAAGGTGGCGACTTCAGGATGGCGGGAATTTAGCCAGAGAAATTCGAGAAACTGCTTTTATTAAGGCAAGTGAGAAATTCGAGAAACTGCTTTTATTAAGGCAAACTCGGAAATTCTACTCAAAAAGAGTATAGCCGTCCAGATCGTTAGATCGTTGGTGGCTGTACAGAAGAAAAATGGACTCAGAGGTAGGACGCGACGCCTCCTTGGATGAAGGTAGCCGAGACTCTACCGACTCCAGGGAGACGGAAAATCTGCGATTGGGAGACCTCTTCCATGTATTAACCGAGCTGAGGAAACAGCTCGATGAAATGAGGAGAGAGCTCAGCGAGTCGCGAAAGGAAAACGAAGAGTTGAAGAGGCAACTCTTCACCTTCCAAAACACCGCAGCGGATGCTTCCCAGACGAAAGCTGCCAGGGCCACCGCCACGCCCGAAAAAAAGAAGGCAAAAAAGCCAGTCCTCGGCACTAAGGAGGCTGAAAAGCCAGTCCAGGTGGCTGAGAAGCCAGTCCAGGACTCAACACCTCCGAAAGTTGTTGAAATCATGGAGACGGAGGACAACGTCTCCAAGAAAAGAACCCTGACATCCTCCAACGAGAACCCCAGCAACGACGACGCAGAGTTCACCGTTGTAACGTCAAAGAGGAAAAGAGAGACCAAACTCGAGACCCCAGAAGCCCCAAAAGCCGGAACCAAATCGGCCCCCGTCGCCAAAACGGTTCCCGTCGCAGCCAACGGAGGTCAAACCATCTTCGAGGGTCCCCTTCCCCCAGGAAGCGACCCAAAGAAACCACCTCCAATTGTCCTTAGAAATAAGGACAAGTGGCAGACCGTCTCCGCCGAAATGGCCCGAAGGAAGATCAACTTCCTGAAGGCCAGGCTAACGTCCGATGGAATAACCATCCACACGGAAAACGAGGCAACGTGGAGGGCAACCACAACGTTCTTGGAAGCTGGTGGCTACAGCTTCTACACGTACTCGCTCAAGTCAGAGATACCACTCCACGCAGTGATCCGGGGGATTCCGGAGAATACAAAGCCAGAGGAAGTGAGGGAAAGCGTCCAGGACTCAGCTCCACAGTCCTGGAATGTCATAGGATGACATCCAGGCGCACCAAAAAGGCACTTCCACTATTTTTAGTGGAAGTACCAAGGGTAGAAAACCACATATTCAAGCTTGACACTTGTGTCATGCTTAAAGTGAGAGTTGAACCACAACGACAGACGACTGGAGGATTCGTCTCCCAGTGCCACAAGTGTCAATGGTTTAGACACGCACAAAAGTGCTGCCATTCCACGTCCAGGTGCGTGAAGTGCGGAGAAGAGCACGAGTCCCGGACCTGTCTAAAAACAAAGGAGCAGCCAGCCACCTGCGCCAACTGTGGGGGGCCACATACGGCCAGCTTCAGAGGATGCCCAAAATTCCCCAAACCCAAACCAGCGACAAGACCCATGCCACAACAAACACACCAACCACCAAGACAAACAACATACCAACCACCACGAAGGAGGCAGGGACCCAGGAACGCTGTGCCCCAACCCCAAACACCACAGGCACCACCAAAATGGGGTCCAACGAGGATAACAACAACGGCAACCACAACAGTAAACCAGCAACTGTTGGCACTACCCGAGGCGCTCAAGAAGCAACTTCTTGAGCTCTTCAAGCAGAGTCAGGCCCCAGGAAATCTTAAATGTTAAGACAACCTCCGAAAAGACTCAAAATCTGCTCCTGGAATATCAACAGCGCCCTCACACGCAAGAATGAGCTGCACGAATTGATATCCAGAACACAAGTGGACGTCATTGCCATCCAGAAAACAGCACTGAAACCCCAGAAGAACTTCCATCTTCCAGGATTCACCTGCTACCGGACAGACAGGCCCGGTTGTCGCACCCGCGGAGGCGCAGCCCTTCTAGTAAGAACTGACCTCGAACAACACGAGGTTGAGAAACCAGAACTATCTCGAGGCAAAGCAGTCGCAGTAAAAGTGAAAGTCAGGCGCATAGGAATGCTAAGAATCATTTCAACGTATATCCCGCCAGGGGAAACATACAAAGAGAAGACCTAGCAGAACTATTTCCAGACCATCACCCAACTGTAGCCATCGGAGACTTCAACGCGAAGTCACAGACATGGCACTGCAGAAACAACAATCCACGAGGCCGAAACCTGGAGAACCTACTGGCCGACTACAACGACATCGAAGTAGTAGCCCCCTTCGAACCCACCTACCACGGACTAGCAACCCAAACACCAGACATCCTAGACATAGCACTCGTACAGTCCATCCCAGCCAACACCGAGATGGAAGTATTAGACGAGGGCTCCTCAGACCACAACCCAATCCTACTAACAATAGGGGAGGGAGACGCGGAACCTGAGGAACCAGCTACCAGGAAGACGACCGACTGGAACCGATTCCAAAGAATCATACACGACTCCATAGGACACATCCCACAAATACACACAAAGACTGACCTCGAGAGAGCAACAACACAGTTGCAAGAATGCATCCAAGAAGCCATAGAACGCAGCTCCAAGACCACCCAAGCAACCAGGTTCAACTTCCAACTAGCACTAACCCCAGAGGTTAGGGAGCTTGTTAGGAGCAGACGCCGCTTGAAAAAGAGATACCAGAGGACACTGGCTTCCGAAGATAAGAGGAGAATGAACCAGGCAGGCAGGCAACTGCGGCTGGAACTCAAAGCTCACCAAACACAGCAATGGACAAACAGGATGACAGAAATGAGCACAGAAGACAACTCTGTATGGAGAATGCAGAAAGTACTTCGACAAGGCAGAAGGAAACCGTGCCTGCCACTCCACGGAGAGGAAGGCCTGGTCTACACTGACAACGAAAAGGCAGAAGCTTTTGCCGACGCTTTCGAACGCCAGTGTAGAGACAACCAGGTCAACCAAACCGACGAGGTGGAAGACATGGAAACCCGAGCCAGTCAGACTGTCAGGAGAATAAGACGGATCAATGATGCCGAGCACGTCCTTGAACCAACTTCGCCAGAAGAAATCAAGGACATCATCCAAAACCTTGCTACCCGCAAGGCACCCGTACCAGACCAAATTTCGAATAGAGCCTTGAAGGCACTACCGAGAAAAGGAATTGCTGCCTTGACCAACATTGTCAATGCAGTGCTCAGGCTCAGACACTTTCCACGACCATGGAAAGTAGCCACGGTCATCATGATCCCCAAACCCAACAAGAACCATGTGATACCGCAAAACCACCGACCCATCAGCCTCACACCCTCGATGAGCAAGGCGGCAGAACGAGTCATCCAGAGACGATTGGAACCACTCACGGAAGAACTCAACGTCCTACCAGACGAGCAGTTCGGCTTCCGACAAGGACACTCTACGGAAATGCAGGTCCTGAGGATAGTGGACTTTGCCGTAACAGGCTTCAACCTGGGCAGGGGACACCACACAGGAGCCTTATTCCTAGACGTATCCAAGGCATTCTTAAGGGTCTGGCACGGGCTTAATCACCAAAATGAAGACCTCGGATACCCCACTCCCATGTGAAGCTGATAGACTCCTTTCTGCAGGCGGCGGGCCAATCCCACCCTGTTCTCCATCTACACGGCGGACATCCCAAAGCCTGCTGACAACTTCAACAAGCTAGCGCTGTACGTGGATGACACAGCACTAGTGGCCAGATCGGTGAACGCAACGCAAGTAACCCGATACCTGCAAGATCAAGCAGACAAGCTTGAGGACTGGTTCAACCTATGGAAGATCGAGATCAACGCGGAAAAGAGCCAGGCAATACTTTTCACCAGAAGGCGAACAACACCGTCAGGACACGTCATCATGAATGACCAACGGATCCCATGGGCAAACGAGGCCAAATACCTTGGAGTCACCTTGGACAAAAGATTGACATTCAGGCAACACGTAGACCGGAGGCTCGGACTAGCGAAAGCAGCCCGAAAGAACCTCTACCCCCTCATAGGACGCAGTAGCAACATGGACCTCCAGTTAAAACTGCTCCTTATCAGGACCATCCCCCTCCCCATCATCCTGTATGCATCCGCCGCATGATGTCAATGCGCACAAACATACAGGACCAAGAACGTGAGCCTAAGAATGGCAGTGAACGCTTTCAGATACGTCCCGAATAGATTTATCTACAGGGACCTGAATGTCAATCCGAACTTCATTGACGACCATCTTCGGAACCACGCCACCGCGACGTTCCTGAAGACGGACACCCACACGAACCCGGTGATTCAAGACATCCACGCGAACCTAAACCTGGACGATCCCAGGTTTAGAGAAAGGGAAAAGCATTTGCGGCCAGTCTACCAAAACGACCGTCCACCACCGAGAGTAGCACTCCGGCGCGTCAGGTGAGTAACAACTCAACACAAAATACCAAGACCAACACACCCACATCACACCATACACTTACACACCCATCAGGTACATCACCACCATGCACACACAGCACAAGTCAGGTAAACATACAAAATTCAGATAATAAGGGGTTTAAAGCACTCAGAGGCTGACTTCATAACTTCATACCACAGGAGGTACGATTTCAATTTCGCAAACGTGCCATTTGCGAGTTGAGGACCGCTCCAAGGAGGAGCGGGGGAGGATGGAAGTGGATAGTAAATCTCGTTCACATATAACACGGAGGGGATTTACTATCCATGGGCGCTCAACCTTAAGGGGGGCATGGTGTGCAGGATGGCGGACGAGTTTTGTCATCATGGTCAGATTTTATTAGAAGTGTGGGAGTTTTTGGGGTCAGAGATGATGATTTCTTTCAGCTCAAAACTTATAGGGAAGAGACCTTGTAATGAAGATAATCTATCAGAAATAAAAAGAATAAGGCGAACTTACTAAAATCAGAAAAATCAATAACTAATAAAAAACATTTTTAAAGATAAGCTATTATTCAAGCCGTGTACTAAAACGTATAAAGTAAGTTTGAGTAATCGCCGAAAAGGATTCACTCAATTTTTGTTGAATTATTTGGTTTCGAACAGCTTGTCGCGCGAATTGTAATAAAATTAATACTCCGACAAGTTGTTACTTACCAACCAATCATTGTCCAATGAAATTAATTGGTACCTACTTTTATGAACGATTCGCACGACAAAGTTTTTGAAAACAAATGATTCACCGAAAAATTATTGAATCATTGACAGCGATGACTTAAACTTATTCTATACGTTTCAGTACACCTCTTAAATAGAAGCTTGTCTTTAAAAAGGTTTTATATTGGTTATTTTTTATTTTCAATGTTCTAAGCTGAACAATTTTTCATTCGGTATGTATGCAACATTCGTGTTGAGAACGAAAAAATACTCAATAGGGCTCCTTGAAGACCAATCTCACCTTCAAGTGGCGGAAGAGGTCCTCCGAGAAACAAGACGGAATCTCGGAGTAATCATCCTTATCCCTGTGCACAGGACACCGCAGGGCTAAACGAACCCCTTTTCTCTGACTGGTGGGTACAGATGACCACATAGCCGAAGTACCGAAAATGAATGAGGTCAACTCTTGGCTTTCTCGGTGGATTATCTCTCTTTCAGGGCACTGGAGAGAATACAATTCCGAACGTAGGTACTACAGGATCGGAAGAGAACTCGTCAGGGTACTGAACGAACTGTGGGAGTCATTCAGATGAATGTATAGCACTATAGGTAGACCAGTCAATGACTGAATTGTAGAGTGCAAGGAATGTGCGAGAATATTCGACTTCTGGACTTCATTGGGAATGGTTAGGAGGTGAACATACTGAAAGTGTCCGCCCCTGGGAGGTGAGCTGAAAGCGGTAGGGGGTTGAAAGGTCCCATGTTTTGCTTATATTTTGGAAACGATGCACTCTAGAAAAAAATATTTCGGATAAAAATGAAAGGTGATTGAATTTCCTATAAAATTGTCACTTCATTTGCAACCAATCACAAATTATAAAATTTCTAAAATGTACGCTCAATTTCGATGTTCTTCCAGAAAAGAGTATGTTGAGAGCCTGTTGCGTTGTTACCACTGTAACTTGCTGTCATAATGAATAACAACATTTCAACAATGGAAATAAGGAATTGCAATTGAAACACAACACTTTTTCTATAATTATAGCTTTCATTATATTATTACAATAAAAGTATTTACATGGATTGATGTTCATTCAGGAGTCATGGGAGATGGTACAATCTCACGTTTTGATGCAGTTATTGGCCAACGAGCAATAGCAAAATGTTAAAACTTGCCATTTGTAAATATCAAACTGTCACGGAAAGATCGCGCACTTCCTCTCTCCCTAATGAATTCGACAATTAAAATTTACAATGAAAAAGTTGTCGTGGATCCATTCTTGCTTTTTCAGCGAATCTCCATTACCAAGAAATCGGGCGAGGATTTGAAGAATTATATGCAATATGAACTGGCTTCCCACCCCCTGACATTCTTCAACGAATGTGAAATGAGGAAGTGCAGAAAACGCTATACACACTATTCGAACAAATTGATAAGGACCTTGATTTAACTACCTTTGAATTTGTTGTTGATGGGGGATTACTAGTCCACAAAGTTGTTTGGCAAATAGAGAAAACTGTATCAACCACTTGTGATGGTTACTTCAGATTCCTGAAGACCAATTATCATGGCAGAGGTTGTGTAGTAGTTTTTGATGGGTACACTGACACATCAGAGAGCACGAAAGCAGCTGAACAGAGTCAACTTCATCGAGATGTGTGGACATCAATATCAGTTTGGAAAGTGAAATTAAAGCCGAACAAGAGAATTTCCTGTTCAATTTTCATAACAAGAGTCAGCTGATAAACCTGCTGATGATGCAGCTGCAGAAAAATGGAATAAAAACGCTCCGAACTCCAGATGATGCTGACGTTCATATTGTGAAGACAGCTATAAAAAAATCCCAATATTCCTCGGTTGCTGTTATTGGACAGAACGTCGACTTAGCTGTTCTCTTGGCGCGGCGTATCAGAAGTCCAAAATCATACCACGTGCAGCGGTTCTCCTTCCCCTGATTCCATTGAAACAGCTGGGATTATGAGTACTCTCTCATGGCATGGCGCTTCAGCCACAGAAAAATCCCTCCACTCTCTCTCCAAGTGAAGGAGTTGGTGAGCAGCACTCATTCTGAACGTCCCACCAAGTACACCTGTGGTTAGGGGAGGAACCTAATGTTCGCGTTGATTTTTTTTTGTTTTGTGCCATCTAGCTCACGCCTGTGGTTTTTCCCGCTTCCCGTTATCCATGATCCCGTTTCTCGTTATTGCGGTATCCCGTTATCCCGTTATACCGTTACCCCGTTTCCCGTTATCCTGTTATCTCGTTATTTTCTTATTCCGTTTACAGTTACCGCAATACGCCGTTATCGAATTATGCCGTTATCACGTGTTCCGTTATCCCGTTATTTCGTTTGGGTGGCATAATTCATTTAACGGCGAAAGTAATGCAATTTGACGACTATCACAAATTCATTAACCCCTGTTTGCCCCCTTAGGACTGGAATTACATCGGTCAGGATTCGAAGACGGGCCCGCGTGGCAGGCGAGCATCTTACCACTGAGCTACCGATGCTTATTATCATTTATGTAGCCGACAGCTAGTTATAAGAACGAGACCAGTTCCGTATATAGTATAGTTCTTTCTTTTTTTCTACCTTGGCAAGTACATATTTTATATCGTTTTTTTTGCTAGAAAAGGTTCATTTAAATCATAACAAATCCTTACGTCAAAACATTGCATTAAAAAATATCTACACAATTTCTAGTTTTACTCATTTCTGCACATTTTAACATATTAAATTTGTTTTATCATCATTTCTATTGATTTTCATGTATGGTACTCTTATCTACCTATTTTCATGAATTTCCTCCCAATTTCTGTCTGAGGGTATTTTGAACGTTATTATTCAAAACTGAAAAACCCATCATTCTGTCAGTATTTTATTCAATTCATGTAAGAAGTGTGTTGAATTTTGGATGTATCATTCATTTCGCCAATTTGTTCTTTAATTCTAGAGGTCCAGAGGAGCAGCTTTCGCCTCTATACTTTGTTTGACTTTACAACTACCAGAAATTATATTCTGTGGAGCACGTTAATGAACATTTTTGTTTATCTACAAGCCGAAAAAAAAATATAAAGCAAACTCCTGTTATATGAAATCCCATCTACGTTTTGATTTTTAGTTGGATTATATTCAAGGTGGTAACTTTTTTATTGGGATTGTATTGGTGAATTTTCAACCATACGAGTTGGAAATTCGGTCAAATGGAAAAAAAGTTGGGTATTTTCCAATCTGGAATATTAGGGCTGGTTATTGATATTGGAAAAAACATTAAACATTAATTTTTAGGTGAAAGTGGAAATATTGTGTCCGAAATATATAATGATAAAGGGGATATATTGTGGCATAGAGGACAAATTATCAAATTAAAGAAGAAAAGCATCATCAAGTGGGAGTCGAATCCACGACCTTATGATTTCCAGCCATATGCTCTACTATCTGAGCTATTCGAGGACATAGGAATCGACATACACTTGCGAACACTTTTCTTCCATAATTTAATATTCATGTGAGAAAATGAATCGAAAATCAAACGTACTTATCACTTATTTCAGTAGTAGATCTAGGCAGATGATCTCTAACCACTGATAAGATTTAGCCAAATATATAAGGTGAAAGTGGAAATATTGTCTCCGAAATATATAATAAAAAAAACTTTCTAACAAAAACTCAATCCGACGAAAAAATCAACTGAAAAGCAAAAAATAAAATGAACCTCCTTAGTCTAGATGATAATTGAGCTCCTAAACTAATGTGAGTAACTGATTTTGAGTCGGTGCCAAACAAACAATCATCGAAGATCATTATATTACTTTGGAAGAAGTAATCAAAACGCAGCCGTGCATCTCGCTGCCATCATTTTACGCTTTACCTAATTCAATTGCTAGTTTGTTTGGCGCCGACTCAAAATCAGTTACTCACATTAGTTTAGGAGCTCAGTTATCATTTAGACTGAGAAGGTTTATTTTATTTTTTGCTTTTCAATTGATTTTTTCGACGGTTTATTTTTTTGTTAAAAAGTTTTTATTTTTCAATTTTTTGTTGCTGAAATCTACTAATTACTACCTACTTAATTTTTGATTACTCCCAAAATACTTACTTACCAAGCTTACTCTAACCATTAACTATCAAATGATATGATTTTCTATTTTAACTATTTATTGTTATATATGTACATAACGCTGCCTGGCTCAAATTCTCTAACAAAACAGATGATGCAGGTCGTCAAGCTGAGGCCTTCGCCATCACTCATGGTCTAGAACAACTGGTCGAATAGAGAACCTCCTCCTTTTTGGTTTCATCGGTTAACCCTTTATGTGTTGGTGGCTTCTAATCTGGCCACTTATTTTGTATACAAACGTGAATATCGATCCCCTTTTCATCGGCAATACACAATTGAACTATCTTCCTCTGAACGTTTGGTGTGCACATAGCGAGCCACATGTACTAGAGGCGAAGTGAAAGTGGGATTTAGTGACAAGTGGCAACCTGACTAGCCACCAAACCTTCTGTTCCTCGGTAGTGAATGTCGGTAAAACGTGTTGTGCTCTAGAGTTTTACTAATTTTTGAGGAATTTTTCAACAATCTAGTCGATGTAAGTATTATTATATTTTCAAATAGAGTTAGATATTATAATGCATAAATCATCCAGAATAATTTACGGCTTGGATGATATAAGAGTTAGAAGTAGTTGGAGCATGATATAACCCAAAATAAATTTTATTATACTGTGACTGAAAAGTAACATGCGTTGTTTGGAGTTGTTCTCAATACAATAGAGATTTTGGGAAATATATTGAGGAGAGCATTATGTGCCTAGTCATGAAAAAAAATAGTTTGAATGTTAAAATTATTGTTTTATAGACTGAAAAATCAATGACATTTTTGTACCATTTTCCAAAATGGAACGGCACCGTTTGGATGATTTGGAAACGATGGACACAGAAGAGTTATACGATTTCATTGATGGCATATCGGAGGAACAAGCCGTCGACTCTGATGTTGGGGGCGATAGTGATGCAGCCGATCAGCTAGTTCATGAAGAGCGCCCACAAAAGGTCATAAGAAGTAGAGCCTCAGGGTCAAATAAAGAATTGGAAGTTTTTGATGATGATTCTGAAAACGATCCGGATTATATTCCCGAGGACTCCGAAAACACACCATTATCTATAGTACGACGTCGACTCATGTACCAGAGATATTCTGCTGATATAGACAGTGACAGTGAAATAGAGGACTCTCACAATAATGGTCGTACTGATGAATCCAACGATCAACCATTGACTAATAAACCGTTTAGTATGCAATGGAGTAAAAATGCACATGCGCCAACAAAATATGAAAATTATTCATTCAATGAAAATTTCGGCGGTAATGGTGACTTACACGAAAAATCGCCCTCTGAGATATTTCTGAATTTCATGTCAGAAGATATCATCCAGAGGATTGTAAATGAGTCACACATTTACGCACAGCAACGTGGAGTTGAATTTGACACTACAATTGAAGAAATGAAAGCTTTTTTTGGATTTTTGATAATTATGGGATTTCATAATTTGCCGAGCATTCGACTTTACTGGTCAACTGACCAAAATATGCGTGTTTCCAGAATAGCCAATACCATTTCTCTGAAGCGTTTTTTAACAATTTAACCGTATCTACATATCAACAACAATGAAAATGCTCCAAAAAATGGTGATCCCAATTTCGATAAACTTCATAAACTCAAACCTATGGTGACTCACCTCAACCAGAAATTCAAAGAAATGTTTTCTCCGGTTCGTCAACTCTCCATCGATGAAAGCATGGTGAGCTTCAAAGGACGTTCGTCACATGCCTATGAAGCCCAACAAGCGTGGATTCAAAATTTGTGTAATGGCCTGCGCTAAATCAGGCTACATGCTTTCTTTCAAAATTTATGAAGAAAAAGGTTCAGAGGACATCGAGGGCACGTTGGGCGAACGGACTGTTGTAACACTGGCTGAAAATTATTTGAATAAAGGCTACTGTCTTTTTTCGACGTTCCTTTTGCTGAATAAACTCATAGAGAAAGATACCTTTGCCTGTGGAACATTTCGTTGTGATCGAAAGTATTACCCTAGAGAACTTTTGGCTGATGAAAAATCCATGAAATTAGGAGACAGTTACTTCGCTATGAGTGTAGACTCTGATTTATCTGTGTCGAAGTGGCGTGATAGGGGAAAAAGTCAGTCGTAATTATAAGCTCTTTTCATGATCCATCTGTTTCCAAAGAAGTTCTACGAACTAACAGTATTGGCGTGAGAGAAAATGTGAAATGCCCTCATTCCATAGCAGAATATAATGCCTTCATGGGTGGGGTAGATCTTTTTAACCTACTCCTGGAAATCTCGTCGCTGGTGGTTGAAGATATTTTTTTATCTAATAGATGCGGTCATTGTGAATTCTTTCATTGTGTACAAAACTTCCATGGTTGGAAAGGGCAAGAAACCGATATCTCATCTTCAGTTCAGGTCGCGGCTGGCAAACGAGCTCATTTCGAATTACTTCGGTAGAAAACGAATAGGAACACCAGTGGTGATGAATGAAAACAAAGTGAAGAAAGTGGATGGGAGGGCAGTTTCGGTGGAAACTTGTCGAAGAACTACCAATGTTGGAGCCCACATACCAATTCAAGGACCAAAATATCGACGATGTGCGTTTTGCAGTACGAAAAAACAAGTAAAACGCTCAAGATTAGTATGCGAAGCTTGTAATGTGGCATTATGTCAAAGTTGTTTTCAACATTTTCATAAATGAAATAAATAGATTTTAGTTTTTTACAATATAAATAAACTCCTTTTTCAACTTGCACTGTACTCTTTTCAGACTGCTTGTTTTTATATATTTTCATTATGTGGCCACCATAATAGCCACCAAATAGAGTGATATATTCAGAGTGCCAGATGTTTGGTGGCTAGTATTTGTGACACCTAAAATAAAAAAAACCACTGACACTTTTAAAGCGTAAGTTGCTAGAATCCTTCGGGTGGTTATGTTTCGAAATAACTTGCCCAAAATAATGAATATTTCTTTGAAAAATGGGGTTGAAAATAATAAAGGGTTGAAAAGGAAAAAATACCCATATGAATTAAAAAAAAATCTAATAATTACTACCTACCTGTTTTTTTATTACTTCCAGAATACTTACTTACCCACCTTACTCCAACCATTACCAGTTAAATAATATGATTATGATGATGAATAATGATGATGATCAAAGAATATAATGATTTTGACGGATGTGGAACAAAAATAATGCCAGTAGCGATCTGTCATTGTCAACTACGTATGTGTGTGCCAATGTTCACAAGTGAAAAATCAATTATCCCCTATTTTTCTACCCGTAAGGGTGGATAATTCCATTTTGAATCCGAATATAAGGTATACCCTATCTATCAAAGAACGAATCATCCAAATCGATGAACCCAGTACAAAGTTATGCCTGATAGAATCGGTTAACGGACCAGAATTCAGAAGGTGACTGATCAATATCCTTCATTTTGCTACCCTTAGGGGTGGATTCCATCTTTTAAATTCAGATGAGACCACCTTCGAAGTACACCCTATCCACTGTGGAAAGCATTATCAGAATCGGACGTCTCAGTGAAAAGTTATGCGTAATCATACATAAAAAAGAAAAAAGGTTGTTTTAACGTAAAAATTGTATTGCCATTGACTGCAGGAACGCGACACAAAAAGGTGTTTTCCTTCGTCCAAAAAACATATCTCCGTGCAAAGCTATTGAATTAGACGAAAGGAATGCGGGGTGATTTCCGACAAAGAAGTAAGATCTCGTAGATTATTCGATATGATAGCACCACCCATCAAAACGCATTATAAATATGAACATTTCTTGTACGCTGACAAGTAATAGTTCATATATTTGAAACCAACAGTCATGAAAGACGACGGGTGATAGATTCATATACGATGATTCCCTCATACGGCGGGATATTTGTAACACGCTGGAATGCGAGGGGAAACATCAAAGCGGTAGATCAACCCATATTTTTTGTTATTACCACGCGTGCTTTTTGAAGCCGCTATTGTTTCTATATAAATATGAGCCGCACATAACCAGAGAGATCAGGAGTGTTAAGACGTTCACGAGTTAAAGATGTAATATTGGAAGTGCTCTAGACTCAAGTAAAAATGTTTAGTTCAGAAGTTTACCAACTTCAATTAAAGTAACGAGTACTGAATTCGTAAAATTATTGATAATGTAGCCAGTTATCAAAAATGTGTAGGAAAATAGTGAATGTTCAAATTGCAGAAAAGGTCTCATACTACCAAGCAATATGGCTCAGTAAACACCGCAAATAGAAACACTCTTCAAAAGGAGCTAAATGATTATATTTTGAATCATTGAACGCGTGAAAGTTGGTAATCCAAAATGAAAATCATTTAACAATAAAACGAAGTGTTATTCTCTCTAGTCAAGGGTCAGAAATTGCATGCATTGTTAGTTGGCCAGATAATCATATTGTTATAAAGAATCATTCAACTAATTGATCATCATAGTGGGTTCAAACTTCAGATCAACCAAAAGAAATGATGAAAACAATAGCCAAGTAACTGAATAACAGTTATTTTACTAGGCATACTTTTTTTGTTCTACTATCAAGTTTATCTTATATTCAAATTGATTCTGACGTTCTATAAATTTTGGTTTTGAATTATACAGTGTGCATAATTTGTTATTTTCATACAATATAGATATAGTATTATTTTCATAATTGTATTATTTCTGAAGACTGCAATGAGATCAGCGGCGTATCACAGATAATCCTTCTGACGCTCATATATTGGTGAGGATTTCTACGATCCGATCCGCAGATATCTTCTGTTGTTTTTCTTCGGATCACGACAACCAGTATAGTTAAGGATCAACTTTAACAACATTAACGAGCTATCGTAACCAATGGTCTCTAATAGGGTTGATTTTTATTCTCTATGAGATCAGTGGCGTAGCAGATTGGTGTTGCAGGTGTGGTGTGTTTTCATAACACCCTGTACATGACCGTTCTCGAAAACGGCTCAAATATGAGTAAAAAACCAAGAATTATTATTTTTTGGGTCATTTCATCTCTTAAATCATAAGTGCTGGGGGTTTTATCAATCAATTTTTTTTGAAATTTTCCTGAAAACGATTATCTGAGTAGGCATGAAATCGAAGCTTGAGTAGTTGAGTAGTATTCGCCGAATAACATTTAAAAATGGATAAAATTACAAGAATTCATGTTATATTATAATTTACAATGAGGAAAGTTACAATTATTTTAGTCACAAAATCGAAGGAATCGTGTCCGAATGATGACCGTTTGTAAATGCTTCGTTTTACAGATTCATTCATTTACAATAATCATTCACTGCTGTTGAACTCACCCAAAAACATAAAATAAGTATTAATTTTTCACCATCAGTTCAAGTATGTTTGTATTTGGAAACGATTAAAAAAAAGTTCCTTGGTAAGGGGTCGAACTCTTGCTTACCGCTTGAGGGACTATCATGCAAACCACTGCTCTACGAGGACTTTCATTGATATACAGAAAATGACACAATTAAATTATTCATTGCCTTACTTGAAAACCTGAGGCTATCTAACATGCTGAAAAAGGTATATATGAATCAAAATATCAAATCACTGCATGTAATGAGTTCAAAATTTCTTATTCCATCAATTTTGCATTTCCTTTCACCATACCTAGGAATTGAATACGTTGACATTCAATTCTGACTGGACCAAGTGTAGTTGTCACAGATACTAGTATATAATAGAAAGAGGCAGGGAGAGAGAGAAAGTCGCATGGAGGGGGCATACCGCTTTTTCCTTACGTTACATTTCCTACCAGTAAAGTACCGCAAGCCGCGTATAGGAACTTTGTTTCAAAAACATTAACTCGCCACTTTATAATGTAAGTGCGAGAACATTTCTCATTAGAGCGATTCGACTTATTCTGCGAATTTCAAACTTTAAGACATAGCATAGTATTCATTATGGATGATATTTAAATATTCACGTGTCCATCCCGACACACTGAAAAACATTATAGGGATTATCAACTACACGGTGTGTATCTTTGCAACGAACTATCTCCAAAAAAATCGTTCGAAAGGAACTACTCATTTTAGAAGAGCAAAAAGCAACTCATCACGTAAATGTAAAAACTCACCCATATATATTCTTCCAGCTCCTTCGGGACCTACCTGAAAAATATAAGTCTCAATGAAATGATTTCTTATGCCATCTTGTTATTTTCACAAGCTTTCGTTCAGATCAACTCCTCTACTATAAACAACCAACAATTGCCTAACAGGGATCAAATCTTGCAATTTAAATTTGACCCCCTTTCAATCGCCATTAAATTTGGTTTGGGTATGTATAGATCCAAGTTATTTTGTATGGAGGGATTGGCGCGGTGGGTTAGCGTCCGACTCATGATCGAAAGGTCGTGAGTTCGATTCTCGGCCAGGGCAGGAATTTTTCTATTTAATTAGAGATAATTAAATGTTAAATTTCGTAGCCGGGCCGGGATGGTCCTCGACGTGTTTAAATAATATATTCCACTTGTGTCTGGCCGAATGACGGAATGTCCAAGCCAAAAAAAAAAAAAAAAAAAAAAGTTATTTTGCACACTTTCTCAATTTGATTTCCCTTAGGATTTCCATCGGCTTGTTTGTTGAAACGAAGATATACAAATTTATTTATGACAAGCTGCAGAAAGAATAGTAGATCATCCTTTCAATTGGTATGAGAACAGTTTTATTGGACGATGGACATTTCATTTAGAATGACGCATGTTGATCAAGTCTACATCAACCGCAGCAGGCTTTTTTTGTTACCGAAGTTATGAAACAGTACGTAATAGCCCTGGAGTTCAGATGCATTTTTGGGGAATCATTTTTAAAAACCTGGAATAATATTTATTCCTTGGTTCAGGTTGTACTGAGAATGAAATGGCAATTCTGTCACCTGTTTAACGGACGCTATGGCGTTTCGACGCTCAGCGTCTTGACGCTCAGCGTCTTGTACGGTAAACAATGATGTTGAAGTTATTTTTTTAAATCTA
Organism: Gonioctena quinquepunctata; assembly: GCA_018342105.1. Classification (NCBI taxonomy): domain Eukaryota; kingdom Metazoa; phylum Arthropoda; class Insecta; order Coleoptera; family Chrysomelidae; genus Gonioctena; species Gonioctena quinquepunctata. Next base: position 43,116 of record JAFIRS010001711.1, read on the forward strand.
ATACTTTATTTTCATGTCTTTTATACTATTATAAGTATTTTTAAACAATTCTGGCAGGTTAGAACCGGTCGCAAATGAGTCTGTGAATTTTTGAAATTGTAAAAGAAAAAAGTTATTTTTAAAAAAAATTTACTTTAGGAAATGTTAATATAAACTTTAATAAGTATTATTAAATTAGTCTGGGACCCATTTGTCGGTATTAAAATTGTCTGGCAAGTTGATCAAGGCCCACGCGTCATTAGACGCTCTCGCGCTTTACAAACCTACATCGTGGGACTTATTTTCTAATAGGCGATAATTTTTTTTATAACAATTTTAAGATAATCATTCATTTCAACATCAATCTGACAGTTATTCACCGGTCCCAATTTTGTCTGGCTGAGCTATAAAGTACCCCCGAACTTCAGTCAGCTACATCTTCACTGTGGTAAACATTAACAATGATACATTTTTTTTCATTTATTTATTTCTGTGCCGGACCTAATGTTTGCAGAGCTTTGCCAGAATTTTACGCTCTAACTGGATGTGATTATATAACCCATCATTTCTTCGGAAACGAAAAATAACACCATTCAAGATGTTGTTGGGTCTATCAAAAAGCTTTCACTGATTTGGGTGACTCGGAAAATGATGAAGCAATTCTCAACATTTTTGAAACTTTTACTTCTCAAATGTATTTAAAGTTTGAAGTTCATCAAGTGTTAACGAGGGTAGATACGGATTGTTTATGAACGAATATTCGTTCGGAGATATTGATAATCTTTTCAAGGTCAACACAAAAAATCTTGATGCATCATCTTTGCCAGACAGAATTGCACGAACAACTGTTAATGAGCAAAACATAACCGTAGTTTGGAGACATGCTCATAAAGAAAATGTAACCAACCTTTCTGCCACCAACTTTCGGTTGAATGGAATTAATTCTGGAGTTCAACTGGTTCGAAAGTTATCAGCTGCCAGCCGGATGATCAAGAAGGTATGAATAAAATAATATTGAATTTCTGAATAAAAAAAATAATAATGATAATTCTAATAATATTAGCTACTTAATACATTACTAATAACCGTTTCAATTATTTTTAGATGATCTCGGGGAAAATGTCATTGAAGGTATCGAAAGTGATTCCGGAGTGACGAAACTGATAACACATTTTCATCGTTAAATATTTAAAAAATAAAAAATGGGATGATGAGTTCACTGAATGTAAAAATAAAAATCAAGGTTAAATTATCCGAATGCTTCATAACCAACTATTTATACCTCCACATTGTTATTATCCATTCATATTTTTCCCTACGACATAATTCATGACTTTTTAGTTAACAATTAGGTAATAATTATTTGTTTTTCACCACTACCTCAACGAATTTTTCCAACGACTGTGATAAAGCAAAAAAAAATAACTTAAATTAAAAAAAATATGTACCTATCATTGATAATGTTTAACACAGTCATTGAAGTTCGGGGGTACTTCATAGCTCAGCAAGACAACATTGGGACCGGTAAATAACTGCCAGATTGATTTTAAAATGATAATTGATATTATAATTTACATTAACAATATGTTCTCATTTATTATTAAGGTAAACATGGATATAAAATAAATAATGTAAATAAGTAGAATGTTCTATTCAAAACTGTGATTTGTCCTCTTGATCATAGAAGAGGACGTATGCTTCTCTACTCACGATAGATTTTGGTGATACCGGTGATACTCTCGAGTCATTGTACTCGTGCCATGTGCCTGCATAAGGGTGCCTACAGTAAGCCGTGTAGTGTCCGTTAAAAGTTGTTCCGCTATGGTTGGATACAGCATACAAGTTGTAGCGACACGGAGCTGCGTTATCTGCTGCATAAATATTCATATCTAATCCATCAAGAGGAAAGTCAATGAAAACATTTAGTTTTTCTCTGAATCTCTCCATCTGCGAAAATCTTTTCAAGTGAATCACTAAAATTTTGGGGAATTTAAGTATAGATAATGACTTCATGCATTTTCTCCTTTCCTTGCATTTAGAACAAGTGGGTTTTTCGTCATCATCCAAAATTTCTTCCCTAGTAAACAAGTCTAAACATTGAGACAGTCTGAGTTTGCCAGTACTCTCTGGAATAGGGAGTGAAAGGTCCCAGAATGGGTCAAAAGTGACAGAACAATGGCCACAGAAAGTACATTTCAACGATGATTTCAGTTGACCAACAAAGTAATCGACAAATTTCGAGTTGTCCATTCTAAGATATCTTGACCAAGACTCTTTTGCCTTTTCATTATCGCTCAAATTTTCATCGATTTCTATGAACATAGGTTTAGGCCTTTCTCTTACTCTGTTTACATCATCATGAAGACCTTCCAATAAATATCTGAAAAATTCCTTGGCATCCTGTTGAGCGTGACCCATGAAACGAGGTGCGAATCTTTGTATATAAAAAAGTATCAGCTATTAAAAAATAAGTCCCAAGATGTAGGTTTCTAAAGCTGATCGGAGACTCGCGAGAGCGTCTAATGACGCGTGGACCTTGACTAACTTGCCAGATATTGGTAATTCCGACAAAAAGACATCAGACTAATTTTATAATAGTTATTAATGTTTATATTAACAGTTCCTGAGGAAACTCATTTCAAAAAATGACTTCAATTTTTTATAGAATTTCAAACCGCCCGACTGATTTGCGACCGGTTATAACCTGCCAGAATTATTTTAAAATACTCATAATAGTATAAAAAGATAGAAATAAACCACTAACTTCTGAAAAATAATTCCAACATCATTATTTACCTTACAAGACGATGTGCGTCGCGACGCCATAGCGACCGCTAAACAGGTGCCAGAATCGCCATTTCGTTTTCAGCAAAACTTGAAATAACGAATAAATATTGTTCCAAGTTTTCAAAAATCACCTCTAAAAATGCATGTGATTTCCAGGGCTATGATGACTTTGATCTATACTATACATATTGGCCTATTGATGCAAAGAAGTAGAATCAACACTTGAACATAAAATGTTTCAAAGAAGAATGCTATATGTGCGTATTTAGTAATATTTAGGAATGCGAACTCTTGTCCGCGTGGAATTTTTTTTTCCTATTTTGTGGGTGTTGTTCCATGTAGGCTATGCCTTTGACTCTACCCGCTTGCCGTTAACCCGTTATCCGTTTATCCCGTTTTTTCGTTATTTCGTTAGGTACATTTTTGTTGAAGCATCGTTATCATGAGACCTTTTTTTTTCCTGTTAATTCTTAGCTATCTAGTCCTTCAATGAGGAGACAATCTAAAGATCAACTCATCCGCCATCTTGGAGTTGCCATCTTCAATTTATGAATTTCAACTGAAAATCAATAATCTTCGACCCAACCCCAAAAACTTCGACATACCAATTCTGAATCGAATCAGTCCATAAACTCGTCCGCCATCTAGGAGCATCATTTTGTTTTTTTCTTTAACAAAAATTCCACGAGCTGCCAGTTCAACTTTATGGATTTTGAAAAAAAAATCATTATCTCCCACTCCTAAAACTGCCATATACAAATTTTGAATAGAATCGGACCATAATCACAAAACTCCTCCGCCATATTGAAGCCGCCGTTTTAAATTCATAAATTTTTGCAAAAAAATCATGATTTCTAAAAAAATTACCTTCAAAAATGCATGTGATCTCCAGGGCTATGATGACTTTGATCTATACTATACATATTGGCCCATTGATGCAAGGAAGTAGAATATATCAACACCTGAGCATAAAATGTTTCAAAGAAGAATGTTATATGTGCGTATTCAGGAATATTTAGGAATGCACAGGGTGTTCCGTTGGAGTGGGTTATTTATTCATTTCCTAGCTAACACGGCATGAGTTGACATGTCCAAATTTCTATATTTCCTAATTTTTTTTTCTGAAAACTCTTCACCACGATGAATTTTGTTTCCTATTTTTTTTTGTGTTGTTCTATGTAGGTTATGCTTTCGACTCTACCTGCTTGCCGTTATCCTGTTATCCCTTTATCCCGTTTTTCCGTTATCTCGTTACCAAGCTATCCCGTTTTCCTGCTATCCCGTTATCCAAATTCCCTTTTTTTGTTATCCTGTTTCACTGTTATCATGTTTTCCCACTATCCCATTTTCCCATTATTTCGTTATCGCTTTCTCTCGTTATCCCGTGTTCCCGCCATCTCATTATCCAGTTTTCCCGTTATCCCATTATCCCGTTTAACAGTTGTTTCGTTATCTCGTTTTACCGTTATTCCGTTCCCCCCATTTTGTCCTTTCGTTTCCCTTTTATCATCTTGTTATCCCGTTATTCCGTTATTCCATTTTCCCGTTTTCCCGTTTTCCCGTTTCCCTGTTAATCCGTTCTCCTGTTCTCCTCTTTTTCCGTTATCCCGTATTCCGTTTTCCCGTTATCCAGTTTTTCCGTTCGTTATCCTGTTTTCCCGAAAAAAAAAATAATTTTTATCATATACTATATATTCTTGAAAACTTTTCCAGGACAAAGAAATTTCCAATAATTCTTTTCAAAATGCTTTCTTTCCCTGAAAACTTCATTCGAAGTATAACAAAGATCTAATAGAATATAAAATGAAAAAAATATCAACCTGACTGGGATTCGTTTTCTGCTTGGTAGGCGACAGTATAACCGCAGAGCTATTTCCTCGTTTGATAATAAATGATTCGATAGTCTTTTTCTTTGCCAAATTTGTAATATACCTGAATTTTCCAATTTCAGGGCAACTTTCCTAAACAACCATCCTCGGGCTATCACGAACATTTAAAAATAAGCCATATCGACCCTGCCGTTCTCACGTTTTACGCTTACAAAAAATCGAGATTCATTTTTATTATACATCCAGCATTATAGCAGGCAGAGGTCCAATTAGAGTTGTACTCAATAAACCTTAATCTTACATGTTGCTGTGAAATGAAATATAGTAATAATAAATAATAGTATGAAAAAACTAAAAAACACGCTTTTATAGAAAACCAGACTAAAAAAATGAAAAATAAGAAAAAAATGTATTTTATTTGAAAAAAAGCGTAGGGTGCATGGTATCGCCTCGGTGTGTAATGTACTATATAATTATTGATACCATGCACCCCAGGCTTTTTTTTAAATAAAATAATTTTTTTTCTTATTTTCTATTTTTTTTGTCTGGTTTTCTATAATAGCGTGTTTTTTAGTTTTTTCAAACTATTATTTATTTCCTACTTTTTATTGTGGTTTATTCATGAAAGCGTGTTTGTTCAGTTTTTCTTAAACTATTATTTTTAAAAATTTTTTGCAAATTAAAAAATGGAATAATCTTATCAAATTAGGCAATCATAATCTCCGACACCAAAAACCCCCACATACCAATTTTGAATAGAATCAGACCATAATCACAAAACTCGGCAGCCATTTAAAAGCCGCCATCTTTAATTTTCCAATTTCTACGAAAGAATCATGATATTCGATCCCAAAAACCCCCACATACCAATTTTGGATAGAATCAGACCATAATCACGAAACTCGGCCGCATTTTGAAGCCGCCATCTTGCATTTTCCAATTTTTACAAAAAAAATATGATATTGGACCTCAAAAACCTCCACATACCAATTTTGAATAGAATCAGACTATAATCACAAAACTCGGCCGCCATCTGGAATTTTCCAATTTTTACAAAAGAATCATAATATTCGACCCCAAAAACACTCACATATCAATTTTGAATAGAATCAGACCATAATCACAAAACTCGGCCGCCATTTGGAGCCGCCATCTTGAATTTTCCAATTTCCACAAAAAAATCATGATATTTGACCCCAAAAATCCCCACATACCAATTTTGAATAAAATCAGACCATAATAACAAAACTCGTCCACCTTTTGGAGCCGCCATCTTGAATTCTTCAATTTTGACAAGAAAATCATAATCTCCGACCACAAAAACCCTCGGATACCAATTTTGAAGCGAATCGGACCATAATCACAAAACTCGTACGCCATATTGGAGCCACCATTTTGTTTTTTCTCCATACAAAAATTTCTTAATGCATTACCGGAATTATGTAAACCTGCCAAATTTCAAATCATTCGGACCTCTGGAAGAGGGTCAAAATTGCGCCCAAAGGAGTCGGTTACAAACAAACAAACATACAAGTGAAGCTAATATAAAGCGTCTAAAAACACATTGGTAGTGATGGGTTATGAGCTAGTTGGTAACCATACTACAAATTCACTCAATTGATTCAGCGTGAGAAAGACAATGTCGATAGTGCCAATATTATTGTAGATTCTGCACATTGAGTTTATTGGAAATGGCATAATCAATAAAAAACCCATTTGAAGGCTTTTATTCAACTGCACTAAAAAGTAAAAGCTTTGGATGTGTGACGTAGGTTATTCCGTAAGTTATAGATTCAAAAGCTTATCGCGCAAAGTTCTCAGTTCGAATACAAAAGCGAAAAGCTTTTGAATATATAACTTACGGAATAACCTACGTGACACATCCAAAGCAATTATTTTCCACTCATCAGTGGATTTGAATAAAAGCTCGTCTTTGAAAAGGTTTTTTATTAATTAATTTATTTTGTGCTCTTTAGTACTCAAGTACTCCTTTATCTATGCATTTTTTGTTGAAGCATCGTTATTATGATACCGTTTTTCCCTGTTAGTTCTAAGCTATCTAGTCGTTCAATGGGTAGACAATCTAAAGATTAACTCACTCGCCATCTTGGAGTTGCCATCTCCAATTTATGAATTTAACTAAAAATCAATAATCTTTGACGAAATTCATTACCTCTGACCCCAAAAACCTGAAACCTGAATCTCGTCCGCCATCTTGGAGCACCATTTTGTTTTTTTCTCTAACAAAAATTCTAGGAGCCGCCGGTTCAACTTCATAAATTTTGACAGAAAATTCATTATCTTCGACTACGAAAACCCCCACATACAAATTTCGAATAGAATCGGACCATATTCACAAAACTTCTTCCCTATTTTGAAGCCGGCATTTTGAATTTATGAATTTTGGAAAAAAAAACATAATCCCCGACCCCGAAAACCCCACATACCAATTTTGAATCAAATCGGACCATAATCACAAAACTCGTCCGCCATCTTGAAGCCACCATTTTGTTTTTTCTCTAACAGAAATTTCATTAGGCATTGTCATCGGAATTATGGACACCTGCCAAATTTCAGTATATCGGATGTCGGCAAGTGCTCCAAAAATGGATTACAAATTTTGAACCGGAAAGAATGACATACATAAAAGCTTGTAAAAAAAGAAATGAGAGAGTTGATGAATGAGAGTTATATCAACAAATTAATATAAAATTATGTATGTGTGTGAAACAGTAAATCACCATAACTCTCCCCCATTTTTTAACTCGCTCAACACAAGGTTATGACTGTTATATGCCTTTCACAGAAGAAGGTTGTAGGCACTTATATGATTTTTGTCGAATATAGGTTTGTAGAGTACAAAAAGTATTCAGTGTCGTAGGCGAATCGACCTTCAGGCTATAGTGCACAAAAAATTATTTTTATTTGCAATTCCCAAAAGCTTTAGATCAAACGACCATCTTATGGAGAAATTCTAAAAAGAGAAAAGGATCCTAAGATATATTATACTAGATGAAGGTTCTACGAAAAAAAAAATACATTGTGTAAAGCTGTTCAAATAACACACATAGTTTTTACAAAGTTACTGTAGAAAATGAACTTATCTTGTGAAACAATATAAATATACGAAACTTTGATCTGACTCGGACATGTCAAAAATGCGACACAGTTAACAAGAATCAAGAAACATGAAATCTTAGGATGACTGCTCAACAATTCAGAATCAAAAAGAGTCAAAAATAAAAATTTCAAAGAACTAGAGTGAACTTAGAAGTAGGAGGGGCGAAAAAAGGAACAATTTCATTTATTTTATAGCCATTTGAAAATAGCATTGAACACGGTCTGGTTTAAATGAATGAACTTTCATCCATAGACCCACCCATTCCCAGTTATTTTCAAATCCTCTGAAAATTCAAGTTTGAGGTTATTGTTAGTGACACTTATGAAATTTTGGAACCGTTGTTGCTATCAGTAGTGAGGTCATGATCTTTCAAATGGCTGCCAAAACTGGATGTAGAAGGCTATCAATGTGTTCCTGGATTCTAGTGGTTATTTTCCTAATAGTTGTTCCAATATAAATTGCATTGGAGTTCTTGCACATAAAACTTGTAAATGCCGCATTTATCAGAAAAATTTATTTTATCTTCAGCGTTCATTTGCAATACGCTGGGTTCATTGTTCAAGAGTCAGAAAACTTAATCTCAAATAAAAATGCTCTCGTTAGTCAAGGGGGGTTCTAAAATCAGGGTATGATTTTTTTATATCATGGCAATTGAAAAATAAATCGATATCCATTTGTTTTTGAATCAACACTGAAAAATCTAACCTTTTCAGAGAAATAGTGTTTTCAATGTCAATAAAATATGCATAACAATTTAAATTTTTTTCATCAATACAAGATATTAAAAGCTTAGTTTTTATCATCGAATGCATATATTTCGTGAACTTTGATATCTACAAATAAAATTCAAAATCGATCTGGAATATCCATTAGAGTTTTCTAAATTTTTCCAACATGTTTCTTAGCGTATCTGTGATAGTTTGGGAGCCGCATCTGTTTACAACTTAACAAATTATTAAAATTAAAAAATTCTATAATAGTCGGATATTTTCCAATATATATATATATATATATATATATATATTAGGGTGTTTTTTTACGACAATTCATTTTGGTTTTTGCTACCGAACGAAAATTTTGTTGAAAATGTAGAAAAAAAAATTCCTTTAAAATTTGAGCCCTTAATATTAACATTAAGTACTTTTCCAAGCGTGGACAGATTTCCCATTTAAAATACACGTAAACTTTGTTTTTTTTCTTCAAATATCTATAACTCAGCGGCATTTCATGCTATCATATCATACCAAAGCGGATTTACTCAGGATTACATGCCCTACAAAAGTGCCCATTTCGACGTAGCTGTAATCTCACTCACTCACTCACTCACTGAATCTGATTTATGGGAAAAAAGGTAGATGACAAACTTTCAGGAAATTTAATTTTCTATAACAATGTCCTGTGAACCGAATCGCTAAGATTGATATTTCTCGAGATATGAAGCGTTAACTTTGTCATAATATGAAATTTTTGAGAATTATGGAATTAAACTTTTCATATTACGACAAAGTTAACGCTTTATATCTCAAGAAATATCAATCTTAGCAATTCGGTTTATTCAATTTTTTTTGTAGGAAATTGAATTTCCTACAAGTTTGTCATTCACATTTTTTCCATAAATCCAGTCATCCATAAAGTAACGTCAAAAAAATTTGAATTTTCTACATAAATCGGATTTAGTGACCCGTACAGGTGCATATTACAGCTACGTCGCAATAGACACTTTTATAGAACATGTTTTCCTGAGTAAATCGCGCTTCGGTACGATATGATAGCCTGAAATGCCGCCGAGTTATAAATATTTGAAAAAAAAAACAAAGTTTACGTGTATTTTAAATGGGAAATATTTCCACGCTCTGGGAAAGTATAAGAACTCAAATTTTAATTATTTTTTTTTACATTGCGAAAAAAATTTCGGTTGGGTGCAAAAAAAGAATTGTCCTAAGAAAACATCCTAATATACAGTGCTCGTCTAAAGTCCGTTCCCCCCCTACTAATTTTTGAATCACCTGGTATATCGCAACGAAATTTGGAGGGCTCAAATAAGAAATAAAACCCTACTTTTTCATGAGAAAATCACAGCTAAAAGTTTCAAAATGGCGGCTGAGCGCCATCTTCAATATTTTTTTTAAATCAAATATTATTCCATTTTCGAAATATGCTCATAATTTTTCTCCAATACACTCTACTTCTAAGTTCAATTGTTTTCGAAATATTAACGTTTGAAAAGTGACATTCCGGTTCAAAATGAAGTATGGATTTTGTTCACTTCCGGTAAAACATTCTGCTAACTAAACATTGTTATTAATTTGTAGTTAAATCTCATAATGAATTCGACTAATAAGAGGCGTAAAGAGAGTTTATTGAGGATAAACAGTACTGCTTACCGGGAAATTTCGAAGCCTACGAATGTGTTCTGTAAATTCACAATCAAAACAAATTAGTTAGCTAAAAAATTATAATTTAATTTTGAATAACACTTTTATTTAACCCCAACAATTATTTCATCAAGTGTTCAATGTGGTCCCCTCCTGAATTTCAACAATAAAGTGCCCTATTATAAATAGCTTCTCTCACGTTGATGAAAGTCTGTTAATCTATTTCATCACATGTATCTATTATTCTGCGTTCCAACGCTTCTATTGTTTGGCATTCAGTGGCGTCGATTTTTGACTTCAGATATCCCCAAAGGAAAAAATCTAGAGGTGTGAGATCCGGAGATCTTGAGCGCCATTCTGTACTTCCCCTGGGACCTATCCGTCGCCCAGGAAAGTTTGTATCGAGAAACTCTCCAGCCATGCGATCGAAATGGGGAGGTGCCCCATCCTGCTGAAATATGATTTCACGATTTTCAAACTCTTCCTGATTGTTCAATACAATTTGTCTTATTCGACGTTCAATTTCAGTTTCTAAAAGATTTCTGTAGAGAACTCCTGTAAGATTGCCTCTGATGAAAATCGGTCCAACAACGCGATTGCCCAAAATCCCCGCCCAAACATTCAGCTTTTTAGGAAACTGGGTATGTCCCTCTCTATAAATATGCGGATTAGTATCGATCCAGTATCATACATTCTGTTTGTTGACTTTTCCATTGGGAAAAACCTGCATTCGTCTGCGAAACTTTCACGTTTCAGGAAGCCCCGTTCTCCTTCAATTGTTCTTGTTAACCACTCACAAAATTCAACCCTCCGGTCTAGATTTGCCTACGTGAGAGCATGCAGGATTTTCATTTCATAGATATGAAACTTTTCTTTTTTTATGACTCTTTGGACACTTTTTGAACTCACTCCACAGGATTCAGCAACTGCAGACGTCGACTGAGTCGGATTGATTGCCATTTCAGCAACAATTTCATCCTTTTTTTCTTCTGAAACAGGCGGCCTTCCTGATCTTGGAGCATCTTTCAGCGTACCAGTTGCTTGGAGCTTATTTAAAAATTGGCGCAAATATGACTTCGGAATAGGATTCTCGAGAAATCTATCATTAAACATACGGACTGCTAGATGATAATTTCTACCAGCTTCTCCAAATATCAAAACTGCTTCAAATTCATCGCCCAAACTACGAGCCATGATCACACTTTTCATAAAAGGATTTAGGAGCTCAACGGACTATTTGACAGTTAGCAGTTCAGTTTGACAGCAAACAAGATGTTACCGCGACAACGATTTCAAAACTTTTTGCTGTGATTTTCATGAAAAAGTAGGTTTTCATCTCCTATTTGAGCCCTCCATATTTCGTTGCGATATACCAGGTGGTTCAAAAATTAGTGGGGGGGGGGGACGAACTCTAGACGAGCACTGTATATATAACAATATTTTGTAATTTCTATTATTTTAAAAAATATATAAACAGGTTCGGTGATTGTTCATAAAAAATTGTTCGTACAATAACAATTCAATCATAAAAAAAACTTCCATCTCATAGAGATTATTGCAAATAACGATTTTCAAAGGAAAAATGACCCCTCAATATATTATTCAAACAACTGGAAAAAAAAAGATAATTAATGAAATTTCGGGTATTTTTGCCTGCTTGACTGCTGAACACGATTCTGCAATCAAAACTTTGAGATGTTTTCTCATAAGGAAAATAAGGTTGATTTTAAACTTCCTTCTTCTGCAATGAAAACGATTCCAATAACATTTTGTCGTTATCTATCTAAACGTATATAATTAGATGTTTTTGGACATTCAACCCCTAGACCATTATTTTTCAAATTACAATAATAGAAATTGGTATTTGGGTCCTTCTTTTCAAATAAAGGAACAAGTTTTTCAGATTTCCAAATAAAGCAACACGTTCTTGAAAATTCAACCCCAAAAGGGGTAAAATGGGGGTTGGAAATATGTATTAGAGTACTGTTAGTTTTTTTAACTTAAGATCATAAAAATTGGTATTGAGGTCTTTGTTATGAATAAAAAAATGCGTATTCCATTGTTTTTAGAAATTCAACCCTTAAGGTGGTGAACTGAAGGGTGATAATTTTGATAGGGGTTCCTTTAGTTTTTAAGTAAGGGATGATAAAAATTGGTATTTGGGGTCTTTGTTACAAATGAAGGAATACGTGTTCAAGTGTTTTTGGAAATTCCACCACTAAATGAGTAAGTTAGTTAGTTTTGGAGTCGGAGTGATAAAAATTGGTATTCAGGCTCTTCTTAAAAAAAATATTCCTGCGTTTTTGAAAATTCAACCCAAGCGGAGATGAAAATAGGGATTCAAATTTTGTACAGGGGTACCGTTACTTTTCAAGTTGGGGTTATCAAAATTGGTATTTGAGGTCTTTTAACAAAGAAAGAATATGAGTTCCAGTGTTTTTGGGTCTTTGTTACGTATAAATAAATAAGTATATGTTTTAGTGTTTTAAGGAATTCAACTCCCAAATGGAGGTTGAAAATTTGTATGGGGGTCCTTTAGTTTTCAAGTGAGGATCATAAAAATTGGTATTTGAGGTTTTTCATACGAATAAAAAAATACGTATTCCAATGTTTTTAGAAATTAAACCCCTGAAGGGGTTAAATGGGGGGGTAAACAATTTTGAAGGGGTTCCATTAGTTTTCAAGGAAAAATAAACAAGCCTTTCTAACACAAAAAAAAACAAAAAGGTAAATATTAAGTTAGTATACTCATGCTCCCTGAATATAGGTAAGATACTTTTCTTAGGTGTTTTTGCCACCTGAACACGAATGCGGCGGTCTCATATCGTTTCCGAGTTGGAACACTTTTTACTTTTTCATTACCTCATTTGCAAGCACCGTTTTCTCGCACAAAAATAAATTAAAATGCCTCCTTCTTCCCAAAAGCATGAACTACGAACACTAAATCACTCATTCACGGCACAATTTGGTATCTACAAAATACAGCCGATTCTATCTCCTTTTCAACACGTACATCCTGACCTCTAACATCTGACTCAGATTGAGGTTGTTGTTGATGATGCGAGGAGAAGCTAGGATGTACGTGTTGAAGGACTTTTTTGGTAAAATCGACTGATTTTGTGCCAAATCGTGTCGAGAATGAGTGATATCATTTTTTCATGAAATTATGTTCGTAGTTCATGCTGTTTGAAAGAAGGGGGGGTAAAGGTCAAGAAAAGTATTTTCACGAAATTTTCACAGATGCTTCAGAAGACGATAAAAACAGAATAGCAATTGAAAATTTAGCGCGGAAAATATAAATTTAGGAGATATGGGCCCCCGAAGGTCCATAAAGGGAAATTATGGAATTCCACTTTTGGAAACTGCTAACTGAGAATAGCTTTTCACACTAAAATAGTAACTGTACACTCATTCTACGTTCAGTAATATTAAAATAAATTAATGTTCGGTAAAATCATGAGAAACTCCGATTACGTTTCAGTTAATTGTTCATATAAAATGTCAAAAAACAAATATTGGTGGTCGCATTCATCTCGGCGTTTTATGGACATGCCATGTTGCCAACTATTTAAGTGAATTGGGCCAACCTTGATTTTCGCAAAATCTTCACGAAATAATCACAAAATTATCACAGGTGCTTCAAAACTCAGGCATACCAGAAAAAAACACCTTCTTACGTAAAAAGGAGAAACACAACCTGACCTAACTTGGCTAACCTTGCAAATCCAAGTTGAATGCGAGAAAACGCAGTAGGTCAAGAATATGCGATCTTCAAATATCTTCACGAAATTTGTTGCGTTCCCTCTTTTCACGTAAGAACTTGGTCGGATCGAAATGTTCATACGAGAAAACATCCAAGCCAAATGCGTTTCTTGGTCCGGTTTACAATTACTTGAAACAAAATACTTTGAAGTCACATTATTTTAATAGGTTTGGTAAATTTCTAAATGCGGCACATCAACTTCATGCCTAATTTTCAAAAGCTATTAGACACCCCCAAGAAGCGTGGTGATATATTCTTTGTATTTTAAACTTCTATTGATACATATATCTATCAGAACTATCAGATCGTCTTTTCCTGCTGTAATAGTCATTATTTATATGCTCAATATGTATGTCGCATTGAATTTCAGTACTTTTGTTCCCTTTGGAGACATAGGCAATAAACTTCAAGATCCACGAGATTCGGTTGAACAAAATATAATCACCAACTTTTGATTTTTGACATTTCTTCTGTGAAATAATATGAAATATACTAGAGTTTTTTTAATACTTCATCAAAATTCAAGTGTGAAAAAATTGTTTATAACAGTTTACAATTTCCAAAAGTGATATCTCCCAATCTCTCCTTATGGACCTTCGGGGGCCCATATCTCCTGAAGTTATCTTTTCCGCGGAAAATTTCCAATTGCCATACTGTTTTCATCATGTTTTGAAGCACATGTGAAAATTTCATGAAGATACTGGGTGATCTCATATTCTTGACCTATTCCAGTGTTTTAACTCGGAAATGGTAAGAGACCGTCGCATTTTTCTCCCGAATTAGTTTTCAGGAGGCAAGAACACGTAAGAAAAGTGTTTTAACTTTATTCAGGGAGCATAAGTACACTAACTTGATATTTAACAAAAAAAAATAAAAAATCCGGCGGTCATTTAAAAAAAAACATTATTGTCACGACAGTAAATAAACACTAATTAGACTCTAACGATTTAGGACATGCCAATTGATGAAACTATCGTGTTTGTGCTTCCTACACGAATCCGAAGTCAAAACGTGGATTATAAAAATCCTCTTCCTGGCCCACTGTCACAGATCAAAAAGTGATATGTTCTCATCAACTTAATATCACTATCGCTACTAAATTAATAAAAAACTCCACAAATCTGCCCTATCTTGTACTTCAACTCTTCAACTGTCAAAAACGCGCCTGACCAAACAGGAAACGACAGACCATTCATTTACTCAATAAGGAACATTTAAAATGGAATAACTTCTTCAAAATACGTGACCGCCAAGAATTGTTTTGATTTTCAAGGTTCCTGAGGAATGGACTATCGCATAAACCGAAAATGTTGGTGATACGCGAATTGCCCCCAAACTGCATTATTACCATCGAATGTAACCTCCAAAATAATTTTTTTTTCTTCCAAATAAAATACTACAGAATAACCATTCTGACGGTTCAAAATATATATATTAACTGAACATTTGAATATTAAATAACAAAACAGTTAAATATAAAGTTACTCTACACATGCACTCTGAATATAGGGAAAAAACTTTTCTTACGTGTTTTTGCCTCCTCAACACGAATCCGGAAGCAGAATGCGGCGGACTCATACCGTTCCCGACTTAGGAAACTTAAAAAAAAATAACCTCATTTTCAAGCACCGTTTTCTCGCACAAAACTCACTCAAAATGCCTCCTTCTCTTCACCAGCATAAACAATACACCCTAAATCACTTATTTTCGGCACAACTTTGCACAAATATCGTCGTTTTTATCGAAAACATCCTCCTTCTTACACAGCTCCAAATAAATAAATTTCACACTTTGATACATGGAATTCAGTAACTTTGCCTTATTCTTCATGTTGGTAATGAATGAATCACCGCCCACAACAATTGCACACATAAATGAAGGGGAAACTATTGCTCACACTTGAATTCGAAACGTTGGCGGTGATTCATTTATCACCAACATGAAAAATGAGGCAAAGTTACTAAATTCTATGTGTCAAAGTGTGAAATTTGCTTATTTGGAAGTGTGCAAGAAGGAAGATTTTTTTCGATATTTTGTGCAAAGTTGTGCCAAAAATAAGTGATTTAGGGTGTATTGTTTATGCTGGTAAAAAAAAGGAGGCATTCTGAGTGAGTTTGGTGCGAGAAAATGGTGCTAAAAATTAGGTTTAAAAAAATGTAAAAGTTCTCTAACTCGGAACGGTATGAGACCGCCGCATTTCCTGGATTCGTGTTCAGGAGGCAAAAACACGTAAGAAAAGTTTTTTCCCTATATTCAGAGTGCATGTGTAAGTAAATATCTAGTTACATCACACATGCACTCTGAATATGGGGAAAATACTTTTCTCACGTGTTTTTGCCTCCTGAACACGAATCCGGAAGAAAAATGCGGCGGTCTCATACCGTTACCGAGTTACAGAATAGTAACCTCATTTCAGCACATTTTCTATAAAATCACTAAATGCCTCCTTTTTACCAGCATAACAATACACCTAATTCACTTATTTTGGACAACTTTGCACAAAATATCGTCAAAGGAACGAAAATTGTTCATTTGCAACTGTGTAAGGCTCCTTCTTACACAGTTGCAAATGAAATTTTCGTTCCTTTGACAGAAGTCATTCTAAATGTCTTCTGTCAAAGGAACGAAAATTGTTCATTTGCAACTGTGTAAGGAGGAGTTTTTCGATGGAAACGACGATATTTTCTGCAAAGTTGTGCCGAAAATAAGTGATTTAGGGTGAATTGTTCATGCTGGTAGAAAGAAGGAGTCATTTTGAGTGATTTTTGTGCGAGAAAACGGTGGCTTGAAAATGAGGTTAGTTTTTTTTCAAAGTGCTGTAACTCGGAAACGGTATGAGACCATCGCATTTTCTTCCGGATTCGTGTTCAGGAGGCAAAAACACGCAAGAAAAGTATTTTCATCATTATCAGAGTGGATGTGTGATGTAACTAGATATTTACCGGACATACGTGATTGAAGATTCATGTTCACCAGACAAAAATAGTATCCCAAATATTTTTTAAAACATAGGTGGAGTCGTCTAAAAGCAGTTTTATCCATATTTCATGCATACTATCTATTCATATTCACCTATTGTTGAATCCCTAATCAGAACTGCTATCATCCCACCTGTTTACCAGGACAACAAATCACTCTCCACCACATCAAAAGGGTCACAAGTCACATACACTTAAACATTTTCATGAAAAAACGATATTAAAAACACAATCCTTTGTCTGGATCTGTACCGCCCGCGCGAAATCAGAAAAATACTACGATAAGTATGTTCCACTACTCAGCTTATGGCTGTTTCTCGGAAACCTATTGTTTGCCAATGCAGTTTTTTGTTCAATGAGTAAGCAGTGGAAACCGAAGAGTTTTAACGATAGGCATAGTATGATATTATATTAGTGATCCACAAAAACACTGAAGGTCAATATTTATGTCACGTCCCTTTTCATCTCACACAGCACTGTACAGGGTGGTTCGAAATTCTGCAATGGTTCAGTCATAATATGTATAACTCTAGGCTGTAGTTGGATAGCACAATAATAGATGTACCGGGTTATCCACTATGAATCAACCACCGCTTATCATCGTTATTATTGCCTACAGAAAAAAAGTTAAATGTAAAAATTGCGTGGTAATGACTGAATTGCGTGCACATTTCAAGTGATAATTTTTTTAATGGGATACTCTGTATATTGAAATTTTGAAATGATCTTTTTTTCCTGATTTCAAAAATATATCATATGTTTACCCCTATCTCATACCGTTTTTGAGTTATTAAACGTCGAATAACTCAGACTAGTTGTTACTGTAAAAAGATATCCTATGAAAGTTAACACTTTTAAAGTAAGCTATGAAAATGACAACTATATTACGTTTGTTTAGTGACATTTTTTCAATGGAATAATCAAAATGGTTTACAGTGAGCAAGAAAAAGTTCAAATATATATTTGTTATATACAAAACAACAAAAATTAACGTGCAGCAGAAAGTGCATATGGGGTGTTGTATCCAAACCGTCCAACACGCTCAGAAAATACATTCAAGATCATTTATCAAAAGGTGAATCATACCTTCAGTTTTAGTAGAAGAAAGCGAGTAATTCAAGAAAACCAGGGAGAACAGCTAGATATACTGCTTCATTTCGAAGATAAGCCTATCCATATCAATTCGCTAATAGATTTTTTTGAAACATTGTATTATTTTTTTTTAATTATGAATGTAGTTTGAAAAATGTAGCAGATCAATTAATTGAAAGTTTTTCCAAGATCCAACGTACTTTGAAAAGGAACAACTACAAACCATATGAAATTTTACCCGTACAAATGATAGGAGAAGGCTGGAATTTTGCCAATGGATGATTCGAAATTTGAATGAAGATCTGGATTATTTAACTAGAATTTCTTGACATGTTTTTTGGGTAACCTTCCACAGTCTGAAAATGAAAATATAATCAGGAAAATATATACAAGTGTAGGAATGGCAAACCAATTAGTTCACCCCGATAAGTAACTGCGTTCACCAAATTATATTTCCTATAGAAAAATGATTCAATTTGACAATAACTTATCGTTTCCTGAATATGCCTATGGAAAAATTGTAAAAATTCAAAAGATACTTCTCTAGACAGTTTTTGATTGACGTTTCGGGGACTATATCTGCCCCAGTTCTCAAAATCTTCTAAATCTACTTTAATTGTTTGAATAATTTGGATTTTTCTTGCAGAGTCTCTTTCGCTTTTTCGAATGACGGATGTAAATTGAGATCTGCCAAAAAAATTGAGAGTGACGTATTGCTCATTTGATATATGGGGTGTTGTTCAGATCTGTTTATTAGCATTCTACCATAACTCACTTTCTCTCTGAATAGAGGTAACCATGTATGGTCCATTCCAACAGAATTTTTTGAAAAGCAGTTGTTATTGGAAAGAAGAATACAGATCGTTTCTTCCAATTTTATCCTCTCTTGATGTGGTTCTTTCATCAAGATGTTCGTCATATTCCATTCAATCGTATGATCGCCATTGGATGTTCACTTTGGCGCACTTCCAGTGGTCATAACGTTCCACCTATATAACTATCACCACACGAACAAGGTATGTTGTAAACACAGTTTTTGGTACTTCCTTCTGCGTTTTTTGGTTTTGTTTGTGTTAGTATAGATCTTAGTGTGTTTGTTGTTCTCACATCATACCTATGTCCAATTCGTTTGATCTTCTCAGATAATCCGCGGACATAAGGTATTATGTTGGTTGTGAAATGTGTAGGTGGTGGGAGTACTCCTGTTGGTTGTGTTAATTGGTTGTTTGATGGATTTTTGTTTTCAATGTCAGTGATTGTTTTTTCAACAAACTGATCCGGATATGCATTTTTCTTGAGAACCGATTTTATGAGGTTTATTTCTTCCTGTAGATTCTGGTTGGAATTGCAAACTGTTTGGGCTCGATTATAGGGACATTTAACTATTCCTTTTTTCACACTGGCATGATGGTTTGAGTTGTAGTGTAGATATCGATTGATATGCGTCTTCTTTCTGTGTACAGATTTTTCCATTCGGGATGATGATTTTTGGATCATGACATCTGAAAAGGGGAGTTGGTTGTTTCGTTCTGATTCTAACGTAAATTTGATCGTCGGTTCTTGACTGTTCATATGATCCAAGAAAATGTTTAATTCTTCTTCACTTTGATTCCAGATAGCAAAAACATCATTCATGTATCTCCACCATATTTTTGGACCATGTTACAACGAAGGATTCCTCAAAGTATTCCATGTATATGTTACTTAAAATGGGTGACAAAGGAGAACCCATCGCCATACCAAACTCTTGTTGATAAAATTCGTTCTTGAATTGGAAATATGGTTTTTCTGTGCATAGTTTGAGTAATTCTATGATGGCACTGACATCCAGTTTTGTTCTTGTCTTCAGTGATGTGTCATTTCCTAATATTTCTTTAACGATTCCCGGAGTTTTATCAATAGGTTCATCAGTAAACAAACTTTCGACATTAAAACTTACTAGGAGATCTCCATCTTGAATTTGTAATCCATTCCATTTTCCAGAAAGTGAGGGGTATTCCTTATAAAACTATTTCCATTTCCAGATAGTGGTTTCAGAATGTTGAGTAGGTATCTAGCGAGTTTTTGTGAAGGAGATCCAATGGAACTTACAATAGAGCGTGAATAAGATGGTTTGTGTATTTTTGGTAATCCATAAAAATGTGGGGGTTTGCTGTGGTGTGATACTAGGTTTCTGCGTTCTGTTTTCGTGAGTATGTTTTTGTGTTTAGCTAAAGTTCGGTATATTTTGCTTTCTATTGATGGGGTTGGGTTTTTGTTTAGTTTTCTGTATACTTTGTTTACTGATATGGTAGTGTCTTGATTGAGTGTGTGATATGTGGTGTTTGAGATCATTTGTGTTAGTTTGTCCTCATAATAAATAGTGCTCATGATGACTGTGGCGTTACCTTTATCAGCTGGAAGTATTTTGATCTGATTGTCTGATCGGAGAGATCTCAATGCACCTCTTTCGTATTTTTTTAAATTACTTCTGGGATGATAGGGCTGTGTTAGTGTCTACAACATACCTTGTTCGTGTGGTGATGGTTATATAGGTGAAACGTTAAGGCCATTGGAAGTGCGCCAAAGTTAACATCAGAGTTACATCAGAAATCGACAAATAACCGGATCAAAACTTGCAGAACATATCCTCACATCCAATGGCGATCATACGATTGATGAACAAACCACATCAGGAGAGGAGAAAATTGAAAGAAACGGCCTGTATCCTTCTTTCCAATAACACCAGCAAAATCTGTTGAAATGGACCTTACATAGTTACCTCTTCTCAGAGAGGAAGTGAGATATGGTAGAATACTAATAAACTGATCTGAACAACACCCCATATATTAAATGAGCAATACGTCACTCTCAAATTTTTTGGCAGATCTCAATTGACATCCGTCATTTGGAAAAGCGAAAAAGACTCTGCAAGAAAAATCCAAATTATTCAAACAATTAAAGGAGATTTAGAAGATTTTGAGAACAGGGGCAGATATAGTCCCCGAAACGTCAATCAAAAACTATATAGAGAAGTATATTTTGAGTTTTCACGATTTTGTTTATGGTCATATTCAGGGAACGATAAATTGAATCATTTTTCTATAGGAAATATAATTTGGTGAACGCAGTAACTTATCGGGGTGAACTAATTAGTTTGCCCTTTCTACACTTGTATAGATTTTGCTGATTATATTTTCATTTTCAGACTGTGGAAGGTTACCCAATAAACATGTCAAGGAACGTTGTTTCTCCACAAAAAAAAAATCATTCATTAATTAACTAAAATATTGTGACAACAGAAAAAGATTGGTGAAGAAACTGTTAGCGTTCGGTGCGGAAGTTTTTGAAATAAAATTGTTAGCCCTATATTTCATGATTATTCATTAACAGGAGTTACCTAGCAAGTAATACTCATCCCAGAAGTAGAAAATATTCTTTTACAGAATTTTTCGGAAGCCGAGCTTGCCAGTATGACTCGGATGCAAGATGTGGCAACCCCGCATAGTATCCTACCCGTGAAGATCATTTAAATAATGTATTCCCAATATGGATAGGAAATAATGGAAGTAGTGGATGAATAATTAACAGTCCGGACTGATCCCTATGTACTCATTTTTCTGGGATTCCTACGGAACCAATATATAGTATTTCTATTGGAATCTATCAAAAAATATCTCAATAATTATTTAAAAACTGTGATAGCATCCAACGGATGCAGAAAGAAACACAGCCACACACAGAGAATCGCTATAAATTACGATTTATGTTTTTCAATCAATTCATACATATATGTCAGTAGAGATAGACATGATTTTCCCAAAATTTAATAATAATCACAAAAGTTTCAAAACTTTAATAGAGTGAAGAGGGCTTTCATATGATATGTAGTCTGATTTTGCAACCCTTTTTTCTGAACGGAAGATTTTGAAAATCAGGATTTAATGAATTTTCACACTATTAGCGCGGAAAAATTTGAAAAAGTTCTGCAAACTTTCGAAGTTTTGAAAAATAGCAATTTTCATCCTCTGATGAATTCGCAACCATCCAAACAAAACGGAAGTGTTTGTTATATCGAAAAAAAAAATTGTTGGTCCTAATTTTTCGATAAAAATTCCAAAAGTTTTGCAAACTCCAAAAAATAACTAATATAATGTTCTTAACAAGAATTTCAATTTGCAACCTCTTGCGTCAAACGGAAAATATATTTTTTCATGAAATTGTTTTTTTATTAAAATAAGTATCGGAATTACTACAGACGTTTCAAATAATGGTTGCAAATGGAGATGTCCTGACGTACAATGCTTCCATCAATTTGCAACCTCGCCTGCAACACGGAAATGAGGGTAAAATAAAAATTTTTTTTTTTCGTATTTGTACTCTACCAAAAAAAAAGTTTTGCTAATCGGGCAGACAACTCATTTTACCAATTGGTGGCAGAATAATAATTTGGGAACTGTGTTACAATGTGGACCATTAGGAATTAAAAAAATATTTATTTTTGCAACACCTGTGTTATCTGAGTAATAAAGATTTTGATATCGATTGAACAAATTTTTATTTTTCAGCAACGTTTCTGTTTGATGATGAAAATTATGTACTTGCGAGATATACAATCGATAACGTTTCAATATCTTTACTTCCATAGAGCATCGATTACTTATTTTAAAATCTCGCCGATTGCTATAAAGTCATGTTGTGACCAGTGAAAATCTTAAATGAATAATTGATGTCATTTCTAATGCGATAAAAATTAATATCTTCCAATAGTCTTTTACCAGAATTTAGCAAAATTTTGTACTCTTTCGATTGTTGCATTCGAAAATATTACATTGAATTCATTTCGGTGATTAGTCGCTAACAGTGATTGCTTCTGAGATTATTAATTAGTTTCAAATTTTGTAATAGTAAACTAAGTAACCGTATAATTCTTCGGATGCAATTTCAATCAACCAGTTCATAATATAACAGATATACACGATGGATAATCAAGTATTTAACTGGACCACTGCAGACATATGTCGGTCTAATATATATCTTGAACATATTTGCACAATGTTTACAATTTATGGCCTAATAATAAAATGAACGAATCAATTGTATACAAAATGTTCCGCTGAACAATGAAGGTTGCAAATCTCTTGCGTCACGTAAAATAGTAATCGTAATCTAAATTGCAATTTGCAGAATTTTTGCAAATATTTCAGCAATTGTAAAAATGCAAAAAAAATATATTAGTGGATAAATAGGTTCCATTTTTACACGCTTTATATTAGCTTCACTTGTATGTTTGTTTGTTTGTAACCGACTCCTTTGGGCGCGATTTTGACTCACTTCCAGACGTACGAATGATCTGAAATTTGGCAGGTGTATATAATTCCGGTGATAAGGCATTGAGAATTTTTTATGTGGAAAAAAAAAACAAAATGGCGGCTCCAATATGGCGTGCGAGTTTTGTGATTATGGTCCGATTCGCTTCAAAATTGGTATCTTAGGGTTTTCGAGGTCGAAGATTATGATTCTTCTATCAAAATTGAAAAATTCAAGATGGCAGCTCCAAAATGGTGGACGAGTTTTGTGATTATGGTCTGATTCTATTCAAAATTGGTATGTGGGGGTTTTTGGGGTCGAATATTATTATTATTTTGTAAAATTGGAAAATTCAAGATGGCGGCTTTAAAATGGTGGCCGAGTTTTGTGATTATGGTCTGATTCTATTCAAAATTGGTGTGTGGGAGTTTTTCGGGTCGGAGATTATGATTACCTAATTTGATAAGATTATTCAATTTTTTTATTTGCAAAAAAATAATGAAAATAATAATTTAAAAAAACTAAAAAACACGCTTTCATAAGAAAAAAACACACTAAAAAGTAAGAAATAAATAATAGTTTAAAAAAACTAAAAAACACGCTTTTATAGAAAACCAGAATGAAAAAATAGAAAATAAGAAAAACATGTATTTTATTTTTTAAAAAGCGTGGGATGCATGGTATCAATAATTATATAGTACATTACACACCTAGGGCAGTAAAGTAAGAAATGTCTCAGATCACAGTTAATTGTTGGCCGAGGTAATACCATGCACCCCACGCTTTTTTTTTAATAAAATACATGTTTTTCGTATGAGGCTGCGAAATTACATATCCACTGAGACCGATATTCTCTTTATTTGCAACCACAATAAAAAACTTTTTTAATTATTTCAATAGGGTAAGTCGAGGATAGATGGCGCAGAAGGTGAGATGGTGCAATGGTTTTGCAGCGCCACCGCTAGTGTTGAAGATGAGTGGCTGCGCTCTGAAGTACTTCAGTTCATAGTAAACAAGCCGCCGTACAGTTTGTGTTTACCGGTTAAAAGCCTATTGAAAAATATTTTCATTCGTGATCCGGTGGGGACCAAAATATTTTTCCGAATTCCTTCTTCATGCCAGTGAACATCAAATTTTATAATAATTTAAATCACTCTATCGTCTCAGGTGAGTAAAAACATTCAAGTTTTGATGTAAAACCTTAAAATTCCGCATATTCCAAAACGTGTTTAGTTTGTGATGTGCGCCATCTCTCCTCTCACAACCAGGATAGATGGTTCACATATTTTTGAGGTGAGATGGCTTATTAAAATTTCTTTTTTTTCAGTATGCCTACAAAATACAAGCGCACTGGAAGTTGTTCCAGGGCTAGTTGGACCGAAAAACAGTTAACTGCAGCCATTGAAGCGGTTAATAAAAATATAATGGGAGTGAATGATGCTGCTCGAAATTTTGGGGTACCGGCAACCGCTCTACGAAGAAGAAAATTGAAGAAAAATGTAAAGAAAGGTCCTCTTGGACCCTCCTCCACATTAGGCGAAGCTGCTGAAGCAAAATTGGCCCAACATATCCTAAAACTCCAAAAAAACGGTTCTGCTCCTACTCGAACCGACGTGCGAAGTATGGCTTTCAAATTGGCCGAACAGCTGGGCATTTAACATCGTTTTAATAAGAAATCGAGATTAGCTGGTTTTCCATGGCTTGAGTTATTTCTGCAGAGAAACCCAAGGCTGTCAGTCAGAAAAGCAGAAGGGGTCTCCGTTAATCGATCCTGGGTATGAACAAAAAAGACGTTGAGGCTTATTTTCAGCTGCTAGGAAATATTCTGACCGAAAACGATATCATCAATGAACCTGGACATATTTATAATATGGACGAGACTGGTTTACAGCTAAATAATAGGCCAGGGCATGTCATTATTCAGAAAGGATCTAAAAACATCGCAAGTATCAGCTCCGGTGAAAAGGGAGAAACCATTACGGTTATAACCTGTTGTAACGCAGAAGGCGTTTTTATTCCCCATACCTGCGTAATGAAAGGCAAAAATAAAAAAACAAGAGTTTGAGGATGGGATGCCCCTGGGATCCTCGGTCTACATGTCAGAAAAGTCAGCCTATGTCAACAGTGACATCTTTTTTACCAGTGGCTTAAGGATCAGTTTGTTCCCAGAAAACCGACAGGAGCAGTTTTGTTATTGCTTGATGGTCATGCTTCACCCTGTAGTAACGTTGAGATGCTAGAATACTGTGTTGACCACAACATCATATTGCTGTGCTTACCAAGTCATACGACACAATTTTTACAACCGTTAGATAGATGTTTTTTCAGATCGTTTAAATTAAACTACTACTCAGCTTGCATTTTATACATTAAAAATAACCCAGGGCGAAAAATCGACAGATTACAATTTGGCAAGTTACTTGCTGAAGGATGGAATAAGTGTGCAACTGTAAACAATGGAACTTCGGCATTTAAGGCAACAGGAATTGTGCCATTCAACCCTTCAGCTATCCCAGATGACGCTTATTTGACTGAAAACAGTATCATACTTCAGGTCTATGATGCAGTTGAAAATAAACAAAATACTGATGAGAGTTCTCAAAGTTTGAATAAAGCTTCAGCTGATGACAATCAACAACCTGGCTGCAGTTGGCAGACTGTAGGTGGAACTGTACCAGAAAACAAATTGAACCGCCTGCAGAAACTAATGCAAATACTCCTGTCAAATGTACCCCTGGCAAAATACTGGACATAATCTCACCAGTTCCGGTTGTTTCTGCTGCCATTAATTCGGTTCGAGCCCGGAGCAAGCAGCTGGCAGAAATTCTAACCACAGAGGCAACAATTGGCGAAAAAAGAAGAAAGCGACTAAGAAAAACGACAGAAAAAAGACCAGTAAATCAGAACCAGTTATGAAGAAATCAAAAGTGACCAAAAAGAACACTAAGAAAGCTCCCAAACGTGACTCATCTTCAGACGAAGAACTAGAAGCACCTACATTGGATGACTCTTCAGATGATATGGACGACGCTGACGAGTCTTGCGCAGGTTGTGGCGAAACGTATTCCCAAACCACAAAATCTGACGACTGGGTTAATTGCTTGCGTTGCTCCAAATGGTTTCACGATTCTTGCTCCAAGTTTGTTAACTTTTGCCATGACTGTGGTGTTGTTGTATGCAAAACAAAGTGACAGTTTGGCCAAAATATCTTTTGTTTTCAGTTGCGCCATCTCACCTCAGCATTGTGGGGGAGATGGTTTCTGTTAACTTTTTTTATTTTTTTTATAAACCATACGTTTAATTTTTTTATGAATTTTAGTATTTAGCACATGTTCCTAAACTCAATAAAGATTCGTTATGAAAATTAACAGCAATTTCAATTCAACGTTTAAACATGCTAACATGAAATTTCAAAACCTGGGCCATCTATCCTCGAATTACCCTACTTGTGTATTGAAAATGGAAGCGTCGATAAACAAGTTTGATGCATAAATCATCCGTTTTTCAGAATTGGTTGCAATGGTACGTGAATATGTTAAACTTTTTATTCATTCACTTATCCAATTTGCAGAACTTTTTTATATACAAATTATAATGAAAAACTCGAACGAATGACAAAAAACGAGGTTTCGTTACTTTTACAAGGTAGCAAACTTAATACAGGTTGTAAAACGCCATTACTATAGGTATGCCTAGTTTGCAGAACTTCTGCAATTTTCAGTGCAAAAATAAAGCATGGACACGTTTCTTGGAATTGAAACAATGTTCCGTGCATCACACACTTCTGCAAAATTTTATAGTTCGTTTTCATTAATGTACTAACATACCATTGAATTTTTGAAACTTTTGGAATTGATGTCAATTGATTGTCTGAATCTAATGGCCTAATACTGTATGCTCCTTCCATATGGGGTTCTTCCGTTCGTGTCAATTGGATTTCATTTGAAAAAATTCTGACAGTTTTAACAACCATTCAAATTTTGTCATTTTGTGTCATATGAAACAATTTCACCCAATCATATTAACATTACACTGATAATTGCATTCAGTGCAATTATCAATCACTATGACAACACGATTGAGTTTGACAACTTCATAACAAATAAATTTCAAAATGTCACGTTTTGGCAATGCGAATGTTCAAAGTATAAATGCGCTAATCAAAGCAAAAATTCCCAGATATAGGGTAATTCGAGGATAGATGGCCCAGGTTTTGAAATTTCATGTTAGCATGTTTAAACGTTGAATTGAAATTGCTGTTAATTTTCATAACGAATCTTTATTGACTTTAAGAACATGTGCTAAATACTAAAATTCACGAAAAAATTAAACTTATGGTTTATAAAAAAAATAAAAATAGTTAACAAAAACCATCTCCCCCACAGTGGTGAGGTGAGATGGCGCAACTGAAAACAAAAGATATTTTGGCCAAACTGTCACTTTGTTTTGCATACAACAACACCACAGTCATGGCAAAAGTTAACAAACTTGGCGCAAGAATCGTGAAACCATTTGGAGCAACGCAAGCAATTAACCCAGTCGTCAGATTTTGTGGATTGGGAATACGTTTCGCTACAACTTGCGCAAGACTCGTCAGCGTCGTCCATATCATCTGAAGAGTCATCCAATGTAGGTGCTTCTAGTTCTTCGTCTGAAGATGGGTCACGTTTGGGAGCTTTCTTAGTGTTATTTTTGGTCACTTTTGATTTCTTCATAACTGGTTCTGATTTACTGGTCTTTTTTTCTGTGTTTTCTTAGTCGCTTTCTTCTTTTTTTCGCCAATTGTTGCCTCTGTGATTAGAATTTCTGCCAGCTGCTTGCTCCGGGCTCGAACCGAATTAATGGCAGCAGAAACAACCGGAACTGGTGAGATTATGTCCAGTATTTTGCCAGGAGTATTTGCATTAGTTTCTGCAGGCGGTTCAATTTGTTTTCTGGTACAGTTCCACCTACAGTCTGCCAACTGCGGCCAGGTTGTTGATTGTCATCAGCTGAAGCTTTATTCAAACTTTGAGAACTCTCATCAGTATTTTGTTTATTTTCAACTGCATCATAGACCTGAAGTATGATACTGTTTTCAGTCAAATAAGCGTCATCTGGGATAGCTGAAGGGTTAAATGGCACAATTCATGTTGCCTTAAATGCCGAAGTTCCATTGTTTACAGTTGCAGACTTATTCCATCCTTCAGCAAGTAACTTGCCAAATTGTAATCTGGTGATTTTTCGCCCTGGGTTATTTTTAATGTATAAAATGCGAGCTGAGTAGTAGTTTAATTCAAACGATCTGAAAAACATATATCTAACGGTTGTAAAAATTGTGTCGTATGACTTGGTGAGCACAGCAATATGATGTTGTGGTCAACACAGTATTCTAGCATCTCAACGTTACTACAGTGTGAAGCATGACCATCAAGCAATAACAAAACTGCTCCTGTCGGTTTTCTGGGAACAAACTGATCCTTGAGCCACTGAAAAAAGATGTCACTGTTGACATAGGCTGACTTTTCCGACATGTAGACCGAGGATCCCGGAGGCATCCCATCCTCAAACTCTTGTTTTTTATTTTTGCCTTTCATTACGCAGGTATGGGAATAAAACGCCTTCTGCGTTACAACAGGTTATAACCGTGATGGTTTCTCCCTTTTCACCGGAGCTGATACTTGCGATGTTTTTAGATCCTTTCTGAATAATGACATGCCCTGGCCTATTATTTAGCTGTAAACCAGTCTCGTCCATATTATAAATATGTCCAGGTTTATTGATGAGATCGTTTTCGGTCAGAATATTTCCTAGCAGCTGAAAATAAGCCTCAACGTCTTTTTTATTCATACCCAAGGATCGATTAACGGAGACCCCTTCTGCTTTTCTGACTGACAGCCTTGGGTTTCTCTGCAGAAATAACTCAAGCCATGGAAAACTAGCTAATCTCGATTCCTCATTAAAACGATGTTTAATGCCCAGCTGTTCGGCCAATTTGAAAGCCAGAACCGTTTTTTTGGAGTTTTAGGATATGTTGGGCCAATTTTGCTTCAGCAGCTTCGCCTAATATGGAGGAGGGTCCAAGAGGACCTTTCTTTACATTTTCTTCAATTTTCTTCTTCGTAGAGTGGTTGCCGGTACCCCAAAATTTCGAGCAGAATCAGTCACCCCATTATATTTTTATTAACCGCTCAATGGCTGCAGTTAACTGTTTTTCGGTCCAACTAGCCCTGGAACAACTTCCAGTGCGCTTGTATTTTGTAGGCATACTGAAAAAAAAACGAAATTTTAATAAGCCATCTCACCTCAAAAATATGTGAACCATCTATCCTGGTTGTGAGAGGAGAGATGGCGCACATCACAAACTAAACACGTTTTGGAATATGCGGAATTTTAAGGTTATACATCAAAACTTGAATGTTTTTACTCACCTGAGACGATAGAGTGATTTAAAGTATTATAAAATTTGATGTTCACTGGCGTGAAGAAGGAATTCGGAAAAAATATTTTGGTCCCCACCGGATCACAAATGAAAAGATTTTTCAATAGGCTGTTAACCGGTAAACACAAACTGTACAGCGGCTTGTTTACTATGAACTGAAGTACTTCAGAGCGCAGCCGCTCATCTTCAACACTAGCGGTGGCGCTGTAAAACCATTGCACCATCTCACCTTCTGCGCCATCTATCCTCGACTTACCCTACAACCTACAGTCAAGTATATTTGGGGAATATTTATGGAATTTTGCTGCGAATGGGAATATGAATTAAATGTCCATAAAAGCTTAGAAGAACTGGCGTTGATACTAAAAGATTGGGCGGTCAATATGAGAAAGAAAGACGGGACTGAATTCAAAGGAGCAACGGTGAAGACGATGTTGAACGTTTCGTGCAAACTTTTGCAAGAAAAGTACTATAATGACTATAATATTATGAGTGACCCGTTCAACAATACAGTATTTAAACCAGCCCGAGATGCCTACGATGCAATCAGGAAGAAACTAAAAAGCAGATCCATGTAAACGTAAGTCCAGTTCAGTTTCGTTAAATTTGTCTGAAGTTAACAAAATAATATTTCTATGGGATGAAAATACTCCTGAAGGTCTTATGCGTAAATTTTACCATATTGCTGCTGTAGAATTAGCGTGGCGAGGAGGTGAGGCAGTTGCTCATCTGGTGGATTTTTTTCAAATCGAGAAAAATAACGATGACTCTCCAACAAATCGCATTGAACACAATCCGGTTTGCAGTAAAACGTGCCAAGGTGGTTCTAAAAGCTGTACAAGTAGTGAATGGTTGGTTTCCAATAGTGAAAGACAAAGCTGCCCTGTACGTCTTTTTCATAAACTGATATCAAAACGAGGCGACAATATTATCTCACCACGACTGTCCTTAAAACCAAATCGACATCGGAAAAATGAAACTGACAAATGGCACGATAATGTACTTGTTGGAAGAAATACAATAAATGGATGGACTAAATCTCCTGCTGAGGCAATTGGCTTGAATGTAAAGGGCAAAAAGATAACAAATCACTCGAATAGATCAACTGCTGTTAGCGAATTGGCAAAAAGTGGTTTAGAAGAACAACAATTGCTGAAAACTACTGGTCATAGCAATCAAAATTCTATAAAACCATACTCAAATCTCGAACAAGATCATAAAAATTATGCGTGGTAATAGATCTTCTATAGTGGAGAACAGCAACGAATCTTATGTTAAGTAAAATTTTAATAATTGTACTTTCACATTTTTAATCAATAAATAAATGTTTCATTGTGTTGAGTTATAAATTTTTTTGTCAAAAAATTTTGCGGCGACTATCCCCCAGACATTGACAAATGCCTCATAATTTCATTTCAAATTTCTCATGCTCGTCCTAGGGATATAACTACTGATAACAGTTCATCTCCCCTCTATATACTTCAATATTTATCCATCTAGAATATTGAAGACGAGGTAAACTGTGTCGAACAAATAAACGCACCATATTTTTTTTCTTCATTACAATTAGTACAAAAAAATATTCAATATTACTAGTTCCTACACGTGAGTTAATTGGAGATAATCCATATTAGTGAAGATGAAATTTCAATAAAAGAATTTCTCCCCAATTTTGCTATACTTTGAAGCTGATATCTTTATTATTTATTCATGTCTTCGACCTGTTGGGCGGAATGTCTTGATATTCCAATTCCTGACTCCACATTTATCTTGGTTTCCACCAATACAAGTGAATCTGACGGAAATATGACATAAAATTCAATTTCGATCTAATGGAACATCAAAATGACGTCATTTTGTCGCATAATTTTCGTTAGGATAATTTTCAATTCATATACTGTCTCACAAGTTGCTTCCATTCCAAATTGAAACTATGGTAGAATAGTAGTTTATATAACAAGTACGCAAAGTGAGGCTTTAGCGAACGAATCGGAATTATTACGGATGAGGCGCCAGCCGAGTCCAGAACATGAAGATGATCACCGCTAAAGCCATTTGCGTACGTGTTGCATACAATATTTTTTTATATTAGCTTTCCAAATAAACAGAACATAAATGTCACACATATTTCTTTGCCATAATAGTATATTAAAGTATAAGTGGATAAAAAGGGCTTTAAAACACGCGCGATTTTTCGAGCACGACGGCGCAGCCGGAGTGCTCGAAATAGAGCAAGTGTTTTTAAGACCAGTTATCCACGAATACTTTACGTTATTTTTTTTTATTGGCGCACTTTGAAATCATATATACTGGTATTATCACTACAAAAAATAGAAATAAGAACTAATAATGCAAGAAGGTTGAATTCGTGATGTGACATCAGTATACCTTTCGTTGTCATGGAAATGAGAAAAACATTCATTTGCAATTTGTTACCAAAGATCAATATTTGTTGTCACCAGAGCTCAAAAATGAATGATTCTAATAACGATTTTTTGAATAGTGAGACAGAATCGCGGTTAATACCGCGAAAATCCAGTGATATATATAAAAAAGAATATGAAAAGTTCATCAAATGGATGGAGGAGCACATATAAATGAACGAATTGTTAGTAATATGTTATCTGACGTTACAAGGTACTCCTGTCAGATCAATAATAAAAAATTTGTCATTTAGACTTCACGTTTCTCGATTTGTTGATGTTGTCATGGTTACCTTTAAAAAACGCGCGTTTTTTAAAGTTCGATTTGAACACGCTGGGGCGTGCTTTAAATGGGTAAAAAGGGGCACCAATAAAAAAAAATACCTTTTCAATTACCATCCATACGGTAGTGTAAGGAAGTTGTGCAAAAATCTAGCAAACGATTGTTTATCAATGACACATTTGTCAAATACTTGTCAAATATTATTGTTCATTTTCATTAAATAATTTTTTCAAAAAAATGTTTCGAAGAAAATGTGTGGTGTTACTACAAAATGTCAAATTATCTATAGTTCATTGTGTCTCTTGAAAAAAGTTTAGGGTAATAACAATAATTTTTCTGAATTAACAAAAATAGACCGATAAAGTATTGCCATGCCGTCTTTGTGGTATTTTGAG
Organism: Gonioctena quinquepunctata; assembly: GCA_018342105.1. Taxonomy (NCBI): domain Eukaryota; kingdom Metazoa; phylum Arthropoda; class Insecta; order Coleoptera; family Chrysomelidae; genus Gonioctena; species Gonioctena quinquepunctata. The sequence continues at coordinate 75,851 of JAFIRS010001711.1, forward strand.
TATCCAAAGTAGGAGCGTCGACAAAAAAATAATATACTTTATTTTTATTTATTTTATTTATTCAGGATTATTCCACCCTGATAGCTAATGCCTTGAGCAAGGCGGGAAAAATTCAAAAGATACTTATAAATATATAGTCACATGTATAATGAATAAAGAAGTGAGTGCTATAAAATAACTCTTTTAATTTTCCTAATTTTTGTGTGGAATATATCTTTGTCATTTTGAAATTTTATACAGGCTGTATTTTTTATGTCATACCCCTATTAGCATCTCGAAAACTGTAAATGATACGAAGTTGGTAGAATTAGACAAAAGTTACCCATTCCAGTGAACAATTAAACGCTGTTTCCAAATTGGAAATATCACGAGTCGTTTTCAAAATATACGGGAAAAACCGATATGGCCCATTTTTTCTTCTTTGCGCTAGGCCTTCATTTTTAGGAATATGGAAATGTGTTCAGAAAACTTTCTTCTCTGTTTCAAATTCGCTTTGATTTGATGTGCTTTGATTTTCAATACGATATGTCGTTCTTGGAGTGCCACCCTCAGCTCGTATTTTTTTTATTAAGGCTCTGAATAAATGAATTCAAGTAGTCCTCATCTCACCGAGGTCAGATATATATTTTACCCGGTATTTTTTTCCTTCATTTCTGTCTATAAATTCCATCAAGGTCCGAACAATGAAAATCGTCCTCCTCTCTTTATTTTTGTTTGTATTTGAAAAGTTATTTGTTTTATGACTATTCAAACTTGAAATCCAATCCAGATCAAATCCAAAGTGATGAAAATGAAAAAGCAAAGGAATACAGGGAAAAAAGGTTGAGTGAAGATAGCAAAATAAGTTTCGCTGATATGCCGTTGCTGCTGCCCCTAAATAATTCAGTTATGGGAACAAGTAGGTCGTATCTACAACTGAACACATTTAATAATGGTAGCTAAAAACTATACCAACAAACTTGATTGAATTCCCAGTGGTCCTTACTGAAATATCAGGTTTTGAATAGACATTCTAACAAAATACAGCCCAGTATCCTCAGCAAGATATTCCACTTTGTAAGGGTTCGGTTGTTCAGTATCAGAAGACGTTCACGAACCAATAGTATGCTCGAAACAAAAATTACGTTACCGTCAATTTTTCAGGGTATAAGGGTGTTTTGGTTTTGAGTAAACGATAAAATTAGCGGAACGAGATATAAAGACGTATTTTTTCTACTTATTTTCAAAAATATTTGAAATGTTTCTCTCTCGGTGGGTACCTAATATCAATAATTTTTTTTCGGACATTTCAGGAATTTTCATGAGCGCCAGTAAGAGTTGAGACATTTTCAACTGTTTTTTATTTCTGGTAGGTACCTACTGATAGAGGATAGACTGCTGGTACTTGTAACATTTCTACATTTGTTTCAACAGTCATTTGATGAAAATAAACATATTGATCCTCATGATTTTCACCCAGTATGAAATGACTTCTCCAAATCAACGCTACCTCCCATACTATTACAATTCGTTCACCGAGGTCTCGTATTGCAAATTTTATCAAAAAATCAAGTACCATTCTACATTAACAAAGTGATTCCTTATACATTTTCATGATGTAAATACACTAGAATTTCTCGATCAAATTCTAATTAATTTTAAGTAAACAACTACGAAATGCTATCATATAAAAGCATTTCATTATGAATATATTATCATTAAGTTCCAAGTCAACAGTGCATAATCCTCGCGCAATTTTTTCGGCAAACACGTATTTCAGAACATTTCACAACGAATCACGTGTACCTCGCGAGATATTAACCAAATATTTTGAAGTTTGAGTTGTCTACCAGACATCATTACTGAGAGTCATCCGTAGAAATCTCAAGTATTATCTAATTATTCCAAATAAACGGTTCAAAAACAAAATGAATGTTTGGTTAAGTTTAAATGGATTTTCGTCCAAGGTGTAAGTTTACGTTGTGTTCACTACATTATAATAATGATAATAATAATGATCTCTCACCTCACGGATCTGGGAAGTGGTCATTGGTATATGAAACCACGCCCTTCCGAATGGGTCGGAGCTTCGGAAGCTAGGGCCTGACTGGAAAGGTACAGAAGAAAAAATAATAATAATAACGTATTGATCCATTCTGACATTCTTGAAATGAATAGTAATTCTTCACCAAATTTGGCGACATTCCCGCAAAAAACTCTGCACTTATACTAAGAGCCTTTAGGTAACCTTTTCAGAATATCTGCTTAAGTAATACAAAACCTCCCGATAGAAATTTATCATTCAAACAATCTTCCTCATTGAACAGTTTGTTAAATACAAGGTGTCATTATTTGAAAAATTTCACACTACTATGTAACCAATCATATGCAGTTATTCCAAAATGGTAACAAACACATTTCCAGAAAATGTTCACGTTGGTAGGATACCATACCTGAAACTACAATAGATGTTTTCCAGTAAGAAATCGACAAATTTCACAATTATGATTCAATAATGTAGAGGTAAGCACAAAAATTATGTTTTCCCAAATATTCATTCCTATAAACTTATCATTTCCCATAGATAATTTATTGATTTCCTTTGTTGACTTGATTGTTTCATATTTCAGGAAATATCCATATTATAATATCCAGAAAACTTCATTTCATATATTTATGAGGAAGAAAAATACTCGATACTTTTGACTCTAGTCATGAGCTTGAATACCATTTGGGGCAATGGTCTATCCAATAATATAAAGAATTTCACCCATTTTTAGGCACCTCAGACAACTTTTTCTTCAAACTCCCGGCAAATCTGAGGTCACGTGATATAAGTCGCAACCGATTTTTTAGTTGTCAGACATGGAGAAACAAACCGCCATTAGAGTTTTTCAGAAAATTCAATAACAATGTTTATCCCATATGCAGCCAACTCTATGACGGACAATGTATATATATTTATATATATATACATATATATATATATATATATATATATATCTGATTTATATTCATGAAGACAAACTACTTCGAATGGACCATATGAGAAATCAACCAAAGAAGCCGGACTGCTCAATATGAATATTTTTGCCAACTAGATGTTGACAGGATTGGCTCATCTACAGAATATCTGAAAATCAGCCTACCACACTATAGAATATTTCATATAACCAGAAAAATCTCAAGAGTGTACGTAAGGAAAATGTTTGTATTTCTACGACATAGTTGAGATGGACATCAGCTAACTGGGGAATGTATGCTACCTCAGGAAATCTACGAAATTCACCAAAGTATTCATTAATTGGAACGATGAGATCGCGATCCTCAATGTTGTTTTTTGTTTCACTTGTATATCGTAAATTGCTATGTTTGGGTATTTTTTCCATTGTGTAGGTATATTTACTCCACAGAATTATCAATAAAAAATTAAGAAGTAATTTTATTTTTTGCTTTTTAGTTAGTTCTCCTTAATTTATTCATTTCTAATAGAGCGTCGTTATTATCAGTTTTTTATATGGGTACATGAACAGGTTTAGTCTCGTCACCAATTGATTTTTAGCATATAAATTGTTGATTCATACCCACTGTAGTAGCACAAAATCACTATTCCAGGACGTGATAGTTATTTGTGCAACCAGTTGGTAAAAGCACTATTTTTCGTAATGCTCGAATTTCTGCGAAACGAGCGAGCGAATTCCGCAAAAGAAAGCGAGTTAAGAAAAATAGTGTTTTCCAACGTGTTTCACACAATATTTTTCACATCTTGATATAATGTGATCCTTTTTCAAGTTAGAAATATGAAAAATATATATTCAGAAAAACTGAAGAACACGCTTTTAACGCACTAAAAATCAAACAAATATTTTAATATTCAACGACGATGAATATTAAAATAAAAAATAAACCATTTCTCAATTTTGAAGTGAAAAATTTAAAAAACTTGTCAGGCCTGGGGATTCGAATCCACGCTTACTTTTGAGATCCAGAGCTTAGTCTATCGCCTTAGACCGCTCGGCCACCGGACGACGTTAATTGTCAAACGCATTACCATAGTTTAACGTAAGTAAGGAAGTTTTTTATGTACTTTTGTACCTGCTACCTGTAAAACGGCCTCGCTTTCAAGCTAACCAGTACGCATACCTTCTCAACTACACTCATAGTCAAAATTTCAGTTTTGCTAAAATGACGTACCTTTGCCGGCTCTGGTATCTTGGACTATTTTAATTGATTTCGACAAAGTACCCCACGCTTTTTGGCATAGTCGTTGAATATTAAAATTATTTTTCACTTTTCAGTGCAATGAAGAAGTACTTCAAGTAGTTCAGTCTTAAAATTATAACAAATTTTATTCCTGTATTTTTCGCAACTGGTGGTGAAATTTACTTTTCATCAGTAGCAGCGAAAAATTTAACTTTTCGTAACTAGTGATGAGAAGTAAAACATTTGATAACGTCAACGAGTTTTGAAAAGTGTCACTTTGAATGTCAAAATTAGAAAAAATATTATATTTTTTATTTTATATGTACTCAGAGCTGATACAAGGGTTAGAAAATTGAATTTTAACGGTTTTTCATACAACTCGTGTTTTGTAGTAAAAAGAATATTGTGCGGTCAAAACGAAAGCAAACTTTTTTGTTTTAAAAATGTATCGATTTGAAAATCATGCTTTATGTAAAATATGCAATAGAATTGTCGGAAAAAAAAAATTTTTCCCAATTAAAATTTTTTTTAAAGGAAAAAATTTTTTGTTTTTTTTTTTTTTTTATATTTCAATTACATTATATCTTATTCATTATATTGATGTCATTTAAGTACGCTATTAGATTTGAGATATTACAGTTTTCTCCTATTACTATACGGAGAGTATGGCCTATATTATTTTTGAGTCTTTCTTCAAAGTATTTAGGGCATTCTATCAGGAAATGTTTCACACTGTTTTGCACTTCACACATGTCACATATGTTGGAGTCTTCTCCTGCTAAAAGGTATTGATGGGAGTATTTGGTGTGGCCGATGCGCAGTCTTGAAAGAATTGTTTGATATCTTCTTTGTTTGGGGTTGTTTTTCCATGGTGAAGTGGAATCCTTGATCTCTCTCAGTTTGCTTTCGCTCTGTTGCCATTCATTTTCCCAGTATTTTTTTGTTATCATCTTCAGATATGTTTTGATATCATTGTGTGTTGTTGGGTTTCTTGGGTTATATTTGGTTCGTCGTGTGTTTTCCGAGCTACTTCATCAGCTTTCTCGTTGCCTTGTATTCCAATATTGAAGGAATCCAAGAAATTTAATTTCTCGGTTTTGTAGAGTTGCTTCGTGTAGTTCTTCTTTTAGTGTAGTAATAAGGGGATTTTCTTGGTACATAGGTTGTATACTGGTAATTGCGCTCAAGGAATCGCTTATTATAAGTGTTTTGCTGATGTTGCGTTGTTTGCTGTAAATAATAGCCTGAAGGATGCCGTATGTTTCCCCTGTATATATGGTGCTTTTTCCAGTTAGTTTGAATCCTTCTGATGTGTCGTTAATAACTATTGCAGCTGATACCTTCTCATCGTATTTTGATGCGTCTGTATATATGTGTGTGAAGTCTTCATGGTCATTGATTATTCGTCTGAAATGTGTTATGATTAGGGTGGTAGGTGTTTCATTTTTGTTGAAACGGTTTAGGATTGTGTTGGTTTGTGGTGTTCTTTCGTATTGTTCAGGAATATTCGCTTCTAAACTACTCACAATTGAAAGTGCCAAATGGAAAAATGGTGAATAAAATACTGTCTAAATATTATACAGTGAGTCTGCTTAAGTTGGCTACGTATGGGAAACTTTTTGATTATTAATTTTACGAAAAAAAGTTCTGCATGGTCTGAAATCCTAAATGCAACCATCACATATCAAATTCTATCAATCTTATACGAGGTATGTCAAAAAATATGAATTTTACTCAGGAGTAAAGTAACTTTATATTTCACAATGTGGAAAATTGTTATTGTGAAAAGTTGTTTGGAATTAAAAATCACTTTCAAATATGCAGTTGTATTAATTTATAGTATTTTTTTCTATTTCTCGGAACATCTCTACAATAGCAACGAAAATTTACTGTAATTATTGAACATGTAATCTAGGATGCTCTGACAAGAAATGTCAGACAGTAAAATGTTTGACAGTGACATTCAAAACATCAGTTATATTTAACGAAATTTGGTAGAAAGTAATATAAAATTTGGTAGAAATGCCAGCAACATTAAGTAGTGAAGATAAAATTAAAATTGTGTTAATTGTGGGTGAGAATCATAAAACTTATTGTGGAGCTGCAGAAATTTTCAATAACCGGAACCCAGAGAAAAATATTCACCATGTCACAGTAAGGAAACTATCAACAAAGTTTAAGACCTCTGGAGATGTGAAAAATTAATTAATCAACAAACGCCAACAACGGATTGCCAATGATGACATGGAATTTGAAGTAATGATTTCAGCAATCAAACATCCTAAAATATCCTTGCGAGAAAATCAGCTTCGATGCAAAATCTTATTAACAAAGATACGGTTTCAATTTTTTTTTAAAGAATAAGTTTCACCCATACAAGCCCCGATTTATTCATACGTTAAGACCAGGAGATCATGATAGATTTGAATTATGTTGTAATATCCAAGGAATGTTAGAAGATAACCCATTTATGGCCAGACGTATTCTTTTTTCGGATGAATCAACATTTACATCAAATAGAACAGTCTCTAGCCAAAACTGCCGTTGGCGGAGTGATACTAATCCAAATTTTACCATTAAAACTCGGGATCAATATGCATTCAAAACAAATGTGTGGTGTGGAATTTACCGAAATAAAATAATTGGACCGTTTTTTTTTCATGAATCTTTGAATGGGGACCGTTATTAGAGACTGAATTAGACGATTTTCCCTCCTTCAACGTCAACAAATATGGTTCCAACAGGATGGTGCCCCATGCCACAGTAGGTTAGATATGGGGCAATACCTTGAAAATCGTTTTAATGGAAGAGTTATTCATCGGTTTTCCGAAATTTTTTGGTCTCCCGATTTGACGTCACTCAATTTTCTCTTATGGGGTTACCCAAAGGTGTATCTTCAAAGGCCATCTACAGATGCTGCTCATTTGGAAAGAGTAATTACAGAATGCGTTCAGAGTATTACTCCGGCTATGGTTAGAAGGGTATTGAAAAACTTTCGAGATAGAACAATTACCTGTATTGAAAGAGAAGGCGGATATGTTGAGGCGTTAGTGAATTGAGGAAGACAATAATGTCCGTTGAATTATTACTACAAAATGAATTATTATGGTATTATTAATTTAAATGCATCGCTGAAATGTTAACTAATTAAAAGGTTATCAACTGTTCAATGTTCATAAGATTTTTGAAAAATTTTAATTTGTGAAAATTTGCTTATTAATTTCTAAACGGAACGGAAAGGTTAACATGTTTGTAATAAATAAAAATGATAAATGTTCGGTATTGATAGTTTGAGAAAAATTTGTAAAAAAAGATTTTTTTCAACTAGAAGGATGTAATTGCATATTAAATTATTATTGTTTTTACTTCCGAACAACTTTTCACAATAACAATTTTCGACATTGTGAAATATAAAGTTACTTTACTCTTGAGTAAAATTCATATTTTTTTAACATACCTCGTATAAGATTGATAGAATTTGATATCTGATGGTTGCATCTTGGCTTTTGGACCATGCAGAACTTTTTTTGGATATAACTTTTTTTCGTAAAATTAATAATAAAGAAGTTTTTCATATATAGCCAACTTATATATATATATATATATATATAGTGAGTCTGCTTAAGTTGGCTATATATGAAAAACTTCTTTATTATTAATTTTACGAAAAAAAGTATATATACATAAAGAAGGTGTGAAGGTTAGACGACTGTCTAAGTTAAAGAAGAATCTTCTTTAAATTCGGGTATGAGTCAACAAGGGTATGGAAATTAAAGTGGACTCTTTTTTCTATTCAAGCTTTCAAGTCATTTATTGTCTCTTCATCAGGAACTCTACAATGAATTGAAATTGAACATTATTAGATTTTAAAAACAAATAGGCATGTGTGTACTTACGAAAGTGAGGTTAAACCCTTTCACTTGCAGCAATTTATAAAATAACATGTCACGACAGACAACACTCTTGGTATAGTCCTATATAGTTAAAACTTTGATCAAAATTGATCATGATTACTTTAACGTAAGTGTGAAAACATTTCAAAATTCCAAATGGGCTCTTATGGAGGTCATGTTGGATTCAAGAAGAAGTGGTGACAGATGACTGACAATTGAAGTATAAATGAAGTTTGAATAAAGTTGACAATTGAAAAATAAATATTAGACTTGTTGCCAATATACAATGGGGTGAAAAATAATACCACCAACCCATCAAGGGTACCAACTTAATGTGGATTGAAACGATTTTGGTATGTCTCATAAATAAGGAGAATGACATAGAAAATATGAGTTTTTTAGAAAAAATTAAGAATTCAATACCAACCATTCCGCGGGAACCAACTTAAGTTTAATGAATTGAGTTGTGGTCTGTCTCATAAGGAGAACGACTGAGTAAATATGAATAGATTATACTGAGATTACCAATGTCCGTTCTCGAATTCATTGAATTAGGTTCTTTGAAAATATGTGTCATTTCGAGAAAAGTTCTCTTTTTTAAATTAGATTCATGTTCCAAGATATTCACATTATCATAATCTGGGTTATGGTTCAAAGCCATAGTGTGATGAGCTAATGAACAAGTTTTTTTTTAAATTTATAATATCGCTTTTATGGGAGGTAATTGGGTCTTCATTTTTTCTAAAAAACTCATATTTTCTATGTCATTCTCCTTATTTATGGGACATACCAAAATCGTTTCAATTAACATTAAGTTGGTACCCTTGATGGGTTGGTGGTATTATTTTTCACCTCATTGTATGTTGGCAACAAGTCTAATATTTATTTTTCATACTTGTCAATTGTCTTTTGATTGATAAGAAAATAAACTTACTCATCTTCAACTAAATGGAACGTAACAGAATCAAAGCAAGAAACAAGTAATAATTATTTACAAATTTCAAGAGGTGAAAAACCTAATTCATAATAATTTAACGAAACTATCATTTAATGAAAGAAAAATCAAATGATTATTCGAAAGTAAATGATGAACATTAATGAAGTGAGTGTTCGAAATGTCCACCATTTTGTAAAATGCACTTTGCGGTTCTGGAACCCATAATTCTTATACATTTGCTTATTTCGTCTCCTTGAATACCTTCCAATACATTCTCAATCTTCTCGCGAGGAATCATTATTGTTGGATTTGTCATTTGTTCCGTTGAAACAAATTACAGAATCGAACTTTATCTTGAGATCATTACGATATAATTTTTGCAAGGCTTGGTATTCAAATTTAAAATCATTGTATTCGCGTCTCTTGACTATTTTATTAACAGCAGTTTTCGATAAATTGCATTCACTGGCCACAGTTCTCGATTTTTTTTCTGGGTTCAATTGAATTTGGGTCAGAACATTGATATCGTTGATAGACTTGTTTTTTCTTACATACACACAACTATAGGTTTATTGAATGTATTATTTTCAAGTAGTAGGCCGCGGATAAAAAAGAACATAACAAGAAATGTCATATTATTTGTCACTTCGTTTATTATTGTGTCACAAGAACTTGTCATCAAATACTTTTCTGAGTAATTTCAATTTAACTCATTCGATATGGTAAGATACACAAATGAAGAGAAGAGAGATATGTACGAAGTGTACATAAAACTAGATAGAAATTCGTTCAAAGCACAACAAAGGTATGGTGAATTATATCCTGAAAGAACAACACCAAATATTAAAATGTTTCGACGTTCATCTACAACGTTCCTTGCACATAATTCATTCATCAAACCTAGAGGTCCTTATGTACGACGAAACGAGCCTATCAATGACATCAATGTTCTGGCCCAAATTCGAATGAATCCAGGAATAGGATCGATAACTATGGCCAGTGAATGCAATTTATCAAAAAGTGCTGTTAATAAAATACTCGAGAGACACGGATACCATGACTTTAAATACCAAGCCGTGCAAAAACTATATCGCAATGATCCTGAGAGAAGGTTGCAATTCTGTAATTGATTTCAACAGAAGGTGCGGAATAACAACAATTTTGCGCACAATATCATTTGGGGAGACGAAACGACATTCACAAATTCTGGCATGTTCAATCGAAGGAACAAACATTTTTATGCCACAGAAAATCCTCACTTAATTCATGAAGTTAGACATCAATATCGTTTTTCTTTGAACATATGGTGCGGTTTGTTGAATAATAAATTACTGGGACCCTATTTTATTGACGGCAACCTAACCGGAGCAAAATATGTAGAAATTATAGGAGAAATGTTGGATGATCTTCCTTTACGGTATCGGCGTAATAGTCCATGGTTCCAACAAGACGGATGTGGTCCACACAACTCGAGAATAGTCACAGACTATCTAAATCGAACTTTTCCCGATTCATGGATTGGAACAAGAGGTCCAGTAGCATGGCCTGCCAGATCTCCGGATTTGAATCCGCTGGATTTTTATTTGTAGGTATATCTCAAAAATAAAATTTATGATACTACGAACCCGACAATAGAGATTCTTCGCGAGAAGATTGAGAATGTATTGGAAGGTATTCAAGGAGACGAAATAAGCAAATGTATAAGAAGTATGGGTTCCAGAACCGCAAAGTGCATTTTACAAAATGGTGGACATTTCGAACACTTACTTGATTGATGTTCATCATTTACTTTCGAATAATCATTTGATTTTTCTTTCATTAAATGATAGTTTCGTTTAATTATTATGAATTAGGTTTTTCACCTCGTGAAATTTGTAAATAATTATTACTTGTTTCTTGCTTTGATTCTGTTACGTTCCATTCAGTTGAAGATGAGTTAGTTGATTTTCTTATCGAAATGTATTGCATGTTGTTAATTAAACTAAAGGTACCTAAATGTAATGCAGATCCGACCCAAAGAAATTTGGATAAGGGTCAAAATCACCTGAAAATCAACTTTGAATGACATTGTATGAATATCGTTAAATTCAGCGTTGAAAGTATTTAAAAATGTCATGAAATATGCAGGTCCGTATTGAAAAAAATTAGGTTGAGGGTGGCCCAGAGCGTACGAAATCTGATTATGTCAAATTAGGGATAATTTACTGTCGAATAAAAAACTCCCGTGACATTTCTTTATAATATTCGAAATAAAGTGGGAAAAAAAGAAAAATCAAAATGACAGAATTTACTTTTCTCATGATATCTCAATAACCGGCCCTGATAATCCCGATTTGTTTGAACTGCTTGACAATGCTTCTATGAATGCAACTTTTTCTCCATTTGACCGACCTTCTAACTCTTATGGTTTAAAAGTTACCAATACAATCCCATTAAAAAAGTGGCCACTCTGTATATATATATTTATTCATTTATATATATATATATATATATATATATATATATATATATATATATTTATATATATATATATATATATATATATATATATATATATATATATATATATATATATATATATATATATTATCAGACATCGATATTTTATTCATTCAATTCAAGTCCACTTTTTCGCCTTCAAGAAGAAAGGAGGTGTCAGGAGAATATAGAAAACATTTTGACTATGTAATTAAAATGTATCAACATTGAATAAAGAAAAACCAGTATTGTCAATAAATATTATTCTGTCATTAGAATGTCAAAAAAATTCCGATTTAATTCGCTGTTAGGTACCCAAGAGAAAAAAATTTCACTGAAATACATACGTTGCCATGGTGATCTGTCAAAAAAAAAAATGATTGGTTAAAAATTACTGGTGTGGAGTTTTCGATAATATTTTTTGCATTGTTTCAACGATATAAGATTTGCAGGTAGATTTCAAAGAAATACTATCTAATGCGCATGACACGACTTTTGGAATATATACATGATGTTTCATAATTGAATGATTATCCTAAGGGTAGATAATCCATGGATGATTTCAGAAAAAATCTTCATATGAAAATAAATCCGCAACTGCTTTATTCCGGAGATAGAGAGTGTTGAAGTTTAAAAAAAAAATATTTTTCCCAATATCTCTAAAACCGCTCTGTTTTTAAAAGCTTTCATTCAGTTTCAACAGGGCCGGTGTCTGTGTGTCTGTGTGTCTGTCTGTAATCAAATCTTGCAAGTTAAATTTGACCCCTTTCTAATCGTCCGATTGATTCGAAATTTGGAAGGTGAACATAATTCCGGTGATAATGCATTATAAATTTTTTGTTGGGGAAAGAAAACAGAATGGCGGCTGCCATATGGCTGACAATTTTTGTGATTATGGTCCGATTCTATTCAAAATTGGTATCTAGGGGTTGTCAGGGTCAGATAATATGATTTTTGTGTCGAAATTCGATATGGCGGCTCCAAAATGGCCGACGAATTTCGTGATTATGACCCGATTCTATTCAAAATTGGTATGTGGGGGTTTTTGGAATCGATGTTTTTTTTAAAAGCTTTCATTTTTAGTTTCACCTGTCCCGGTGTCTGTTTGTCTGTCTGTAATCAAATCTTGCAAGTTAAATTTGACTCACTTCTAAACGTCCGATCGATTTGAAATTCGGAAGTTGAACATAATTCCGGTGATATTGCATTATAAATTCTTTGTTGGGAGAAGAAAACAGAATGGCGGCTCCCATATGGCGGACAAATTTTGTGATTATGGTCCGATTCTATTCAAAATTGGTATCTGTCAAAATTCGAAAATAAATTGGATGGAGATTACTAAACTAGTTATTAAACTATTGAATGAATGTGGTTTTTTGTGGAGGAACGTTTGCCCTTTCTACACTTGTATAGATTTTCCTGATTATATTTTCATTTTCAGACTGTGGAAGGTTACCCAAAAAACATGTCAAGAAATAGTCATTTAACATTATAAATTTAAAAAAATAAAAAGGAAATTAACAAAAAAAAAATTTAAAACAAGCTTTTATTAGTTGGTAATAGAAACAAAACTATTGAGTTGAAAATAAAAATAATGAAAAAAAAATCTAAGACAAGCTTTTACTCACACAAATGTACTCAAAAGGAAAAAAATATTTCTTTCATTGTCTGTTCTAGATTATTCTGTGAGTAACAGATTCAAAAGCTTGCCGCGGATACAAAATAGGCAATCTTGCGCGGCAAGATTTTGAATCTGGTACTCACAGAATAACCTAGAACAAACAATGAAAGAAATGATTTTTTCCTTTTCAATGCATTTGAATGAATAAAAGCTTGCCTTTATTTATATTTTTTATTTTTATTTATTTTGGGTTATGCAAAGTACGCAAAAATCCTTTTTTTGACAGGACGAACCCAAGTAGCATTTTTAGTGGACGGAACGTAGCGGCCACGATTCTGGAAAACTTTGGAGTGTTTGAACACAACCACAGCCACGTAATATACACGGTTCTATCACGCGGCGGCTACCAAAACACTCTTTTGGTGGCTGCTACGTTCCGATCTACGTTCCTGGATCTCAGATAGCCACATTCCAACCACGTTGTGGTCACCTGGCAAAAACGTGGATATGTAGTGGCCGACACTAGACACGTTAAACAACTGACTGCGTTTGTGTACATAATATGTAGCTCGATCTCTGTTCAGCAACATATTTTTGTGATATGTAAATGTTTCTCATTCTTCTATTTTGCCTGATTAATTTTTAACACTCAATCAACTATAAAAATATATAACATAGAAACGCGTAAGTAAGTATATTGAATTCGGATACTTCTGATCGGGATAAAATTAAAACGATTGAAAGTTTTATGTGAAATATGGGTGTTGTAGCTCGATTGTGAGCACGCGCCATCTGTATACATTTTATTTGAGGAAAACATTATGATTTTGGAAATAACTCGCCTCTGAAATTATGTACTTAAATCCCCCAAACATTGTTTTATCAATCTTGGTTAGTTGAAACAAATACTTACGTAACAAATTACTACGTTTGATACAGTGCTGATGACAAATAAATCTTTATTGAATATCCCGATCATTTCCATTATAATGGCGACACAGCATATGACTGTAAATATGGCGGCTTTTGAAGAATATAACTTTAAAGTGGCAGAAAGTGTAAATATACCACTATAAAGCTCCTCCCATCATAAAGTGCTTAGTGGAACTAAATTATTATTTTTTCCACCACTGGAAAGTGGCACCCACGTCGCAGGCCTATGATTCACCACTTCAAAGTTATAACCTAAAAATTACAATAGGTTCCATACCTTCGAAAGGGGCGAACACGTCGGGCTATTATAACCTGCCACTTCAGAGTTTTAACTTCGAAATTGCGGGTACATGTTCATTATTTGTTGAAAAAGGACATGTAGCAAGTATACTGGATTCATGCAGCTCCAATCAACAATTATCAAGTATCAAGTAACAGTGATCAATCAACAAGTAATTCAAATGATGGCATTTATGCAAACAGAATTAACAATTAAAGTATAAATATTAAGCGGGAGTACAAGTCAGAGATCCGATCTATTTGAATCAACCTTTTTATACAAAATCAAGAAAAATTGTCTATTGAAAACGCATAACCCATTTCATTTTGAATGAATATCATTCACGTTTCACGTAATGGGTAGAACAAACTTTTTGTAAGCCACAATAAAATAATTTGAGAAAAGTTAGGTTGGTTTTCGTCATCGCACGGACCATTCCACGGTCACTTCAAAATCAAGGAAAATTGTCTATCGAAAACGCATAATCCATTTCATATTAAATAAAATCATTCATGGTTTCACGTAACAGGTCAAACAAACTTTTTGTAAGCCACAATAAAATAATTTGAGAAAACTTATGTTAGCTTTCGTCATCGCGCGGAATGGTGAATTTTGAAGGTTATTGTAATTTGTAAAACGTGGCAACCATCACCACATATCCCAATCAAGTGCCTGCCACATTGAAGGTTTCATGGAAGTTACCAAAACGTGACCGAAACTATCTTACTCTCTTGAAAGTGACTGTGACTTCTAAGTGATATTTAAGTAGTACAGAATGCTTACCGCAACGGTTATTTTCCACTTTTGAGTTTGATAACCCTAAAAGTGATTTGCTCAGTGGCCATAATGTTCCAGACACCTCAAATGACACTGATAAGTTATAGAACTGTGAAGTGGCTACCATATATGGGAATTACGTGACTACAACCACACACATATAAAATTTTAGTTATTCTTTCTGTATAGTGGTAGATTTGGTGGTGATTACGTGATAACCACCGAGTCGAAGTTGCAGTATCAGTTTCCGTCACTATAATGCTGCTTGGGAAGGTTTTTTTAATTTTTATTAGTGGCGTCCTGTTAACATTCCCTTCAAAATAATGATACGGCACTGTTTTCCTATATATATTATTTTTGTAATCGTCTTCCATCTACTTATTAAAATGATCGCGTAGTTTTTGGAGAATTCCTGGATTATTCCTTATAGCTTCACAGGATACTATTACGCGGTTTCGCAATTATTCCTCAGTTTGAATTAGCTGACTGTAAGCTAATGTCTTAAGATGTCTTCGAAGATGATTATTCTGACTTTTCAGATCTGGGGATCCAGCTGGCCATTACTCTGTTCCCCACGATCTATCCAGCGATTATTGAATTATTTGTTTGATAATTCGCGTGCCAGAGAACATCTTCCAACATAATTATTTTCAAGGAAGTGGCTATAATTTTTTCCATTCAATTTGCGTGGCAGTACAAATGGTTCAATCAAGTAATCCCAATGATTCCACCCAATGAGAACCGCTCGTAGTGATGAGATTCCACGATTGCATGCGAATTTTCCTCAGTCCAAAAATGATTATTAAGAAAATTTTTTATACTGTTCTTAGTAAAACTAGCTTCGTCCGTGAATAAAATTTCTGTGTCAAATAAAGTATTTTCGGCAACTTTTTAGAGAAATCATCGGCAGAAATTCACGCGTCTCGATGAAGTTGAGCCCGAATCCGTTGAATGTGATGAAGATATGATAAATAATCATAGAGAATCGTCCATATTAGAATATGGGCGCCATTTAAATTATTGGCATCTTTCCTTGTACTCATTTTGGGTTTTTCATCAACTGAATTTGGAACAGCTACCTCAATTTCTGGAGTTCTTGTAGTCCCAGGTGCTCCATTTAAGTGATTATTTGGTTCAAAACTTCCTGTTTCACATAACCTTTCGTGGGTGCTTGAATCGTTCGAGCATCACAAACTCTACTTGGGAAGCGCTCTTGATTCAGTCGCCTGCTTCATAGCGTTAGCAAGCTTATACAGTCTGCTGATTCGGTATTTGTGAAATTTATCATGTTTACCGAGTTTTTATAATTCAAATAATGTCACAAGTCGCGTATCTAGATAAAACGTGTCAAAATTGTTCACGTTTTTAATACAATAAAATTTGTTCTTAGGATACTAGATGTTTCCAGCCTTCAAGATAATCCTAAGGGACAAGCAAATGCATGCATTTTTTTTTAATCAAAAACCGTCCGCCGGAAAAAAAATGAGGGGAAAACATTCATGAGCAGATAGAGGACAATTATAAAAATAATATTTATTTGATTAAGAATATTGCAGAGCATGTTAACAGGAATCCCACTGATTAAAATTCAGAAAATCATTATCCTGGAAACAAACTGTGCTCACTTTGCATGTACCAAAATCGAAAATATTTCACAATTTTTCTTACATTTGATCCGTTTGCTCGACTAATGTCATAGCAATATCTGAATTAATAAATTAATTTAAAAATCTTCGTTTTTTTAGTTGCTTCTCTCAGATGAATATATCATCCCTAATTGTCGTTGAGAGTATTTCTCTATTGTTTACACTGTCAACGAGTTAAGCGTGAATTCCTACCATATTATCAATGTGTGAATTACATTTCAAATTGCAGTCAATAATTACTACTACGATATTTCACTATTTGAGTAGAATTTATGTCCAAGTTGATTTTTTTCCACTTGAATATGAGTGGGGTCGAGGACCACGAAGCATTAGACATACAGAACGGGCCATTGAAAACGAAAGAGTGGCTCTGTAGGTCGGCAGAACCAAATTATATGAAAACGCTCGGACACATCAACTAAATTTTCGAGGGGGACATCATTCGCGATCAAATTCACCCGAAATACATTCCATCCCTCAGAGCTGTGACCGCCAACCCTGAATTTTTTAATGGAAACATATGGCAAGTGACACCTCATTTAGAAGATATTTTCCTTCTCAATATGAAACAACAAGAATAAATTAATTCTATCAATTCCTTTTCGAGATATAGTAACTTGAAGTTGGGAAATAACTTTTTATTCACTCAATCAATAAAAACAATATCTCATAAAGCAACTGTCGCAATAATTATTATTATCAATGAACTGAACGTTCAGACTGTCTTCCACCCATTTCCATACAATAGTACAAGTTTTGTTCAAAACGAGACCTCACAATTCGTAGCATTTCCGGCGTTATTCGACGGCATTCTTCAATAATTCTCCTTCGTAAATCTTCCAGAGATTCTGGTTCGGTTGCAAAGATTTTGTTTTTCAAGTGGCCCCACAGAAAAAAGTCGAGTGGGGTTGAATCTGGAGATCTGGCTGGCCACTCTATAGAGCCTCTTCTTCCAATCCAACTTCCAGGAAACATTCTATCCAGAAACCCCCTAACAGGCTATGCATAATGTGGAGGTGCCCCGTCTTGTTGAAATATCGAGTGGTCTTCATGGTAACGATCGTCATTTTCAATGATGTCTACTTGTTGTGGATGAACAAATTCATTCAATAATTCCAAATAAGTTTCTCCTGTCAGGTTACCGTCGAAAAATACTGGTCCAATCAAACAGTCTCTGAAAATACCGGCCCAGACATTGAATTTTTGGGGAGTTTGAGTAATGACTTCGTAAAAAACATATAGATTGGCATTTGACCAATAACGACAATTCAAAAAGAATGTAGACTCATCAGAAAATCAGATGTTGAAAAGAAAATTCTCATCAGCATCTACTCTCGTAGTCATAATTTCACAAAATTCCTGTCGCCTATCAAAATCATCTTCATTCAATTGGTGTACCAAATGTATTCTGTAGTGGTGGAATCATTGATGTTTCAGGATTCGGCGGATACTGGTTCTACTGGTATTGGTAACACTAGCCAATGTCCTTCTGCTCAATGTTGAGTCTGCATGAACTTGTGCCTTGTTCAATCATTGAACATAAATGAACGTTGCTGAATGTCCACATTCAACAACGTTCATTTCATTCATGAAATATGAAATTAAATGAAAGAATAATAGTTGAATTATAATTAAACCTGAAGATGACAAACAATGTCGAAACGTCGAAGGAAAAAAAATATAGACTGACTTAGGCCCTCAGTCCGAGAAAATGAAGAATATAAACATATGTGGTCAAGAAATCAAGAAATTATATATATATATATATATATATATATATATGTATATATATATATATATAATATATATATGAATGGGAAGAATATCGAGGGGATTGGTAAACAAAACGGAAGAAATTTAACGGACATAGCCCTCAGTGAGAAGTGCTAACCGTAGACACGTGTTTCGGGCTCTCGGCCCTCATCAGTACGGTGGAGAAGTACAAGGATGAACAACACATGGTAGAAAACGACAAATCAACGGAGTCAACAAACAGAAGCCAGCCGCACATTTGTGGTTTCGGTTAGCAGACCCTGTGTGGCTGGCTTCTGTTTGTTGACTCCGTCGATTTGTCGTTTTCTACCGAGTGTTGTTCGTCCTTGCACTTCTTCCCCGTACTGATGACGGCCGAGAGCTCGAAACACGCGCTACGGTGGCACTTCCCCTGAGGATGTCCGTTGAATTTCTTTTATATATATATATATATATATATATATATATATATATATATATATATATATATAAAGCATCAAATTATAGATAGTGACACCTTTAATCTGTGTGTTGAAGCTTAGACCTGTTGTCGAGAAATTTTAATGACACGAAATTTCGTACACATTGATAGGTCACCAACAGATGTCAGCATAGGCCGATCCACGACACCAATAGTCGTACACCTAGTGC